>JANEHU010000008.1:0-156175 GCA_027563435.1 Nasonovia ribisnigri | reverse complement strand
TAGCAATAGAAATGAAAGCAAAAGTTACAAATTTTATTGTCAAAAATAATTTTAAAATTGCAGTATTAATTGATGAAGCTACCTCAGTGTCGAAAAAGACTTGTCTGGTTGTTTGTATTAGAGCTTCCACAGATGTCAAAAATGAAACAGACCCAATAACATTTTTTTTAGATTTATTAGAATTAGAAAATACAAAATCTGAGACCATAGTTGTGCAACTTTTGTCATGTCTAAACAAACACAAATTTTCTCATGAATTCTTAATGCAAAATTTTATTTGCTTTGCTTGTGACGGAGCTTCTAATATGATTGGAAGAAAATCTGGTGTGGGAAAACTTTTAACTGACAAATATCCAGATTTATTGGTCTGGCATTGCTCTAATCATAGACTTGAACTTGCTGTTGATGATGTAGTTAACGAGGTAGCTGGCATAAATCATTTCAAAATATTTTTTGATACTCTTTATGCATTATATAGTTCATCACCAAAAACCAGTATGGTTTAAAGAGCTGTGCTAAAGAATTAGATTTACAATTTCTATCAATTGGTCGCATTTTAAATACAAGATGGGTAGCTTCAAGTTTGAGGTCAGTTAAAGTTGTTTGGAGAAACTATGAAGCACTTTATTTACATTTTGACAAATGTAGTTTGGATAGCTCGAGAACATCTAAAGAAAAAGCAACCTTTAAAGGTTTAAAACAGAAAATAACATCAACTGATTTTGTTTTAAATTTAGGTCTTCTATATGATGCTCTAACAGAACTATCAGACCTTTCATTAGAACTTCAAAAACGGTGTACAAAACTACCTGATGCTCATAACTTAATAAGAAGACAAATTATGATTTTTGAATCCATGTCTGGGAAGTGTAATGATGGTTTTTATAAAGAAGCTGAGAATTCTGAATGTAGCTTGACCTTTAAAAATATTGACCTTCATGAAAATAATAAAAATAAAATAAACTATAAACAATTTTATCGAAGCTTGGCTGATAATTTAAAATCCAGAATGTTAAACTTTACATCATCACATGTATCTTCAACATCTGACACATCAAATAAGTATGCTGAGTTTATTCAATTGCTAGAAGTTTTAAACCCACAAAAATGGCCTTTAGAAGTGGATATATTATATGGAGAGAGAGCAATTAAGCAGCTTTCAAACATATTTAAAATAGATGAAAGAGATTCAGTCCGAGGTTTTCGTGAGTACATAGATAATAAATCTGTTGTACCAAATAACCTTAAGCCTTTAACTCAAGCTGTAAATACATTGGTAGTTTCTACTGCTGAATGTGAGAGGCTCTTTAGTGCCATGAACATTGTTCATAATGATATTCGAAATACATTAGAAGTATCACGTGTATCTGATCTTTTGTGGATTAAATGTGTTGGTCCACCTTTGTGTGAATTTAATGCAAATACATATGTAGAGTCTTGGATTTCTAAAGGTAGAAGATGTGCTGACCATACACAATGCATTTCAAAGCAAGAAATTAGATATAACACAGAATACAAGAGCCTTTGGGAGCAATTAATGTAATCTACATATTCATTATTATAAGAGATTAAGTTTTTTTTTATATACTTTAATAATTTAACTAAGAAAAAGTGTTTGCTAGATTAAGTACAATAAAATGTTTTACTTAAATATTAATTAATACTTTTATAATAATAATAATAAATACTAATATAGTTTGTCATATTACATATACATATTATATTGTTAGTATTAATTACAATTTACAAATTTAACTATATAATCTAAAATTTCCACAGAAAAATATTACAAATAAAATATTATATCAGTTTTTTTTGAAAAATTTGAAAATATGTTATTTATTTGTTTAGTTTTAAAGATTATTTATGATCGAAAAAGATTGTAGTATTCTGATGCATAAACAAAATGTGAACTATAAAAAAAAAATACTATAAAAGGTATGAAGAATGTTATGATGATATCAGGAAATCTGAATTGTAAGGCATCCCTCCACTTATCTTGAGCCATTTCGACCACTGATAATAATATGTAATTTCGTCCGAATTTGAATTTAAATTGTCTGTAAAAAATAAATGAGTCTATATATTTTTAAACTTTTTAGTTACAGTATGAATTATTTAAGAGAATCTTTGTTTTAAATTTTCAACTCTTAGTTATAAAAACTTAACATTTTATAATTTTTTAATTCCAATGATTGATAATTTTCAAGATTTTGACAAATGATCGAACTTTAAATGCTTATAACAAAAAATCGTGCCTATGTATTTTTAAAATTTTCAACTGATATTGTAACAATATATTAGGAAGCTTGTATTAAAATTCCAGACTTTTTGGCCCACCAAATAAATTTTTATTGACAATTATATAAAAAAAAAAACTAAACAATTTGAAAACTAAAAATTTATTTTTACTTGCTTTTAGATATTTTATTTTTGATAAAAGTAGAAAAACTTATGTTAAATCTAGTGTTACATTTTAAAATTTTAGATTTAAAAAAGAAAAAATTTTATGAATTTCTAACACTAAGTAATTTGCAAATTTTCGTCATTTTTACGTATTTTGTGAAAATTTAAACTCTAAATAAATCCTTACTTAGAAAAAAAACTGTGACTACAGATTTTTAATATTTTTCATCTATAAAATTTTATTGATATTTATAGAAAAAAAAACTAAAAAGATTGGAAATTGAAAATGTCTGTAAACAGCTCAAAATAAGTCAAAATATTTTGAAAACGTTCTGGTGTATAGAAACATATAAACATTCAAAATTTCATGTATTTACCGTAATTTTTTAGACTTACAACAAACAACAAAATCGATTTTGTCGAAAATCAATGTTGCGTACAAATTCCCGTTTATTAATAATTTACCATTTGTTTTTCAAAAAAGGTATAATTGAAGAAAATCTAAGCATTTATAATGTCCTAAAACGTGACTACAGACACACAAAAAAATAAAATAAAAAAAAACACATCATTGTAAAACCAATACATTCATCGCTTCGCTCAGAATCTAAACTACAGCCCGTCCCGTCTAGAATTTGGAATATATTTCAGTACTTGTGGCGTTGGAATGGCGTCCCGTTTCTGCATTATTGAATATTTTATGCAAATTTTTTTACCATAAGATATGGTATAACCTACTTAACATTTTTATATGCATTTTATAAGTTTTATTTAATTTGGGACTTAATTACAGCCCGCCCCGTTAATAATTTGTACCACGACTCAGTACCTTTGGCGTTGGAATCGCGTCCCGTTTCTTTAATAATTTATTTTTTATGCTAATTTTCTTACTAGAAGATAGGGCATAATTTACTTGAAATTTTGATATACGTTTTATAAGTTTAATTTAATTCGGGACTAAACTACAGCCCGTCCCGTCTAGAATTTGGAATATTTTTCAGTACTTGTGACGTTGGAATGCCGTCCCGTTTCTGAAATAACGAATATTTGATGCTGATTTTTTTACCATGAGATAGGGTATAACCTACTTAAAATTTCGATATGCATTTTATAAGTTTTATTTAATTTGGGACTAAGCTACAGCCCTTCCCGGCTAGAATTTGGAATATAATTCTGTACTGGTGGCGTTGGAATGGCGTCCCGTTTCTTAATAATGAATATTTTATGCTAATTTTCTTACAGAAGATAGGGCATAATTTACTTGACATTTTGATATACGTTTTATAAGTTTTATTTAATTTGGGACTAAACTACAGCCCGTCCCGTCTAGAATTTGGAATATTTTTCAGTACCTGTGGCGTTGGAATGCCGTCCCGTTTCTGAAATAACGAATATTTGATGCAGATTTTTTTACTATAAGATAGGGTATAACCTACTTAAAATGTCGATATGCATTTTATAAGTTTTATTTAATTTGGTACTAAGCTACAGCCCGTCCCGGCTAGAATTTGGAATATAATTCTGTACTTGTGGCGTTGGAATGGCGTCCCGTTTCTGCAATATTGAATATTTTATGCTAATTTTTTTACTAAAATATAGAGTATAATATACTCGACATTTTGATATACGTTTTATAAGTTTTATTTAATTCGGGACTAAACTACAGCCCGTCCCGTTTAGAATTTGGAATATTTTTCAGTACCTGTGGCGTTGGAATGCCGTCCCGTTTCTTTAATAATGAATATTTTATGCTAAATTTCTTACTAGAAGATAGGGCATAATTTACTTGAAATTTTGATATACGTTTTATAAGTATTATTTAATTCGGGACTAAACCGCAGATCGTCCCGTCAATAATTTATACTACACCTTAGTACCTGTGGCGTTGGAATCGCGTCCTGTTTCTTTAATAATTAATGTTTTATGCTAATTTTTTACTAAAAGGTATGGGTGGGTATAATCTAATTAAATCTTTTATAAACGTTTCATAAGTATTATTTAATTTGGGACCTAACCGCAGATTAAATATATTATATGTAATATTATGGGTAAACAGAAAGTTTTTTGTTCGCTGGGAATGTTCAGGCAACACTGATTTTGTTATCACAGTTGGAATGGAATCGGTCCCGTCCCGTCCCGGGTTTTAGTATTACCCCTATATTCTTGATGGACAATTCTTCAGTGTCATAAAAGATGATGATAAAAATATATCGGCCCAGTGCCAAATGTTACAAAAGTTGTTCAAGGACAGAAAGGATCTACTGGAAATTTTCTTAGCCACATCAAGGTGTGTATTAATTTTATTTAAGTAATAAGGAATTTGAATTTTTGAATCATGAACATTGGTTAAATAGTGTAGTACTTACCCATTAATTTTAAATAAAATATTGAGAGAAGTTATATATAAACTTGTTGGTACTTAAAAGTTAGTATTAATTAGGTACCTATCTGTTTACAAAATACTATACAAATAATCCATTTTTATTATGATGATAGGTTACTTATTGCCTATTATTGGCTATTTTATAGCTATCTACATATTTGGTACCTACTCATTATAATATTATCTAGGAACTTTTCTACTTTACCGGACACCCGTTTTCTTTGCAATATTTTTGGTAGACTAAGTCATTTTTTGAGTGACTTCACCATCGTTTTCAGCGTACTTAACTGCATAAGTTTAAAAAAAAAAATACAGAAAAAAGGGTGTCCGGTAAAGTAGAAATATACCATTGTCTATAATGTAGGTACCTGAGCTTATATTATAATAAGCTTATATTTTAATAATAATATGTTCTACACTAATACATAATAATGTTAATAATATTTGAAATTCCTAAATGCGTTATGCAAAGTGTACTTATGTTTAAGTACCTATTATTCATCAGTGTTGTGTTTCTAAATTGTTAACCTAAATCAATAATAATTATTAATTAATAACATTGTAGGTACTAATTTAGGGTGACCATATTTGAAAAAAAAAAATACAGGACAAAATTAATAATAATTTAATTTTTTTTATTAATAATTAATATATATATCTATAATATCTATATATATTTTATAATTTAAACATAATTTTTAATAACACTGTATATTGTATAAGATTAAATTTTTAAAAAAAATTATTAATTCATTTTGATAATTCAGAGATGTCTTCACTATATGATTTTTCATATTTTTCTGAAGAAGTAATTAGTTTTAATAATTGTGGATGTTCTAAAAGAAATGTATGAAATTCTGTATATGAAACATTTTTAAAATGTTGTTTTACGATTATTATCGATCTAATTGTGTCCACAAGAAATCGATTTTTCTCATCTGTCCATAAAACATTTGTAATTGAAAATATTCTTTCTACCGACGCGTTAGTACCTGGAATAGCCATCGAATACTCTAAAATAACCGTAAAATATTTAATTGAAATGTTATTTTTTTCTAGAATTTTAAATATTTCACACCACCTATCTTCGGTTTTTGAACCATTTTTCCAGTTTTGCATTTTAACCTTCATTACATTAATCGCATGATTAAATTCGTCAAAAAGTTCATCTTCATCGAATTTCAATGTTGTATTATTCTTAATAATATATTTAAAACTTTCTTGAATGTCACTCCAAATTGGAAAATCTAGTACTTGAATCCAACGAAAAACTTTTAGTGGTTCAAAGTGATATCCCCATTTTTCCACGTACAATAAAAACGTGTCATAAAACTCATCAGTTATCTCAATAAACTTTTTTTCACTGTACCGTTTGTTCTTTTCAAGATCTGAAATAAGTTGAGCTAGCTCTGATGTAAAAAAATGTTGATTTTTCCGATTTTTTATTTTACCATATAACACTTCAATTTCTTCATACACCTCGCCTGCTGATATATGATCACCTTCTATCCTTTTTATTGTATCACATACCACCTTCAACTGACTTTGTACAAAATATAACCATGCCATGGATATAGGATCATTAAAAAAAGTTCTTAAAACTGTAGGACACTTTTCTTGTGACATAAAATATGATTTCAATGCAGGATATAAATCTATTATTCTAGAAACAGCTGGCTGTAGAGATAACCAACGCGTTTTTACAGATCCTAAAATATTTTTGTACTCAATACTAACAAAATCGCAAAAATCCTTCAATTTTTCTATACGAACTGTATAAATATGAAAATACTGAAATATTTTATTAATTATGAGTTCAATGTCAGTTGGCAAAATACCATTGTGCAGAATATGAGCAGCACAGCCAATACCGGAAATATTTCTTTTTAATTTTTCATTTAGAATTGCAAAAACGTTATTTGTGCCTTTTCTCGAGACGCCACCAAAATTTGTATTGCAGTTGTCACCCGAAAATGCAACAACATTATTTAATAAGTTATATTTTTTTAAAACATTCAGTATGTAATCTGATAAAATATTTGATGTTTCTCCTTTTAAATTCATAAATTCTAACACTTTAATTTTTACCCCTTCTTGGGGGTTAAAATACCGAATCAGAATTGGAACCAGTTTTAAATTTTTATGGTTTGATGTGTCCACCATAATTGTTAAAAATTTAACGGATTTTAGTTCATCTAACATCTGTTGAATGGCAAAAGGAGCTATTACATTCACAATTATAGATTCACATTTTGTACGAGCACACGAAAATTTTTTTTATAATTGATGTTGTACAATCTATAGACCTGAATGAATGATTGTGTTTGATAGTATGATATGCAAAAAGATCCTCTTCCGCCGCCATACGTTTGCTTTCATTT
This sequence comes from Nasonovia ribisnigri, assembly GCA_027563435.1. Lineage (NCBI taxonomy): Eukaryota > Metazoa > Arthropoda > Insecta > Hemiptera > Aphididae > Nasonovia > Nasonovia ribisnigri. The sequence goes on along the minus strand of JANEHU010000008.1, from coordinate 149,005 downwards.
GTTGACTGTACATTAGTGAAAAAATTCGTTACCTTATTTGAAGAACTGCTTGATACGGCCAATAAATGTTTCTTTTGTTTAACATGTTGTGTTATGTCTGAACGACCACCGTTTTCTATTGAAAAAACTGATTTACATACAATACATACAACTTTTCCGATTTCATCACTATCTCTTAAATACGGAAATTCAACTTTCAAGCTGGGAGTAAATACGCACCTTCGCTTAGGCATTTTAATAGATTACTTTCCTAAAATTGTAAAATATTATATTGACGATTATCAACAAGTCGACAACACTCAACGATTGTTGGAACCAAACTAATAGCTATTCGCTATTCGCCGTATTCACAAAACGTATTTTCAGTGATATAAATAGATAGAATCGAAAGCATAGTCAGATAACGGTAAATCTGATAACTCCGATAAGCTCCTATAACTCGTAGACATATCGTCATACCGGATACCCCATACTGATAAATTCAGACAATTACAAGATTACAATTATAATCATTATTCATTACTTTCGTAAGTTTCGTTTTCAAATTCATTCATTTTGTAATTTGTTTGATCAAATAAACAGGACAAAAAGCGTCCTGAAAGAAGTTTATCGGGACAACAGGACACAACGCTGAAATAAAGGACAATCCTGTAAAAAACAGGACGTATGGTCACTATATAATAATTTAATGTATTTTTTTATAGTATAAACATCCAGGGAGTCGTTCAAAAGTAAAGGAACAGAAAGATAGTTACAAATTAAAAAAGTCTACAAATGGTTCAACATTGCCTCCTGTGAACACACAGTCAAAATTATCATTTGCACAGTCAAATACAATTTCAAAGTCTAAAGTGAGTACTTATCCTGATTAGCTCCTATCACAAAGAATATTATGGAATATGTATATTAAAATATATCTTTGGCTTATAGTATAAATGTCTTAAGTCAAAAACGACTAGTTTTCAGGAAGATTAAACAAAACATTAAAAAATCATTCCAAATCGTAGACATTAGTATCTGGGCTGATAATTAATTTAATTTAATATTGTTTAATGTTGTATTATTATTTTATTGGATTGGTTGATCATCTGTTAAACCATAAATGCACAAAAGTAAATAACTAGAAACTAGTAGATGTACATACTTTAGTCATAGGTACTAAAATATATGGTTGAATTTCACATAATATAATGTACCTATTTTAAAATTGATTAAAAATACTTAATACTTACTTATACAACTATACAAGTAAAGAAAATAAAACCTACTTAAAAGTACTATAACTTAGAGAATATTATTTTTATGTTGATAATAATAGTTGTTTAATTTTGTTTTAGGTGACTAATTTGGTTTTTGAATATATAGTCGAAGAAATGCGACTCATGATAACTTGTGAAAAACCAGCTTTTCGACGTTTAATAATAAGGGCCTATCTGGAATCACAGAAAATGTTTCTCTTCCTGATAGACAAGTGATGTTAAAAGAGTTAAAACTTAAATATTTGTCGTATAGTTCTATGTTAACTAAACTTATTTTGAGCATAACTTTATATGTACTACTGCAGATATTTAGAGCTGTAACAATAAGAGTTATTTAGGCATGACATGTCATTTTATTAACGAAAATACTTTTAATAGGTCATCTTACGTTTTAGGATGTAGACGTATAAAAGGTAGTCATACTTATGATAATATTGCTGAGATTATTAACGAAATATTACTCAAACCTATAAAATTAATAACTCTAAAATCTCGCACACCGTTACTGACAATGCTAGTAACTTCGGGAAAGCATTTAGAATATTTTCATCTCAAACTGTGGTTCCGACACATTCAAATTCTTCTAAATATGATCTAGAAAAAAATTGGTTTGAAAGCGATGATTCGTGTTCTGATAATTCAGATGATGAGGTTGAAGTTGAAGTCATCACAATGGATTCAATACTTACTTCTGAAAATTATAGCAATGAATATAGTTTACCAGAACACATGACATGCACTGATCATACACTGAATCTTATAGCAACTGTAGATATTTCTAAAATGTTCAACTTGTCCTATAACAAAATCTCAACTGCAACTTTCAAAAAGCTAAATTCTTTTTGGAATCTATTGAATAGAAGCACTGTTGCTTCTGATAAAGTAGAAGATGAATGCAACTGTAAATTTCCCATTCCTATAATAACTAGATGGAATTCTATGTTCTTTGCTACTAAAAAAGTAGTTTCTTATAAAGATAAATTAGTATCTATATTTGATGAAATTGAGTAAACTTTCATTAATCGTATGGTCATTTTTAGAGGAATATTGTTGTGTAATGGAACCATTAGCTATATCTCTTGACAAACTACAGGGTGACAAAACATGTTTTTTGGGTTATGTTATTCCCACAATAATTGCATTAAGATTGAAGTTACTTAATTTAACAAGTTTAGTGTACTGTAGGCCATTATCATTATTGATAGTTATAAGTTTGGAAAAATGATTTCCATTTGTATTTAATGTTGAACATGTCAAAAGCAAAGCTTATATATTGTCATCAATAAGTCATCCAAAATTTAAATTGAATTGTATTCCTGTTAGATTTATGTCAGTTTGTAAAAAATTATTCTTATCTGAATGCAATTCATCAACAAACAGTTTAGATTCGAACTCGGAAGGCTTGGAAACAGTTGATAACGATGATGATGATTTTTATAATATTCTAAATGAAAATAACTGTGAACCGTCTACTTTTGCATCAACAAATATTGCTAATGTGCAAGCTTTGTCTTACCTAGATTCAAAAGAAAAAGAACTGAATATTTTAAACTCTTATCCTATTGTAAAACATATATTTCTTAAATATAATACCACATTACCATCGTCCGCTCCTGTAGAACGCTTATTTAGCTGTGGGTCTCAAATTTTAACTCCCAGGCGCAATAGACTGAGCGATAAAATATTTGAAATGCTTCTATGTTGTAGATGTTTTCTTTTAAATTATAATGAACCACAACAATAATGTTTCTACTATTTGATATTATTCTTGTATTATAATAAGTTTATAATAATTTGATTTGTTCAAGTTTTCAGTTATTTTTATTTTTTTTGTTATGTATTTTGAAACATTACTACCTACCTATTGGCTATTATTATATAATTATGTTTAAACTAAAAAAATAAATGATTAAGTGTATTATCAAAGTGTTTATTTAATATTTCCTATCACTTATTAGTTATTAAATATATTTGCCAGAATTTTAAATAGTGAATATTTATATAAATTATTTAAATATTTATGTAAATATCATTATTATTTATTTCTATTAAAAAAGAAACAATATTCATTTGATTTATATTTTTAATTTAATTTATTTTAATTGTATTCATTAGGTAAAACAATAATGAATTATTAAAAAACATAATATATGTAGGTGTAAAGAAAATTTATAGTCAAAATAATTTTGAAGTTTTATTTTTTGACATCAAATTGTATGGTGTAATGAAAATTGCCCTTTACTTAATTTAAAAAAACATATTTTTGAAATAACATTTAATTGACTTATAAAGTTACATTATATTCACAACTTTTATGCAATTTAGATGCGTTACATAATATTATAAATTACCTATCTAATAATACTTTATCCACCTTAGGTTTGTAATAAATAGGTAGGCAGGTACATCTTAAACAAAATTTTTATTTTTTTTTTTTATCTGGATAGTAAATGTTGATTTTTATCTTTATCTAGATAATTAAATTATTATGTATCTTTTATCTTCAGCTAGATAACTATTCTAGCGATTATCTTTTATCTTTATCTAGATATTTAAAAAATTATCTTTATACAACACTGGTAATGAACAAATGTATAATATTATTAGGTCTTTCAGTAGTTTAACTTTTTATGGCGTTTCATGATAATTTCAAGAATCTTTGAGCTGGTGTGGCCGTGAATGTGTTGTTTTCGGCGTCTATGTGAATTCAAATTGTACGCCTTGGTTTCCAGGAATTGGGGTACGAAGTGGTCGTCGTAAATAATGTAAATGTTGTTAAAGTACTAAATAAATATGACTAATAGTAAACTCTGCCAGTTTACAACACTTGCGACATCGATAATTACTATTATTATTTTGTTTTAAAAACTCAAAATTGCAGTTGTACACTAGCAACGAATGAAATGTAATATTTGGTAATTAGAAGTTGTTAGTAAACAATATCGTGATTCATTTTTACAGTGTACGTAGGTATAAATATACAACCAACATTCACCATGAAAGAAGATTCATCAGAAATACATTCTCTAGAACCAAAGTATTTCTTTGGGTTAACCACCGGCCTGTCCAACAATTGTTTATTCCTAAACGATGAAAAACTCGTTTATCATGCATCTGGTGTTATTGTCATACACGATTATTCAAATAATTCTCAGAAATTTGTGTACTTGAACGAACCACAAAAAATCATTACAACAATGGACATTAACAATAACAAGTATATAAATACATAATCATATACGCTCATAGATTTTACCTACTTACAGTATTTCTGCGCGTCACGTTAGTCACTAACCTAACATGCATGGGCCACGCTATAAAACGGCCCACGAGAGAAAATTATCGTTTCGTGCATGCATACTGACAATAAGCGGTCCGAAGCTCTATTTCTTCCTTCACTTTGTGGGGCCACACTGTGGGAGATGAGCAGAATCCAGTCATGTTTTGTTCTCTCGTCGGCAGGAGAGTATTACACAGATTACGCCTTACAAATTTAGACGGCGGTCTAAGACTGTTCTCTTTTTCTGTTGACTATGGAAGATTATTTTTATCTATTTAATTTTTTCCCGTAGCGCGACGAATCTGTATTGATTTTGTTATTCTAAGGCCAAGACCAAAAACTTATAACCACGATGTAAATTAAATGGTGTAGTCGCTCGTCGTCGAGAAGTGAGTTGGAATCTGACGAGTAATAATTACAACAATTATTGTTCGCCAGGAATACTAATAAAAAGGCGTATTATTTATATAATTACTAGCTGATCCCGTGCACTTCGTTGCCCGTAAAATATGACTACTCTTAAAAAAATTGTGATTATTCAATTCCCTTTGTGTGTAACTCGCAGCAGTCGGTGCAACTCTGTCAACAACTCTGCAACACCTGTTTTGGAAAATGTATCTATATATCTATATCTATACTACTTTTGTCGCTTTTTTTTGTCCGGGCTAATCTCCGAAACTACTTATTCAATCGTCGTGCAATTTTTTTTAAATGATAGAGAATGTCGGGGAGCGGGTTTATAGCATAAATTATGGACCTAACTCCTGTGAGTTAGAGATTTAGAGACAAAAACTGAGTTACACCGGTGGCGCCCTCTAGCAGATAAAAATATAAATATAATATCGAATATTAATCGATTATATTGATCTAAATATTATTGAGTATTTCATAATTACCATGGAAACCAAATAAATAAATAAATAATAAAAATAGAAAAAAGGAGGGGTACTTGAATGGTTTAGATTCACAATTGGACCAGGTAGGCTCAACCAGGGGATGTGCTGAAACAGGGATTTTGAGATTTACGATGGGCACTTTGGTTTTTAAATCGTTGCTATTGGTTATAGGAGAAATAATTAGTAGAAATTAGTATTTAATATTAATATTGGTTGCCAAAGGTTAATCGGGCAAATCAGGTACAAGCATGCATATCAAATTGAATTTTTGCACATACAGCCGCTCATCAGCGTTGTCCGCGATCCAACATCGTCGTATTGCCTACCAGGGTGGCTGAGTTGCAACTACTGCAGCGAGTTACGCACAAAATGAGTTAAACAATCACAATTCTTTTAATATTTGTCATATTTTACGGGCAACAAAGTGCGCGGGATCAGCTAGTTAATCTATAAATTAATGTTCGTGTAATAACAATGGTTAATAACCAATGGCAACCATTAATAAACAAATACTTATTTCTACTAATTATTTCTCCTATAACCAATAGCAACCATTCATAAAGAAAAATGTCCATCCCTATTTGAGCATCTCTCTGGGTTGAAATTTACCCTTTTTAAATTAGCCTATGTCCTTCTCCTTATTCTAAGCTACCTCCTCACTAATTTTCGCCAAATCGGTTCAGCTGTTTTTAAGTTATAAATAGTTTAATATTTTTTCGAACTCTCTTTTATATATATTGTAACATTGGTTACATCCTATATATATAAATTAGACGCAAAACACACACACACTATAGAATTGCCCAATGTCCAATACAAAATATACACACTCGACACTTTTCTACCCGTACACATTATTATTATAATTAAATTGACACACCGCCTTCAGTTCGGCAACATTCATCAACAGGAACGAACTCACTTATTAACAGCCATCTGAAATCTACCTGTTTAGTAAAGTATAATTATTTTAATATAATAATTTATAAAGAACTTTAAACCAAACGTATCTTATTGTTATTGATAAAATAAATACCTCATACACAGCTCTAACCCCCAGCTACGGAAAACTTATCCATAAGGAATAGAAAACCTTCCCTGGATAACTATTATCGTAATAAGGTTCCCCCGACCACGTTACAATATATCTGCATTGATTAAATATACATAGATAGCCCAAGTAACAGTAAAATTCGTTAACGCTTGATAAAGTGAAATGGGAGCCAGAAATCTAGTAGTGTGGGAGCCATGCCAATAGGTTGCGCTGATCATAATTTATTCTGCCATGAAAATGTTGTTTTACCAAGCTAATTTAAAAAAAACGATATACAGGACGTATGAATGGCTATCAGTTATTAATGTTATCATTAATAATATTTAAAAATTTAAATCATTGTTATTGTTGTCACGACTCACGAATAGCATTATTAGCAATATAAATATTTGAATTTATTCAATTGCTATTTTCAATATATAATTCTTTTAAAATGTCACGTCCTTGTGGATTAAAATGTGCTTATGTCAACTGTGGTAAAAGTGCGCGATCTGAGTTAGGTCTAAAACTCTTTCGTTTCCCCAAAGATGTAAATACATCAAGACAGTGGATATCGAACTGCGGTAAGAATATTTAAAGTAGCTATTAAGTATTTATTTATTTTATTTAGCTATTGATCTAACTTTACATTTTGTTTTTAGGAAATATAAATTTATTACATCTGGATGTAGCAGATTTGTACAAAATGAGAATTTGTCATCATCATTTTGTGCAAAATGATTTCACAAGTTCCAGTAAACAACGCTTAAAAAAGTCCTCAGTACCCCAGATGTTCTCTGTAGTAGAAGACAACCTTTTACATGTTACTACACCAACCAAAACATACAAAAAAACTAATTCTTATCTGTTAAGTCCATGTGCTGTTGCCTCAAAAAGAAAAGTATTATCACCAACAAATTATTCTCCAACAACAATGACACTCAGCCCTAATGAAACAATTCATTTTTTAACACCTACTACGTCTAATTATTTACCGTCTTCAGCTTCAAATACCAATACTCCTGATGTTACACCAAAAACCAGAACTCTATTACACAAAATTATTGATTTCCCATCTACAATAGAACCTGAGATAAAACCAAAAAAATTATTTTCCAGCTCTAATACTAATGTTTTAAATAAGTTAAAGAAATTAGTTGCTCATCAAAAAAAGCTATTAATGTCAAAAAGAGTAACAATATGCAAATTAAAAAAAAATCTAATTTCTTCAAAAATGCAAAATAAACATAATAAATCTGTACACTTTATGAATTTATTAAAATTTCCTTCTCAAGATTCAAAAACATTTGTTGGAATGCAAATATCACCTCATAATATGTCAACAAAACCATGGTCACAAAAAGAACAACAATTCGCACTAAGTCTGTTTTATAAATCACCGTCGGCATACAAATTTTTAAGAAATTCAAAGAAAATTACATTACCTAGCATAACAACTATCAAACGTTGGATAGGAAGTTCTAATTTCCGTCCTGGATTTAATACAGCTTTATTCAAACAGTTAAAAATTAAAGCAGATTCCATGACAGACCAAGAAAAACATTGTACTCTTGTATTTGATGAATTAAAAATTAAAAATTTTTTAGAATATTCTAAATACTTAGATTTAGTCGAAGGTTATGAAGATCTGGGGCCGAAAGGCAGAACAAATAATTTGGCTGGACAGGCGATGGTGTTTGTAATTAGAGGGCTGTACTCGTCATGGAAAATGCCTATATCATATTTTTTACCTGCTACATCAGTTAAACATTTGGTTTTGAGCGAATTACTTGTAGAAGCAGTCACACGATTATTTAAATGTGGATTTATAGTTAAAGCGTTAGTTTGTGACCAGGGTGCCAGTAATGTGGCTGCTTATAAAGATTTGAAAATTACTAAAGAGGAGCCATACTTTCTAGTTGAAAATAGAAAAGTGTTCGCTTTATTTGATGTTCCACATCTCTTTAAAAATTTAAGAAATCATTTAATCAAAAAAGATTTTATATTTGAAGACAAACAAGTGTCATTTAAAGATATTAAAAAAACGTATGAGCTTGATAAAAATAGCTCTACAAGTCGGACGCTACTTCATATTACTGACGCTCACATTAGCCCTGGTCCGTTCCAATTAATGTCATGCAAGTTAGCCTTGCAATTATTTAGTAACAGAGTTGTCACTGCAATGAAAACTTGCATCATGACTGGTCAGTTGGATTCTCAAACAGCACCTCAAACCGTTCAAATGATTAAAAATCTAAATGATCTACTGGACTGCTTGAATAGTAGTTCACTATATAATTCGAATCCATCAAAATGTGCCTTATCAGATAAATGCCCACAACAATTATTATTATTAGAAAAGGCCAAAGGTTGGTTTAAAACATTAAAGACAGTATCACCAAATCAAAAAAACACTAGGCCAGTTTGTTTTGACGGTATGGAGTGGACTGTCAATGCAATGATACTGTTGTATGAAGAACAAAAAAAAACGGTTACCATTATTTACTAACAAGACGAATCAACTCAGATGTCATTGAGAACATGTTTTCTGTTTTTCGTCAAAGAGGTGGATATAACAGGTAGTTAATGTACAATGCTATAAAATATTAAAGTACCTAAGTACAAATTAATTTAATCTATGATACTAATTAAAAATGTGTATGATTTTCCTTAGGAACCCTACTGCAAGAACATTCAGAACTACATTTCGAATGAATGTCAAGTCTAGTTTGATGGAACCTTCTAGCTTATCTAATTGTGAACCTGATGATGATATTCATTTGTTTAATACAGATACTAATGACTTATCAGGTAATCAAGTTGAGGGTGAAGAATCAAGTTCGTCTTGTTGTTCAACGTTGTCTTTATCAAGTATTGATCAAGAGCCGACAGAAGAACTTCATGGTCAAATAACTCTTGAACACTGTTCTAATAGTTATTTTGCAGGATATTTAAGCAAAAAATGTTTTGATAAGTTTAAATGTGTTAATTGTGCTAATATTACCATGCAACCTGATGATAATAGTTTTAAAAAAGAAGAATTTTTAATTTTTTGTAGGAATTATGATTCTTCAACTAATGAACTATTTTTAAAAAGACCTACTAGTTGTTTTACAGAATTTGTTTCTATGGCACAACAAATTATAAAAAAAACTGTTGAGAAAATGCCAGAAAAAAAAAAGATCAGAAAATTTCTTTGTGATAAAATTAAAAATGAAAATAATATTTGTAGGTTTATTGAGCCTTGTCAAGATCATTACACATACATAATTGAACATCTTATCAATTGTAAACTATTAAGGGATTTCAACTGGAAATCCAAAAACTTTACAACAAAAAGAGCTGAAAAAGCTAAAAGTAAATTAAATATATTAAGGAATAATTAATTATATTTATCAGTATTATGAATATTATGTATGTTATTAATTTATGTATACTAATATTAAAGTATTAAAACTAATTTTATAATGTTATATTTATTGTGTAATCAGACACTATTTTTGAGACAATACTTAGACCAATCGATGTTGTACCCTCAATTATATTATGCTGTATTGTTTTTGTAATGGGTAATTTTTCTCTAAGATTAGGTACTCAAAAACATTAAAAAAAAAGCTGGTAAGTGGATGTCGCTCTGCTATAGGTTATAGTAGGTTACAAGTGGGTTAGTAAGCTAACTGCATTAATGGATGGTATTAAATTTGAATTCAATGATAATATAATATCATTGTATAAGAAAAACCATTTTGAGCAGAGCTGAAAAAGTTGAACGTTTTATACATTTTTAACAACTAAATAATTTGTGAATATTCAGTTTAATTAATTTTGTCAAAATTTGAACTTTAAACGATTATAAAAAAAAACATGCTTATGTATTTTTAATATTTTTCAACTGCTATTATATTCACTTATGAGGAACCTTGTATAACATTTTCAAACTTTTTGACCCAACGAATAAAATTTTATTGACATTTATAGAATAAAATAACTAAACAAATTGAAAATTGAAAATGTGCATAAATAACTTAAAAAGAATCATATTAATTGTAAGAAATATCAAACAAGAAAAAATAATGATAAAATAACATAATAACGTTTAGAGATTATAATATCTTATCGTAAATTATTTTTACTCGAACCGGGATTTCTACGAATCAACAGTGGACTTTGGACTGTCGTTTCTACTTTATTTGTGCGATAATAATTAAATTGTTAAATTGTGACACTACACGCTCTCTATTGACACATTGCGCTATTAATTTACTAGTTTCTATTATGCCCATTGACTTGGGCTATCTATGTATATTTAATCAATGCTAATAGTATAATAAACTTATATAACAAAATATAAGTGGAATTCAATTTATATTTATTATATCTACAGAGAATTGTATAGTTTAACCGTTATATTCACAGAATATCGACTCTCGTTTTAATGTTTTATGTTCGGATATTTCTAAAATATTAAATAACATAATAGTATCAGAAATCATTTAATTTAAAAAACCGGTTAACCACTAAGTAAAAAAACGGTTTCGGTTTTGGTTACCGTTCAAATAACCACGGGTTTCAATCTCGGACTTGAAAACCGCTCTCTTGTTTTATTGCTCCCGCTCTGGTTACGGTTAAAATAAATCATCAAAACCTAATATTAACCGGTTTTCATAAAACCGGTTTCCGTCCCTGCTTATTAATGCATTTTTTAATGTTTCAAATGCTTGTTGACATGTATTTGTCCAATCGTACGGTATGTTATTTTGCAATAATGCAGTTAATGGTTTTGCAATTTTACCATAATCTCTTATAAACCTACGGTAATAACCGGACAGTCCCAAGAAACTTTTCAACTGTTTCTGGCTATTTGGTACTGGGAAATTCTTCACACTCAAAATTTTTGACGGATCTGGTTTCAAGCCTTGTTCTGTAATTATATGGCCTAAATATATAACTTCGTGACGCAGAAATTCACACTTCATAGGTTGTACATTTAAATTATAATCCCTAAACCTTTGAAAGATTTCTTTTAATTTTTCACAATGATCTTTCAAATCATGTGCATATATGATAACATCATCTATATAAACGAATGCTTTTATACCATTTATTCCCAATAACACCGTGTTCATTAATCTCTGAAAAGTACTTGGCGCTCCTTTTAATCCAAAAGGCATCTTAAGAAATTCATAATGACCTTTATCCGTGGAAAATAATGTATTCGCCCTATCATCTTTATGTACTGACACCTGGTGGTATCCACTAGCTAAATCTAAAGTTGTATAATATTTAGAATTGCCTAACTGATCTAAAATTTCGTTTATATTTGGAATCGGAAATACATCTCCAATTGTAATACTATTCAATTTCCTGAAATCCACACAGATTCGAAATTTTTGCTTTCCTGAACCATCCGTTTTCTTTGGTATTACTATTAATGGGGCGTTCCATGGTAAAGTACTTTTCGTAATAATTCCATCCTTTTCCATCTGATCTACCTGCATCGATATTTCTTGTTTGTGATTTTGCGGTAGTCTATATGGTTTAATATAAACTGGTTGAATATCGGATGAAGTTTTAATTCTATGTTGTATTGCTGCTGTTCCCTCTAATTTATCACCTTCTAATAAAAAAACGTCAGAATATTCTGTAAATATATCCTTTAATGATCGATATTCTTCCTTGTTTAGATGCTGCAATCTTAAAGATTTTTCCAATAACTGTAAGCGATCTCCTTTTTCTTGAACTTCTGGTAACTTAGTGCACACTTTTAAACTTGTTTCTTCCCACTGCTCGTACAATAGATTGTTCAAATCCACTGCCTGTAATTTGATCGAATTTTCATTTTGATTTACAATTTTTATTAATATTTGTCGATCCTTCACTGTAGTTATAACATTTCCACATTGAATCAGATCTTGTACTGCTTGTGAATAAATAATTAATGTATCACTTTCTTTTATTCGATCGTCCGTAATTTGTATTGGAACTACCATTTCACATCTTGGTGGTATTATTGCAATGTCGTCATTGTTGATATTTTGAATGTTTTGATTTAATACTGTGGAGTTGCCTTCAGTCACTGTTGACGTAATCTCCTATTTTGCATAGTCAATTGCTATTTTATTGAATTGATAGATCTAGAGTATTTCGACCACTAACAGGATTCTGTAAACCTAATAGAGTGCTTGTACTTGGTAGTGGATCTACTAATTGACTACTACTGATACTACTACTTTTGTTTGGTGTTGATTGTCCAGCTCTACTGTCGTCGGACTCAAACGACTTATCTGGTACAAAAGTTAAGTCCTTACTATCGTATTTTGTATATGAACTATCGCCACTCATTAATCATAAAAAAAAATAAAAATAAAAAAATGGGTGTTTCTAACTATAAAAATTAAACTTACATTAACATTACATATAACATTGTCGAAGTTGGTAGTCCGGAATGATCCTTAATTGATTTGACTGGAAATGCCCTGAAGTTGAAAATAGAATGCTCTGAAGACTGGAATGCTCTGAAGTCTGAATAGAATGCTCTGAAGTTTGAATTGAATGCTCTGAAGTTTGAATAGAATGCTCTGAAGTTTGAATAGAATGATGTGTCTTGACTCGTTCAATAATAATTTAAACTTAAAACTGCTTAATTAAAAATCCTGTGTTTGCTACAATGGTTCGTTTTTCCGCTGCCACCAATGTTGCAAGTCGGTTGACCGTAGCCTCGTACTCGTAGAGTTTTGAACTCAAGTATATATTTAAAATAACAAACACGAACTAAATAAGTTATCAGTTAGTTTTATTAATTGAATAGGTATAGACACTGGGTGCTGTCCATTTCCAACCCCCTTCATATCATTCTATCGTACCTTATATCTAAATTTAAGTAGGACAATCCCTCCTATATAATTAGTGCATACTTGCAGATTTGGGATTGTACTTTATTTATGCTAAACTATAATAACATCTTTATTTCTTAATACTAATTGTTTTACAAACATCATTGTTTAATCCTACACTATATTATATCCGGTACCTACTATACTAGTTATTTATAGTTAGGTATTCATAACACATGTCTCAGAGAACCATTTCCAAATCAGCTCTACGAACTGACGTCCAATGGTGCTGATATTACAGACAAACAACGACAAGGTCTAGTATGTCTTCTCCAAGAATTCACGCAAATTTTCAGTGACCGGCCTGGACTAAACCAGTTGTATACGTGCCGTTTCACCGTATTCGAAAATGTACTGTTTAAGATTCGCCCCTACCCGGTACCTTTCGCCAGACGACCCGCGGTAGAGAAGGAACTCCAAAGGATGCTGGAGTGGGGAGTTGTTGAGCGATGTTCATCCCCTTATAGCAACCCGATCATCTGTGTAGGGAAAGCCAATGGGTCCGTATGGCTGTGTTTGGACGCCCGCTGCATCAACAAGGTTATACTACCGATGCGCGACTCATCTCCCCCGCTAGACGATCTACTTGCACGTTTCGGTGGAAAGTCCATATTCTCTAGTGTCGATTTTACTGCTGGATACTGGCAAGTACCTTTACACCAGGAGGTTCGTAAATATACCACGTTTGTCTACGACGGGCGGACATATCAGTTCACTGTCGTCCTGTTTGGTTTGAACATATCCAATACCGCATTCGGTCAGGCCCTCGAAGCCGTCCTCAATGTGTCACTACCAGATTGTGATGACAAGATGAATGATCTACACATCTACGTCGACGATCTACTAGTATCATCATCAAGTTTTGACGACCACCTTCAACGTCTCCGTATCCTTTTCCAGAAAATCACCCTGTCGGGTATGACACTGAAGTTGACCAAATGTGAATTCGTTACACGGCAGGTCAAGTTCCTTGGCCATATTATTAGTTCGTCCGAAATGTCCATTGACCCCGAGAAGCTCCAGGCCATCCACAATTTCCCCAGGCCACGTACTAAAAAATAATTTCAGTCATTCATTGGTTTCTGCAATTTCTACCGAAAGTTTGGCGACCACCACGCCTCATTAATTGCTCCCTTGATCAATCCACTTAAGTAAGGTGTGCCGTGGGCGTTTTGAGAAGAGGAACTTAAAATGTTGGACAACGTGAAGCAATCGTTTACCGAACAATATCTCTCACACCCGTTGTTCGATCAGGTGTTTTATTTGCAGACCGATGCCAGTAAACTCGGGTTGGGAGCCGAACTGTTCCAACTTACGTCCGAAGGAGAACGCCGAACGATTTTGTTCGCCAGCCAAACTCTGAACTCCGTGGAACGGAATTACCCAATCACCGAGTTAGAACTAGTGGTTTTCGTGAAAAGTTTCGCGTATTTATCCTGGGATATCCTGTTCAAGTGCTCACGTACCACCAAGCGTTGACGTTCCTTTTCCAGTGTCGTCTTAGAAACGCGCGTCTTTCGCGTTGGACACTACTTTTGCAACAATTCGACTTGCGGATCACCTATATTCCAGGGTCTGATAATATCCTGGACGCGTTGTCGCGAAACCCAGTAGGGAGGAATGAAGAAGTATCCAGGTCGCTAGGTGGTCCCAGTATTCTCCTAAGCACTCCTACAAGTGTTCGTAGAGAACGTAATCGACAGCTACCGTGTTTCCATGCTATCTTGTCCTCGCAAAAAGACGACCCACCATTGAATAAGATTGTCGATCTCCTTAACGGAGATAGTCCAGAGTCCTGGCCACAAATTCAGTACTACTCCGTGGTTGAAGGTGTTCTTTTCTACCGCCGCCATGCCAGCAGCGACCAGTGGTTGGTCTGTGTCCCAAATCATCGAATCGACGAACTCATCGTTTCAGTACATCACCACTTCGGACACTTAGGTCCAAAGAAATGTATTCTAGCGATTCGAGATTTCTGTTTTTTCAAGCACCTCTTGACCCGTGTACGTTCTGTAATACGCGCGTGTGATCTATGCCAACGAACCAAGACGTCTACTCAACGCCAAGAAAGAGGGCTTAAGTCTGTCCTTGCCGACGTTCCCCTAGGTCGTGTTTTAGCTGATTTATACGGTCCATTTCCACAGGGTTGGAATCACGTACGATACGTTTTCGTGGTTTTGGATAATTTTTCCCGATATGTTCGCTTGTACGCAATAAAGAAGGCCACTGCAGTCACTATTACTAATCGGATGATCAACGATTACATCGCCACGTACGGAAATCCGAGGTGCGTCGTATCGGATCATGGCGCCCAGTTCACTAGCAAGGTCTGGCAGAACCGCCTTCGGGAAAGAGGAATTCCTCCAACGCTTACTTCAGTATACCACCCTCAATCTAACCCGTCCGAACGAGTTATGCGTGAACTCGGTAGGATGTTTCAGGCTTACTGTAATTAGGATCATGCTGAGTGGCCAAGACACCTTGGATACATTGAATATTTGAATGGGTACTTAACAATACTGTGCACGAAGCGACAGGGTATACGCCACAAGAATTGTTTCTCACCCTCGAAAGGTACAACCCGTTTAGTGCTGTAGTCTCTTTTCCACTCAGGGTCGCACTATCTCAGCAGACAACGATGATTCTGGCACGTGACGTATAGCAGTCCCTCGCCGAGCGGCGGCGTTTACGTAACGACCGACAGGGCCAAGTTTCAAAATTAGTCATCGGAGAACGTGTATTGGTGCGAATACATCGTTTGATTTCTGCGGTCGATAAGCAAATCCACAAGTTCTTTTTGCTGTATCAAGGACCTTACGTGGTCGTGCGCGTTTCGTCCCCAAATGCGTACATTGTAGCCGAACCAGAAACCAATTGGATTATAGGGACATATAACATTATTCATTTGCGTCGATACATCACACCAGTGCCGGGTCCGCTTCAACAGACTGAAGCAACCCACGAGGTTCTCCAAGACCATCTATCATAATAGTCAAATACGTCACCCTAGCCATGTTCTGTTTATTGTACAAGTTTGTTCTCGTGTGAACCAACTTATACAGGGGGGTTTCTGTGACGACCAGACCCGGGCTACCTATATTTAACCATGAATTATACATTATATTATAACCGGAGTTCATTAGATTTATGTGTGCGTGCCATAGCGATTTTTGTCCCGCGGGTCCAAGTCCGTCGATCGACGACAATACCTGCCGGTGTGACAAAGGCACACACACTCCCCTCCGTCATCTCCATGGTCCGAGCCACACCGACCGATACTGTGTTTAGGAAAATCGGCCGATTAAATTTAAATAATCCCCATTTTCCCAACTTTCTCCGTCACCCGTCGTCTTTTCGTGTCGACTAAGCCGACGGGCGACAGTTCACCTTTATACGCCGTTTCACAAGCATAGAGGATATGTGTTACAACTATATGTTCATATTAATACACCGTGGCCGGTATTCCTAAAATCTTTTATTATGTATTTATTGAGGCACATATGCCTATTTAGTATTCGTGTTCCGAATGGAATTATCATATACCATACACTCCCGGTAACAGTCCAGAGGAGCCGGTGGGAGATATGGTGTATCTGTATTATGATATATATTATTAAATTTATGTGTACTATTATTTATTCGTTTGTGTTCCGTAACCATTGGTTTATCCCATTGTTACGCTGTGTATTTTTTTATTTCTTTTGTCCAAGTTTTATGCCTGACGGCTTTCTCGGCGTTTATAAAAAAATTGGCACCTTTTATATTTTCTATTATTTTTTTTAATAAAACATATTTTTCCTAATTAGAGGTTTTAGAGTACAAATAAATATTTTCAAATCTTAAACCGTTTGTATGAGTGATCAGATTATACATTATATTTGTTTTTCCTGAACCGCTGAGATCAACTAGTATAGCACGTATAGTATCTGGTAATAACGAACCGTGTCTTGACAGTTTTTACCGTCTACATTTATAACATCCAATTTATCTTTTTGTTCAATCAAATCCATTTTTTTCTTATAAATACTCTAGAATTTCCAATTTATAATCAGTTATAGATGACGCGTTCGACACACATGTGTAAATCAGTTAAGACTGGGAAAGGATTTGTAAACTTTCTTATAAATAGTCTCCCATTTGAGACCCATGTTCCAGGTTACCAATATTGTGATCCTGGTACAAAAATAAAAAAAGAGGCTAGACCGTGCTGATAACGGAATAAACCGGAAAATAAAGCGATTGGATGCTGCTTGTTGTGATCACGATATTGTGTATGCAACGAGTAAAAATTTAGACGATAGACATAAAGCTGACAAAGTGTTAGAACATCGTGCTTGGGAAAGATTTAAGTCAAAAGATACTCCTAGGAAAGAGAAATTTGTTGCTTAAGTGGAACAAACGCTATGAAACCTAAAAGAAAAATAGGTATGGGTTGTAAAAGTAAACGGAAACGTCCTATGAAAAGAAATGGTATACTAGCGGCGAAGAAAAAAAGAACCTTAAAAGAAAAGAGTGCTGGTAAAAGGTTGATTTTAGTACTGGGGCAGTCAGGAGGTGTAATTCCCTTAATACCTATATTTGCAGGTTTGTCAGCACTTGGTAGTTTGATGTCTGGAGGTGCTAGCGTGTATAATGCGATTCAGAATTCAAAAAGAAAAAAAGGTAGTGGTTTATATTTAAAAAACAAAGTGATATTTACAATTATATTTACAATTACAATTCAACTAATAAGTGACTGGAGATAGAAGTAATCCCTTCAATGAGTAATTAATATAAATGTAAAACGTTTGAATTTATTTTGGAAGAAGGACGCTATGAAATAGAAGATATTAACATTTAACAATAAAATTGCAATTTTTTTTTTCGATACATTTTTATGTGCAGCATAGTAAGCTATTCTGTATATTTGGCCCATTTAATACTTTGAATTTGACATACCTGACCTATACAATTATGTAAAATATAAGTGAAACAAATTGTACCTATGTATAAAATTTGAAAGTACCAATAAATATACTTTTAAAGTATCAGTATATTTTGTACTCAAATATTCTTTTTTTTCTAAGTATTTAAATACTTTTAAAAATAAGTAAGTATCTGACATCTGTATCTGTACTTGAATACCTACATTTAAACTTTTGTAAGTACCTTTCACAAAACTGCACATAGTTATCTACATAGTATTTCTACTTGAATGACACAATAAATTGTAAAGCACCTTTACGTTTAAAATATTTATAACTATTCACTAATTATACACTATTCAAAATGAGTTTGGAAAAACTGTGGCGCCTCAGAACGGTAAGACCGCTGTGATTGGCCAGTATTTGGCAGCACATGCACAAAACGTGACACGTTTTCCTAATTTTTCCTAATTATTAGGAATAGAGTATAATTTATTCTACAATTGTTTCATAATAGTTTTAGTCGTAACTTAGAGATATGTATAATATAAACATGATTTTAGTATGCTATAAAAATGCAGGTTAATTGTAATTTATTGTAAAAATATTGTACATTCGTACCACTACAATTTATAAGTAGATATCATGTTATATCATATTTATTATATTGAACTGCTTCTTAAGTGTAGCACCAATGTACATTTAAACTTTTTGTCATGCGCATCTCAATATTATGAAGAAATAATTAATTTTTATTATGCTTAACTTGTTGTCTTATATAATTTTACAAATCAAAAACAACACAATATGAAAAAATTAATATAATGTTTTAACAGATACCTATCAAGTTGAATATTATATTGATATTGTATATGAGAGCAATTTTTTCAATGCAAAGAAAAACAATAAATAAATTATATTGTAATATTGATGTTCAGTTAAATGGAAAGTTATTTTTTACCAAGCCTTTCCATAAAACTGTTTTAATGCATAAACATTATACAAGTATGTAAGAACTAAAATAAATGCTTATTAATTATTTTTCATATATTCTACAATACTAAGAAATAACAAAAATTTATTTTGCAATTTTTCCCATGAATCATTTTTTGATAATGGCTCAACGCATGTCCGTTATATTTTAAAAATATACCCAAATAAGATTGTGTTAATTCAAAATCTTTATTATTTGTAGATACTTGTATTAAAAGCTCTAAAAATTTAACCATTAGTTCATATTATGTTCCACCAGCTTTAGGCGACAAGCTTCGTACTTCATAGTCTAAAGCTGATGGCCCCATTAATTTTAACTGATCAAATAAAACTTGATAATCATTTAACGAAGTAGCTTTTAACAGTAGTTGAGCAAAAACAGTTTGCATAAGTATTTCAAGAATAACTTTGGTATTGGAATCTGTATTACCAACTCCTTTTAAATCAAATTTGAAGTCTAAAGATTGTATAGTAGGTAGGAAAAATGGAGGAGCAGCTGGAGCTTTTGGTGTTTGTAGTGTTTTGTTTCTTTTTTTGACAGCATCTAAATTCAATATATTCTGCCATCTAGCATCATTTAGACCACTCATAGTTAGTGTTTTCAATTTGTACTTTAGATATGTATTCATCTTTATCTTCATCAATGGGGCATTCTAGAGATTCTTGATTAATTCCAGTCAATGGAAGAGGTTCTGTGATCTGATCTTCTTCAGTGATAGGTCGAAGACTAACATGATTGTATAGTGTTTTATTAAACCATAAATATATTCCCAAATGGTCAGCATGCGCTGTCTACCAGTTGGAGAAAATGCCAATGAAACACAGGGTGTATTAACCTAAAATATTATAAGAACAATTATAAAACAATATTTATGATTCAATGATTATTATGTCAAGTAGCTTACTTTAAGTATATCAATCATTGATGATGACGGAATGTCCCATAAGTGCGAATAGTTGAATCCATTGCTGATGTAACTAACCATCTGGAATCTGGACTAAATGTCAAATCAGTGATTGGACCTCCAGGACCAGAACACTTTCTTACAATGGGGCGTGTATTAATATCAACTAGACAAACGTCAAACTTATCTAAAGCAATATTGCTAGAAACAAGCCAGCTGAATAATGAAACTGTATCTTCTAACTCCAATTTAGACAATAAATCTAAAAAAATTAAAACATTTTTACTAAAATAATAGATAAAAAATAATTTCAAAAATAAATTTGACTAACTTAATTTTTTGAAATTCCAGAATTATAAAAATGTATCTGAATCACCAGATACCATTATTTGATTAAGTGTGTCCACATAGACACCGCGTACATATTTATGAGCTGTTGGTTGTCCATAAGTTCCTCTGTGTAAGCCTGACTGATTGTTGTACTTATCAATATGACCAGAACTGTAACCAATGACTGCAGAATTACCACAGTGTGTAAGACATGCACATGTGGCACTGATTCCTTTCTGTCCACTGACGTTTTTCTTAAATTTTTTATGACACAATTTATGCTCTCCCATTTTACTTTTATCAAACGACCAAGTAGTTACTGTTGGTATACCTCAATGGACAGCAACAATGCTATCCCATTCTTTATCTAGAGTGGTTTCCGAGGTGAATGTAGATATTGGAGGCATGATAAGAGGATCGGCCCATTTATTTCCTTTTTTTTATAAGCTTTGCGATTATATGATGCACATCCAAAACTTTTATTTGCAATTTCAGTGACTGTATTGAAGACACGCAATGATGAATCATTGCCAGAACTTAGAATACTATCACCACCTATTCCGTGAAAACGAATAGAAACTGGAGGTTTGAAGTGACCTTCGTATATTTTAGTTCTATACCACGCCGCCAAGCATATATTTGATTTCCACAACTAGTATATACCAGGTAACTATCTGCAGCCAAACATGTGATGTCCGTTTCATGTTGCGGGCTTACAGATAAAAGCAGAACTGTAAGTGTGATACGCACGTCCGACACATGTGATTAAGAGATTTTCTCGTCTGAGATTTATGTAGCGGGTAACGAGTGGAATTCCATTACTCACATATCCTAAAAACAATAAAAAACAATTAAATATTTTATTTTGGTAATTTACTGAACAATTAAATTGAAATAAACATTTATTGATAATTATTTATAAGTAGTCTAGTTATGACTACAGTAGAAATTCGATTAACCGTCACTGTCAGGACTGGGACAAAGACGATTAAGATAAGTACAATATAAAACATAATTTTTAAACAAACGTATGTATTTTACAACGTCATTTGCAGGCAAAAATAATAAAATATGATAACACTAATTCGCACACAGGTTACACGTCAGCCACTGGTTAAATTAAATTTAAAACTATTCAATTTGTCTGTAATCGCCACGTTTATTGCAATGCTATCGCCGCGTTAGGCACCGTAACGAGTTTATCGCAATTGTATGATTAACTTTTTTTTTGACGGATAACAGAGAATGACGGTTAAAAGAGTTTCTACTGTATTTACATGTTAAAACTTGTAATTAATACTTATAAATTGTAAGATTAGTATTTATTTATAGATTATATTATTTCAATTCATTTCATTTAAATTTAAATATAAAATATCTTGTAATGGCAATACTTTTAAAACATATGTTGACTCTATAATATTTCCATTTCGTAAACAAATTGTTCAATAAGAAAAATTGGTAAAATGCTCAGCTGCTTAATGCTTTAATTCAGACATAAATTAATTTTGTAATCATAATTGGTAAATTAAGGACTTGATAAAAAAAAAGGCTGGGAAAAAACTATGATATTTTTAATTAAAAAAATGTTTTTATGATATATATAGAAATATAACATGTTCAGAAAATATGACATAACTAGTTAATACTAAATGATAACCCATTAGCCACTAACCACTTCTTAAATAACTCAGAAGTGGCTGTCTCTAGCATCACCATTGCTACATATCGTAATAACATTTTTATAATTGCCCAGCACTTGTTATCATTAGGTCTGGCACACCTCAGTGTAAGTGAAACTCATTGCATCAGGATACACTTATAATAGGTTAGTATTAATAGGCACTCTGTTCACCAATATAATGTGGTTACTTCGTACATACGACTGTAGCCGAGGAAAAGGGATTTAGGCAGTTGTGGTGGGATATGACACATTTTGGTTTGTGAGCACAATATCATTCTCTCGGCAAATGGGCTATAATTGTTAGTGTTCGATTAATAGTCTTATATGTAGTTATAAAGTAAGAATCTGTTGTGTTATGATGGTATCCCCAATTATTTGGAAACCCAATATGTTTGATTCAATTCAAATATTACTTGATACAAAAACATATTTGTACCAAAAAAATGCATTTATACATATTCATCAGTATTATAATATTATTTAGTTTTTTGGGCCCTATCTATCTGTAGTCATAAAAATAAACCATAGCGAAAACAAAAATACAGCATTATTCTAGCGTTCTGTACCACCAATTGATTGTAATAGACAAGAGAAGTCTTATCATGTTATAGGGGTATCAATAAGGCAATAACATCGACGATCCATGGATATAAATTAATCAGACAAAGAAAAATATATTAAGTAAAGCGCAATGAGCATCTCAACAGTGTAGATAAAGTGCTCGGTGACTGTTCAAATCGACCGTTTTAAGATGTACCTCGTACGGTAACCGGCATTTACGGGGAATAACGATTATTTTTCGAACGGAACGAATGACGCTGCAAACGTCGTCCGGCAGGCCACGTGAAATATTAAAATAAAAAATGGAAAACAGTACTCACCGAGAGCTCGGTTCTGTAAGAATATTTTACTGGACGACATCGCTCAGGACGGCGATTCGTTTAACGGCGTTCTGACTGCGCAAATAGACCTTGCTGACCTTAAAACTGAGGTTCTTGACTCTCGTAAACGGTGGACTCGGACAAGCTAATATACAGCGAAAACTGACGACGGTCGAGCGCACGTGTATAAGTATCAACAATCAACACTGTAGTAGTCGACGGCGCGCCGACGATCGTTATCATTTACTGTGATTATAACTGTAATCAGTTTTATCGTCCGACGTCTTTACCACGGTCTTTCATACAGGTCGGGTAACTCGGGGTGACACTACTGCTACGTACTACTACTGCTACGTACTACTACTGCAACGACATTATAGTATAATGTATTATACTACTCCGATATTTCATTATCAATACTACGTATACAACTATCTCGAATGTCAATTGTCACGAATATCAACTACAACGATATTAGATTGTGCGGTGAACTACTACTACGAATATTATGATATTAATTATCACAGAATATATAAAAAATAAAATTTTATGTTTATATTTATTATTTTATAAAATGAGTAGCCTTACGGTCATTGCAGTTTTTTAGTAATTTAATGTACCTATATTATACATTTATTATTGTCACTTGTATACACAAATCTATAAATTATTTCAAATAAAAAAAATGATATTATCTGCACTTCATAAGTTTACGGATTATTAAGAGAATATTTTAGAATTTTTAAATCATCCTCTAGAAATTCACTCATTTTTAATAATTTACATAGGTAAGTTTATAATTATTACTTTTTCAAAAATCCATTAATTGTTTTAATTGTGTTGCCATTGTGGCATTGTTCATGTTGTATTTATGTAAGTTTTTTTTAAAAGTGGCGTTCTTTAAGTTAAAAATATGTACATAGTAAATTGTAAGCATATTGATATTTTACAATACAATTTTATAAATTATAAAAACATGCAATGTAATTTTAATTAGCAACATACTTCTGTATTGCTTATTAGTTAGGTAATTAAATTGTCTACAACCATACATATACATATTGTACTATATGAATGAAATATTGAAATTATATTACAAGATCTACTTAAACAGTAAATGGTTTTCAAAGAAAATATAAATGTATTTCAATAAACAATGTTACAATCAGAATTTGTTAATTTGATAGTCGGACTATAGTTTCAAAATTAAAACTTTTTGAAGTTTGCAATTTTCAGTATTTTACGCTTACGCAAACTTTATTAATAGGCATAGTATGACGTACCTACCTAGGTAGGTAAGTACATACTACATACAAAACACAATTAATAAGAGGTTTTTATGATATAAACCAAATTTTTTTTTGTGGTGGGTTGATAAATGTTTTAATCCATCCCCTAAAAATATGACCAAATTACGTCACTAAGCCACTAAGGCTGACAGACTGTATTCGCTTCCTCATTTATTTGTGATTGAATGATTTTGTATCATTGAATTCAAATTTAACACATCCAGTGAATGTCAGACTGTAACTCCTCTAGACATTATTCTATTGTACATCATTAGGTTCACTAGGTACAGCAACAGCATAGCGTTGTCTACTTGGCTATACTTGCTCACCTTAACTTTTTTTAATAGATTTCAAGTTTTAACCAAAAGTTATTAATTGGGTACATGTAAGTACAAACTAATACAAAGTAAGTAGGTAGGTTAGAGCTAAAATATTTTTCTCAACTAAGTATTACAAAAATTGAAAAATGTTACTATCAGAACAACCAAATTACTCATAGGTATGTAAAATGTAATGGTATATTATTAATAATTGGTCATTAAATAATAATTAATAATACCAAACGAGAAATTTAGTAAAGAATTATTTTTAGCTTAGCTCGTAAATTATATAGTATTATACCTAGTGTTAACTGTTAAGATTAAAATCAAAAGCCTGAAATTGTACAATATATTGTATATATATCATATCTACTTAAACAACTTTATATAAGTTTAACTTAATGTTATACACACAATGCAGAGAAGAGAAGGTGATAACACTCGCTTGATCGGGAGAAAAAAAGTGGCTTATTTTTCGACGGCAATTTTGTAGCTTAAATAAAATCCACCGTGAGCACCATAAGCTTCGAAGGCCGGTTGTTATTCAATAATAGCATTATAACCACTATGTAATTATGCATTATTTTCATTTTAAATTGTAATTTATAAATAAATTAATATTTTATTTAAGATGAAAAATACCTGTGTGTGCCTATGCATAATATAATATAATATATTTGTTTTTAATTTAAATTTTGTATGTTTAATTTGTCTCAATTGTGTACAATGCTCATGTGTATAAAACATTTTTAAGTAAATGTTTATTTTCCATATAGTTATGAGTCTTGTGACTATAAATTATATCCTGATTTGGGTAGTATTTTTAATTTTTTTATAAATTATACAAATTTCAATAGTAAACTAGATTTATTATCAACATAAACAAATGTGTTATTTAATTAAAATTATAATTATATCACAATCAGTTGATGGAAATATGAAACTTAAGCTTAAATATGTTATAGGAATATTATAATAAAGAAAAATTAGTATAATATTATAAATTTTTATAAAAATTTAAAATTGAATTAACATGTACATTGTACATAATAGTTATTATTATGTATAATGACTATAATTAATAATATAATATTATTAATAATTTTTATTTTAAATTATAATACTTATTTAAAATATTAATATCAGTATCTTGAAAATAACTTAAAATTATTGCATGTACAAATAATTTATCATAGTATAAACAAAATTATTAGTACCATATAATAATATATTACTGTGGAACTATTAAGTAATTATCTACTTTAAATTTAAAAATTTTCATAAATTTTGTTTAGTCTATTGTGGTCTTATACCTTTGGTTGCTCGAAATAATGTGATATTCTTTCCTTCACTAGCATATCCCGTCTTACAGCCTGGCACAAAACATTTATTTGGCATTTTATAAATTAATTTACTATTAAACTTTTCAAAATATAGGAAAGCCTATTGAGTCTGCCAGTAGTAAGTAACTAATGTTTTAATGGGCAGTCAGAATTCTTACAATAATTCTATTAAATTTGGAACAATATTGGGAAGAGATTTTTATTTTAAATACTGTTTGTTATGACTGGAAGTCTACCTCTATATATTTATTTTATTGAATTCGTGCCTATATATAATATTTTTATTTATTTAAACTTGCATGTATGATATAATTATACTTCGTATGAATTATGAAATTTGATCAATAGTACCATATTATATAGTTCATTTTCAATACATTTTAATAGGAAATAATTAATGTAACCGGCCTTCGAATACTGTGGCGGTGCCCGGCGGTATTCATGTTAACTAAAATAGTGCCGTCGAAAAATAAGCCACTTTTTTCACGGAGTGTTATCACCTTCTCTTCTCTACATCGTGGTTATACATAATTTTTAAATTCGGAGTTATCTCACGATTCTCACGTCAGATCAATATTTTCGGAGTAGTTGCACATCGTAACAATTTTTAATAAGTAATAATAATTTATATAGAATTTCGGTGTAATAGTATATCGGAGTAGTTTTAGTCGTGGCATTATAATATGTTCGAAGTAATAAATTCGGAGTATTATTAAATCGTAGCAGATGATTCTCGAGGTAGTTGTAGCAACTATAGTACTATAGTAATGCACACGGTTTTATATAAGACCGCGGGGTCGCCACATCGGTATTGATAACACCAATCAGAGTCAATGGCTCCAGGCTAACAATCGTCGTAATTTTTTACAATTGTCAGCACATCTGTTACACACGTGAGTACTCGACTACGCTAGTGAGTTGACAATCGTCAAATCTATTTCTTAGCAAAAATTTCGAAATTTGTCAGATTTGTATGTGTAAACCTGAATCCGACCGAAATGTTTTTTATACTAACATTTTTGAAAGTGCTATAAACGGTTTTCAATTAAAAGATCTAATTCTGCAATGTTTAGGTGTTGAAGTATGTATATTTTAACTATTATAACCTCTATCGTTGAAATAACTTAAATAACTTAAATCTCTTTATTCTTTAGGTAAATAAAGAAAAAATAGTAATAACCTATTAACCAAATTTCAGAACTGTACTCCATGAGTCCAATCGCTGGCTGTGAATATCTTAAGGACTTAAAAACATTACTCTTTATTACTATAGATAATTTTTTATAGTTATTATATGCAATGTTTTCGACAATACTGAATGCAACATATCGTATTACTAATAGGTACTAAAATAAATAACCTACTATAATAGCAATATAAATATATTATAAAATGTATTAGTGTTGGCTGACAGATGCCTTCGCTTAGAATTGTTTTTCGTATGCAATGAGTTACCATTGAATTCAAACTGAACAAATAACTGGGGAGAAGTCAAAGATGTGGTATACTGTACACCTACTGTATAGCAGAGCAGTTACATACAGTCCCCATATTTTGAGTTTACCAATAAAAATTTAAAATTTTTTATAAAAAAATGATGATCTACACCAAACTCAAAATATATCAGTTATTATTGAATTATAAAACAATCGAATTAGATTGCACACAATTGAAATATTTTAACTATCAATATCTTTTATTCTTATATTTTAGTAGACAGTGCCCTTTTGATTCTTGTGTATTATTTATCTGTATTTTAATTGATTCATGAATTTACACATTCTGTTAAACATTGAGTGACTTTCCACCACTCAAATAACATAATATTGTAGATATTTTGAATTAAATTAAGAATATTCCATAGAGTTTTTTTTAAAATTAAATTTATAAATCAATTTTTTTTTTTTCATTCGGAAATGAATATTATTACAACTATTTTTTTGCAGGTAAAACAACTTACTGGGGACAAAATGGAAATAGATGATGAAAGTGAATGCGACATTAATATGAGATCAGTGTTAGTGGCAAAACCAAAACCGTTTACTAGTTCATATATAGATGTAGTCATTCATAATACACCTGCAATAAGATCTAACAAAGAATAAATTATTAACCTTTGAACGATAAATATAATTCTTTTTCACAGACATTTACAATAATACAAGAATAACTTTTCAGAAAATATGGTAATCAACTTGCAAAATATTCAGGAAACACTACAGAAGGACGTGTAGAAATTGAACTCAATACATTTCAGACCACAATTTATCAACGGCCCTTGATAACCCGTCTTAAACCTTCACCCTTGGTTTTTCCACTTTATAATAACCAGGTAGGTGTAGTTTTTACAATTGCTTATTGATTTGGGAGAAATTTAGAATGAGGATCCAAAAGTGTAAATAATAATTTGCCTATCTGAATATTTATATATCTTATTAGTTAATAACTAGGATACAATTAGAAGGAGTATGCATACACATTTTTTAATTAGAAGAAGGACTTCATCCCCCCTCCTTGTCTCCTCTTATTTCAAATCCTGGTATTAATAGTATATGTTAAGTTAAGTAATGACATGAGTTCATTACAAAATTTATAAAAGTAGAAATCACACAATTAAAATAAAAAATTAATGTAATTTATTATTTTAAATTAATTGAATTTGTTTATTTTCAAACTGATATAATAATATTATATACAAATCAGTAAACAATCAATTGAACAACATAAAAAAAAAGCTTCAAATTTAAATACTATAAAAAATATGTTTTTTTATTACACAAACAAATTAAACTAAGAAGTAAATTGAATCCTTTAATAATTAGTGTTACGTAAGTGGTAATGAAATTTGTAAATTAAGATTTGTAATGTTGTGTTATGTTCTCATTTTGTTACTGTTGTAAATTTTAGTTGAATTCTTAGCTCTGTATCCAATTACATTTTATATTTTTTTTACATTTCGTAGGGCTGTTATTCTGATATACTTTGGAAAAATATCACAAGTTATCTTATATTGGGTTTGAAATATAATATAACACAATAATTTCAATTTTGTTTACAATTTGAATAAATTGGACTAAATTATCTCTATTTAGAAAACACCACCATCTAATTTTTAAAGTTGTCAGTATAAATATATTTTGAATTTTAATTATTTCAATGCTTGGTAAAAAATTTAAATTTAAATTTTTTAATAAATTTTAGTATTCAAAGTAACTTATAAATTGTACATTGACAGTACCATTGTTAATTGTTGAGTAATTATGATATCATAAAAAAATAAGATTTTGCACAGGAAAGATATGAGAAGTCCATAGCTATAGTTAAGAAATCAAATTTTCAGCAATAAAATCTTGCATTTTTCAATATCAATAAGCAAAAAATATTGCATAGGTATTTGATAAAGTTCTCTACTTTTTATGGTGAACATTTTTTTTTTCAACTATATCAATAGTTATACTGGTTCAACAAACAAATTATGAAAGTGTGGCGAAAACAAATTCAATTCAAAACAATTCCTTGTCTTCATTTTAACATCAATATTTATTTTCAGTTGTCCGCAAACTGTTATAATCCAGGTAACATTGAGATAGGTAACAAAAAAATAAAATATGATAAAATTACAACATCTGATTTTGATGTGCAAACGTCAGATTTGTTTAATAGTGCACACTCAGCAGTTTCAAAATATTCAAAAAAAAGGTAAACAACCAACTATTATAGTACAAAGAGTAGTGTACTAATGTTTATTACTGATATTTGTGTAATTAATATTTTTCAGAATGTATGTTGAAAAAAAAATTGATAACCATTTACAAATAACCCCTGAAACGGAAAGAAAAATGAAAACTTCACCTTTGAGATTACTTAATCAATTAGTGTGTGAATTGGATTCTAAAATTATGATCGCATGTGATAATGAAAAGGTAAATTTAACTAAATAATGAATATACATCATCGTTGTATGTTTTATATGTAAGAGTCAATGTTTGTAGTAAGTAAAAATTAAAAAATGACTACATACTTTTAAAAATTAAAACAACAACCTAAATGATATAAGCAAAAAGGCCATTCTTAAATAATTGCATTGTCTTCAATGTATTACTTGAGTACCTGAGCTATCACTGTAAACTATTGTTCATTTAACATAAATACATAAATACATTGACTACTTACAATTAAGCACATTATTACTGTATATTTTTACAATTTGGTTCCATTATTGGTCTCACCTAACCCACCCCTCTCCCCAATCTTGTTTTTTTTTGTGTCTATGCAGTAGTTCTTTTAGTTACTATTATCAATGTTTTATAGAAATGTCTGATTTCTATTGTTGTTTTTTTATAGACTAATGAAACCACATACCATGGACAAAATGTATGTTCTTATTCGGAAGTACTAAGAGCAATTAATTCTAATGGAGACGAAACAAGAAAAAATGAAAGGTGAATAATTAAATTTTAAACAACTGGAATAAGATACTTTTATCTCCTAAATTTGTATTAACTTTTTTCAGAAAAATTTTACGAAAAATATCAAATTTAGAAACTTCTGATCATGATATTTTGGATGGAATAATTGATGCAAGTGCACCCCGTTATTGTGTATGTGATCGAGTTTCTTTTGGTAAAATGATTGCTTGTGACAATAAAGCGGTACGTACAATAAGCAAAAATAGAAGAAAATAATAATAACTACTTTTAATCAATTATATCAGAGTAATTTGTTAATATTATTTTTATTCTATTGTTTAATCAAATAATCAAAATGATGTGTTCTAGTGTATAATAGAATGGTATCATTATGGCTGTGTTGGTGTTAAGAAACCACCAAGAGGAAAATGGTACTGTCCTAAGTGTAGAAGCACAGTAAAAAAACTTAGTTTAAAAAAAAAAACCATAAAAATACATAATATTTAATTAATAAATTAGAGATACGCCAATATCATTAATTTTAAATGAATTAGTCGAGTACTCGCATTCTATTTGTTTTAATTACATATTTTTAAATATTTCTCATTTATGTAGTAAAAAATGTAAGGTATCTTGAATTGTTCAACTATTTTACTATTAAAGTTGTGTTATTAAATCAAGTTACTTTTTTCTATTTATTTATTTTAAACTTAAATTACAAAATATAATAATTTTACAATACACCATGTATATTATAATATATATATATATATATATATAATATATTACATACTTTTATGATGCAACTTGTTAGACAGATGTCCATATTACACTCAGTAGGTTAACTTATTATCTTATAATCACAATGATGCCATTTATACAACATCCTCCTGTTTAAATGTAGTATATTATTTTACAAACAGCCTTTCAAGAAATACCTATAGCGTTCGATAATACCAACTAGATTCTTCAATTCCATATCACTAATGATGCTATAGTAGAAAATTGAAACATTATTTCTGCCCTGAAAGCCAAACTGTGATAATTGTAAAATTAGTATATTCATCACTTCGCTCAGAATCTAAAACACGTATTGACATACCCGGTTGACACGGTTAACGTCAAGTTGAGCTTGCCGTCGATTAGTTTTTTTCAGAAGACTGTTAAGGAAAGTTGGTGGTTGGGTTCGTTCAGGAATTAACAAAGTTCTTTGATATAATAATTAGTTTATTAAGGTGAAACGGCTTACAACAGAACTGTTATATGTATTATTATGTTGAACATATTATAAATTCATTACATTCAACTCACACCGCATAGTTAAACATATTATTATGATTATTATTAGGTTATACTTTGGAATAAAATAATATGAATCTACAACACAATATTTCATAAAAATTAACTTACCACGTTTTATTGGTGGAGGTTCTGTACACCCGTACCTACCTCCAATTCTTTTGAAAAATAATGACCCACACTTGACTCTATTTATGAATTAGTTAAATTCAAATCAAAAAATCGAAAACCAAATAACAATAAATTGATTCCTTGGATCAGTGTTTCCTAACGTATTTTAATACCACTGCTTACAGATCAACAATTTGGAATACTAATGAAATTATGTAAATAATGAATTTATAAAAGAAAAAAACCAAACAATTTTACTGGTAACTGGTTGATGAATAGGTGTTATGTATTTATGTGTTTATTATTAAATTTGATTATTCATACAAGTATGACTAACACACTGTCCCCGGTGAAAATCGTTTTTTGTATGCAATGATGTACCTACATATCATTCAATCCAAATTTAACACATACATACTCAATAACTAATTTACGGGAGAGTGGTACCCGATTTTATTTATGTAATATAGTCCATCATAACTTAAATTATTTAAAAAATAATTGTGCATATTATGTAAATTTAAAATTTTTTTTCTACTATTATAACAACTTATGAAGAAAATGTATCAAATCTTCAATTTAATTGACCCATAAAAAAATGTTCATCTTCAATAGTTTAAAAAGGTAATAAAACCGAAAATTTCCCATATCTATAAAATATTCAAAAATACTCAAAACAATACTGTAATGTCCTACCAAATATATTATTATACGTTAAAATGAAATAGTTTGCGGTAAATATACTTAATTTACAACATAGTATAGATACCTACGCATATGCGGGCATTTGGTTGATTTTTTTTAAGGAACGACCGTAAAATACAATAATATGTGGTATTAATATAACTAAATATAATAAATAGTTAATTGATTAATTAACACCTTTAATATAGTGCAATGAGTTTTGACAGAAATATAAACTTGCATGTGTAAATAGGTAGGTGGTTACTAGACTACAACACAGAATATAGGTACTTCCACAGTCTGTGGTAGTTGTTAGTCAGCCAGTCAGGCACGGTGAATCATATATCATACGAGTCGATATCATTCATTACTTTTAGATAAAATAATTACAAATGATGCAGTTTATGAATCATCAGCTAACAAACATCAAAACATCCATTTTCATATAAATCCAAATTTAATTATTGAAATTAAAAATTAAAATGTTTATCTAGGTATTAATAATTCATAACACTAATATTGGTACATAGGTACCATTTAGCATTCAGATACCTAACTACAAAGTCATAGATGTAGACTACTATATAGAATGTCTTTCCTAATTATATTATCCGTCAGCTAAAGTTCAAATATGTATGTTACTGTAATTTTATCCAAGACACACAGATGACCTTAACCAGTATTTTATGAGTCATAATGACTGATAAATATAACTACATACACATAATATGCATTTAATAATTAATAATGTTATAATGTAATTAATTATCTAATTAGTATCTTAACATAATATTCATTGTGAAATTAATAGTATTACATTAATAATTATAATAATTGCATTATTGTATATAACTAGTTGGTCTATTATATTGAAGACTTAATTAGTCTGTAGATTTTTCTTACGTATTAATTTTGTTATCCAGCATTTCTATACAATTGAATTATACCCTACCATTCCTATATGTATTTTATTCAATCAGTATTCGCCAAACTCTGTACCAAAAAAGTCATAAACACAATGTATCCTATAATAGCAGTGTTTTTTTATTGTTTTATAAATACGATGGAATTTTTTCATCGTCATCCCGAAAACGAATTAACTATACCAGTGGATCAACCTTTAATTATAACGTATGTTAATATTATTTATTTTATTATTTACATTTATCATAATATTCGCTGTTTAGTGTTGAAGAGGACGTTGTAATTCCTGCGGATTTATATAGTGTTTCCGTGAGATTTGATGATTTATTGGATATTCATGGATTGATCACACACACTGAAAACACCTACACAACAAACACAACTGAATATGAACTTTTAATGTAAGTTATCATTATTGTTGTTATTATTGTTATTATTTTCTAAAATGTACGCTATGTTTATAGCGGTGAACAAGATGACGACAATGAAGAGATGTCTGCAATTTTTTCACGTGTCATTATCCGTATATCAGATGTCGAGTTATAAAATATATATTTACACATGTGTACCTACGTAAATTAATAAAAATTAAATAATTAAAAATGTGCCTTTAATAATTAGTATTATGAATTTTTATTTTACAAATATAAAAAATATATTATACAAAATATAAGACGACTCTAGGTACTAGATTCAATTTTACAATACGTTTCTAGGCATATACCATCATTGGCTTCCGAATATTCACCTTTCTATGATAGTAAATATTTTGTAGCTACTATTTTTTCGTTAGTGATTAATGCACAAATCTTAGATATGTGGTTAACATGGATTCTAGTATGACATAGCATACAACGTTGGTAAATAGTATATAGGAATAACATCGGTTTTAATGGTAAAATAAAATAGTAAATGTAAAATGATTTATATAAAATATAATACAATATAAATCATAATTAATCTTATTTACCATACGATTGCCAACTAACCTTGAAGCTTCAATTCATGGCAGGAATTCGGTGTCTAGTACCTACTGTATAGAAATCTGTGGCCATGTCTGATATTTATAATATTATTGTTATTTGCACAAACAAATATAGACTGGTATTTTGTCTAGTGGGAATAGTATCTGGTATGACTATACGTCATCCAGACCCGTACTGGGACAATATTGACAGTTACTGTGGATCAAGAATGGCAGACGAACTGCATATCATTTGCAGAGGAAAATATAATGAAGTAGCTGGTGAGTTTTAGCTTTCCATTTTTAAATATTTAGAGTTCTTACAATTCTCCAACCAAATCATTTAATTTAATTTAATTTTGTCAAGAAGACGAGAAGTTTGAACACATGACTCATATGTTATATGATATAATAGTACGATGAGTGCACTCTAGGCAATATTTTCTAGGATAATGGATATAACCCTAATACCTTAATACAATATACATTTGTTTTAGATTTTGATACCTCTAACACTGATATTATATTGACATACATATTTATTGTTTATAGTTGGTGATAAACAACAATCGATTAATGAACGGAGACGATTGGGAGTACCACTAATCGTCGATGAATGCTGTACACTGCCCTGCACTAGAAGGACATTGAAAATGTATTGTGCTCCGGATGCCTAATAGGTACCTAACCAATACCAATAAAAAATTATAAAACTATTTAGATCCATATCGACTATTTTAACTAGTTCCATTCGATTTACTAATATTCATAATATTTTTCTTTACATATCATTCGTCAAAATGTTGGTATTATGTATGGAATAAAATTTGCAAAATATATTAATTTTTTTTTCATGTAGGTATATTGTGTATAATTCCTTTTAATTGAACTTTGAAATTTCAAAGATTTTGATACCTACCTATAAAATATTTTTTATACATGTGTATAAATATGAGAAATTATAATAAATGAGTATTCGAGTACTTGTTAGAACTGAACAATATTAACTGTTTTGTACGGTTTTTGTCAGGAAACAAAATAAGGATAAAAAATCTGTGAAGGTTTAGAAAAGGTTACAATTTAATTAAATATTATAAATGCATTAACATATTTCTTTCTTTTTAGTACCAACTCACAGTATATTAAGTACTAAGACATATACCAAAATGTGTAGGAAAATAAAATTATATTGTTGATTTCAGAAGAATAGTATCAAAATGTGATATAATAAAAATATACTTGAGCTTTGAAGAATTGTATTAAATGACAACAATGTTAATGTTGTAAAAATCTGAAGGAACATTTATAGACATTCATCACGATTCTCTATAACATTTCAATCTTAAATCACAGGATATGTTATTACAATGAATCAATCATAACAAATTACAAGTGTTTATTTTAAATACCAGCTAGTATGAATATTTTTTAAATCGAACCATACAGTTGAAATCACCAAATTCACAAGACACTAAAAATAAAACAAATCTCTTAAAAAATAGATGAAAAATGTTTTGAATTTATCCCTGGTATGTGTAAATATGACAATCTTGCATTAAAAATGTAATTATACAAGACGTAAAAATTTAATAAAAACAAAAATTAGCAAGACAAAGACATTGAAACGTTTTATCATAATTTTTTTGTATTTTTATCCATAATAAACTATTAGATAGCAACATATATTGTTAACGCACTCTATAGATCAATAATATGTTACTAAATAATCTACCTATTTCTTGATTTAATATATTGTACTTACATAAGCATGTCAAATTATGATAAATTCATATATAAAAACTTGAAATTAAATTACCCAGTATTTAATGTTAGGTATTCAGTACATGTTCCTATTGCAGAACACCACAAATTACAAGTGTATGAATATACACATGGTTTTTAATCTTTTTTAAGTACTTCATTGGTATATAATTAGCATAATTCGAAGACATCACAAAGACTATACTTAACATTTTTCTAGAGTTTATAATGATTTATTCGTACCTATTTAACGAATGAAGTGTTACCATGCATATAGTTTTGTCAGGCGATGATGTATAAAATGTTTTTTTTTTAAGATTCTATCCTTCTCTAACTCTTTTGTTTTACTACTTCATAGTAAAGTTATGGTGAATGGTGACACGCACAATAAATATTCAATGTATTGTTACGTGTTGGGCTGTGATTACATGTCCATTTTTTCAGATATATATTAACGACATTCGTTTAACAAAAAAAACCATGCCTAGCTATATATCTTTAATATTTTTATAGCTTTTTACCACTTATGATGAACCTAGTATTACATTTTTCAAGCTTTTTTCCCCACTGAAAATTTTATTTTAGACATATTTAATAGAAATAAGCTAAAAAAAAATTATAATTTCAAATGTCTATAAGTTGGTACCTAATATTGCTCAAAAGGTGACAAAGTATTTTGAAAATGTTACCATATTCAAATAGCTAGTTTTGTTCATTAGTAAAATTCATTAGTTGTCATTTATCTGAATTTGATGGAAAGTGGTTGAGAAAGTTATTAATAAAATAAAAAGTACATTAAAATACCACCATTTATTGTCAAAATTGTATAACAAATCATGCTTAACATACTCAAGTCTAACATAGTGACATTTCTTGTACCAACTCTCAATATGATATGATCGATAGCAAATTGTAAAAAATTACATTTCAAAGTATAAAATTGCTTGTATCATATTAATCTGGAAATGTATTACACAAAGGTGTAATACTTATTACTATGTACTTAATATCCTTTAAATTTGAGATAAAAATGTCTATAAAGAAAAATTGTGCATGTTTAACTTTTTACAATATTTCAATTTTTAAGTGAGTTAATATGAGTACTTATATAAACTATAAATATTTAAAAATGCTCATAATTCGCTTAACAATTTAAATATTATATAAAAACGACCAAGAGAACCGAATGTTCTTACTTCTTAGGTACCTTAAAATTTGATAAACGGTCAATTTCTTCACTCTTATATCTAAACTAACGTTATACCAGTCTTGTAAAAGATACTTTTAAAATTATATTTAGATACACTTACAAATACATCCATTCAGATCCATAATTTCAAATACGTTTAAGAACATGGTGATTAAACAGTTATTAATAAAATCAGAAACTAATTTAATTGTTTTACTAAATAGGCAATTATTAGTTTAAGAGGTGTTTTCAATTTTCAACACTGATGTAAAATAGTGTATCATTACCAGATTCAAGAGCAGCAAATAATTTACCCTATATAACCAGATATTTTATATACATATATATTAAAAGTTTAATTATGAATTAACAATACTCACAGTATCTTTATTCCATATTTTTACTGAAGATGACTACATAGATAATACATTTTCATCTTGAAATGCAATATCTCTTATAGGTAATCCAAACAAATGATCTTTAACCCTAAATGGTTTATTAGAATGCAAGTCATATAAAAGTATTTGTCCTGTGGCAGCACCAACACCTAAAGTTGAAATGCCAGTACAGTTATAGATGGAAATCCGCCAGTACTAAAATGAAAAAGTGTACAGTTATTTTATAACAGTGATTCAATTCAATTATAATAGTTATTATTTAGCTTACGCAATATTTGTGTCATTTGTAACCGAGCTTAGTGCACAATCTAGAACTCCAATACTGACATGAGCTCTAGGATCCCATGCTTCAACCTTTCCTTCCTTAGTCCCAGATATAAGCATATTATGTACAGGGTTTATAGCTAATTTTTTTATTTCATCACCAGCACTAGATACAAATGGATTCAAAAACTGCCCTCTATCTAAATTTAATCTATAAATATCTGAACTGAAAAAAATAAATATTAAACATATTATAAGAAAAAATAGAGTGGAAAATTGTATTTATTATGACAATTATTCTAATTTATTATAAAATATAAGTAGGCGGTTGTATGAATACATCAGTGATATGTCAAAAATTACAGTTCCTTAATTTTTCACTATATTATTGATGTATGAATTTTAAATATGGAATTGCTGTTTCTCATCGTGTGTACTACTTGCATATTGTCTACAGAGTTCCTTCCTAAGTTGCAAGTAAATCAATTCACTTGACGGGACTGTCTTAATACACTTAAACCAGGTTTTTAATTTACACTTTTTACATACAATAAAACACTGGATATGCAACGGCACAAAAAGCATTCAATCCACCATGAATATTGAATATACATTTAAAAATAAAACAAATCTTTGTCCGGTCAACACCAGATGGGACAGCTAGTAATATATTTATGACTAAAATTTACTATTTACCTATTTCCTCCAATATATAAGTCACATGTTGGATAATGATATTTCATATCTTGGCCAAACTTTGGAATGCATAATCTATAATAGCGCCCTTCTTGAGAATGGAATTCAACATAACGGTCACATTGTAAGATCACAAACTTAAAATATAAGACAAAACAAAAATATATACATATATTTACATTATTGTTATAATTATATGTATTTACTTTGCTATAATCATTTGAGAGTATTTCAAAAGCAACAGCTTCAGAATCAAAACATCTTTCAAATTTCATGGCTAAATTATTGACATCATAACATTTAATCCTGGGCTTATAAATACCGGTAGCCAATATATATTGTCCATCTAGTGTTACTTTTACTGTTGTACTAAGACCAGGCATATCAAAGTCTTGCAATAATTAAATTCGCCTTTTTAATTCTAAAAAATAAAAAATAAAATATATATTTAGACAAATAAAAAAAAAAAACAACAATTCTTAAAATATAATAATAATTATTTGTACAGTATATATAATGTTACAATAGGTAATTACTAGGGGTCTTACTTTTTAAAGTGAAAAAAAACATATGTGTACACGGATATCGTAATCAAATTAGAACAGGTATTAATATGTGTTAATTAATAAATGATAAAAATCATGAACACACATCACATATTTACATGAATAATTTTAATTGGTATCAAATTAAAATTTATATTATTTATTATTTCTATTAAAAATAGTTATTAATTTTACAAAAATAAATAATTGATTGAATTCTAATGGTTTTTAGAAGGTGGTCAGATATTCCATTGCCTAGCCGAACTAGCTATACTTTGTGTTATTGGTTATTAAATTAATATAATCTTTATTTATGATATGAGTATAATCATCTTTAACTTAAGAATAAAAATAGAGAGGTAAATGAGTGAAGTAGTAAACATGTGAGTACAAAAATTCATGGGTGTACGTAAATAAAATTATTTCCAGGAATTATTATATTCACAGGTACACATGATTAATATTATAAATTGACAGAACATTTTAAGCAACGGGTATTATATATCGATCCTTAATAAGTGAATACATGAAAGTGTGTACAGTGAAATAAGGATCTTCGATATTACATACATTTACTTTTAGTATAAAATTACTATTAACTTAATGAAGGTTGGTAAGTTATACATTGATTAATTAGTTATCACAGAAGAGCATAATAGGTATTGGAAGGAAACTTTAATATTGTCAGGAGAGTTGATATTTTGTAATTGATCAGAGCTAACAATAAAAGTAGATCAATTTTGCCAGACAAGATCTAGGAAAACTATAGAGTGAAATAGTGTTTATTCATAATCGATGCATTGAACAACGTGCATAAAGTAAACAGGTACAATATCGAAACATAAAATGTCCAATTACAAATAAACAAATAAATTTATTTCGTAATAAACAACTCACTTCTGGCAATGATTTTCCACAGTTTAGATTGTAAATTAGCGGGGCTATCCATCGCTGGAAATATTAGTGTTTTTACAATTTGTTGAAAAGACTAAATTTTGTACGAGTTGTAACACATTTTTGACTTCACACGAGACATCAGTCGTAGACGCGGACTAACAAGACGTAACGACAAACACATGGCCAGGTGTTATCACATTATATCGACAGCGTTTGATAACAAAATTATAATATTATTCACTATCTATACAGTTGTATCCGCCACTGCTACACTGGGCGATCTTAGAAGATAAAAGATTCGAGAGTCGAGAGGTGAGACCGAATACTGTGATCTACTGAGCCCCGTGAATCTATGAGCCGCGAAGTAAGCAATTGTTATTAGGTAATATTAATCATTGGAAACAAACTATTTTTCCCTCGGTTCGCGAAGTTCAGATTTTTAGAAAATAAAGAATTACGTTCATTATCATAATAATTGCGCGTCAATGGTACAATACACTAAGTCACCAAGTCAGTAAGCCTACACACAGTGTAGTAGTTATAACGAGTCGATTTCTGTTTTCAATTTATCATCATCGCACATTCGTACATTTCGAGAAGGCCGATAGATCCAAACAAACGAGAACGACTACAACTACCCACGACCGGCCGGTGTCAAATTTGTTCCGTACATTTTTTTCAATGAATCGTTTTCGCGATATTGTCGTTTAGGGGCTGCTGCTAGTTCGGTAGACCGACACCGCACCCATTAATTTTCTTTTCCGAGTACGTTACTCTGCGTCATGACGTTATCATAATATTGTATTTTACCGTTCGTAATATTAATATTGTATTTTATTTCGCACAATCCGTGGCTCTTCAAAATGCACGATAGTGCAGACAACGACGTCCCCGCTACGCGGACGACGATAATATTGTTATCATAATTGGACTTTTAGGCGTTCGTGTCAATAAGGGACTGATAAGCTACTCTCTGAAATTTTGTACAATACATTATTTTCTTTTTATTGTTGTCAATATTTAGTCGCTGTGACGTTCTGTGTTATAACTTTTTACAGTGTATAATTACAGTATATTATAACAATAGTCGGTATCATACTATCATTACAAATGTATAGAATTGGACATATTGAATTGTATTTAAAAAAATTATCGATACAGACATAATAGGTACCTATATGGCTATATAATGTCGATTTATAAAAAACAGTATAATATTACTTTATTTTTTATTTACTATATTTATATAGTTACATAGATACATAATTACTTAGTTACATAGTTACTATATTATTAATGAAGTCATTCTCGGCTTCGGTTTCTTAGATCATTTTATCTGACATAATAATATGGGAGCTATCTTAACGTCTTAGTTTATGCATTTTTCTTTGTTTCTATTTTCATGTGAATTTTATTGAGTTAGAATAAATTGTATTAGTAAATTTATAACAAAAATTCTTATGTTACACGACACCGCAAGTCATTGGACATAATAATTATTGTGACTTTTGAATTTTGATTTCACCTGACGTATAATATTATTATATAACTACATTTTATAAAACTTGTTGTTATCTAGATACTTACCTAATATAAATCCTTTAAATTTCGAATATTTTATTTTTTCAAAGTTTATACGCACACAATAAGTTGTAATTGGTACATCTATATTATAAAGAGTTAAAGTTTAAAATAAAATATTC
Organism: Nasonovia ribisnigri; assembly: GCA_027563435.1. NCBI lineage: Eukaryota > Metazoa > Arthropoda > Insecta > Hemiptera > Aphididae > Nasonovia > Nasonovia ribisnigri. The sequence continues at coordinate 107,151 of JANEHU010000008.1, read as the reverse complement.
TCTATACTTGATCCTGTTCGTATCATTTATATATATTATAATATATAAATTTCTCTATAGTAAGTTCATCATACTATGTTAAAAATTATTTAGTTATCATATATTATCAAGTAAAATACTATTTGATATAAGTTTATACTGTATTTAGGTGGTTATATAGGTAGTTATTTCAATGATAATCAACCGTCAACGTAATTTGTTACGATAAAATACAATACGATAATACTAAACTTCAATTGTACTCGATCACTGTTGAAGTATTTTTGAATTATAAAAATATTATAGGCATGATTATTTAATCAATTTTAATAATTGGGAATTTTAAAATAAAAATTATAGTGAAGCGGGTACATTAATATTTTTTTTGTGCTTTTAATACAGTACTATGGTACAAAAGCGTAAAATAAATTTGTGCTTTTGGTCTATGGAAAAAAATAGTTACCTATACTCTTTGTGTATACGAACATCAGAACAACTTAATTGGGTATTGCTGCTATAACTCGTCAGTTTTTCCCTGAGCAATAAATAATAATTTTAACATTGACGTTATTATGTATGTACTTAGCTTGACATTGTACATCATATTTTTTTCACCATCAAATTCTGATGTTCAAATCATTGCAATATCTATTATTATATCAAATCTGAGATGCTGTTATTAATTAGACTTTTTTGGTAGACAAAATATTGATAATCACATCTTTTGGTATTGTTATCCAGCCTGTATTTTTAACATTACAAACCTTGGGCTTAATAATAGATTGTATATTTCGATTGAGGTTTAAATATTGTTCGACTGTTAAACGCTGTTCGACGTCGTGAGTGTATCATCATAATATTAATAAAATATTTATTATGTCTAAGAAACGTAAGAAAAATAATTGGTTTGTGGGAGGGCCAGAGCAGGGGTACGTAAAACATAAAAAATAAATACAAATCTTATAAAAGTTTTTGTAGTGTAAATGTGTAATCTCTGTAGGTATAGCTAATAAATGAATAAATATATAATGCCTATATTATTAAGTATTAGTACTTTCTAATGTAAGTACATAGCAATACATTTATTTCAAAAAATAATTAAATCAATACATTTTTGGTAAATGGACAAAGTAAATTATATCATAGACCGAATCCGTCAAATAGAACAGCAATCTAAAGATAATGAGGTGAGTGCACGACAAGACATATTATTAAACATTTAAACAAAAAATTAGAACTTGTTTTAAATAATATAAATATTCACAAATCGAAGGTTGAAAAATATTTAGGCATTCGCTAGGTACTATATTTTGAAAGATCAAATTTAGCAAATATTTTTGACTGCATCTTTGTCTATATAATAATTATTATGAATGTCAAATAAGAAAATTAAACTTTAGTCTACATTTAGTAGTTAATACTTAATACTGTACCCCAAAAACCTAAAAAAATATATCCTAATATATGTTAATAACAACTTTTTCTTAAAGACATTCTAAATACAAATTTGAACGAAATTATAAATATTTAAACGAAGAATACGATGATAATTATAGTGTTATAATTCAATATAAATTATAAATTTTACTGTATTTTAATAAAATGTTTAATTCTTCTCTCATTGAACATAATATTTAATATACGCAATCGTATTTTGTAAATATTTAGATTCATTTTAAGCTAGCTATTACCCAGTGCTTGGAAAGTTCCTTTAAAAAAGGAACTAGTTCACGTTCACGTTCATCTTGTTAAAAAGGAACTAAATCCTTTACCATTCCTGCCATGAAAAAAGGAACTAGTTCCTTTCCTCGTTCCTTTTATATGGGAAGTAAAATAAAATAAAAAAACATAATTACATTTCTATATTATATTATTCTTATACATACATTAATTATTATGTAAATTGTACAGTCTATTTAAATATAGGTTTTATTTTGCTTTAACATAACTAAGGTTTCAAACATGTTATCAGTTAAAGAAAATCTTTTTAAAGACATTATATTTCCACCAGTACTAAACAAACGTTCAACTGATGCGCTTGACGGTAATCCTGTATTATAATATAAAAACTTCTTTAAAACTTTAGGAAAATTAAAAATCATTTTTAAGTCTTTATTATTAGAATGTAGAAAATTATTCAACTGTTCATCAGACATAGCACTATAAGAATTACTCGAAATGTCTCCAAAAAAGTCATCAACCTTGTCTTTATTTTCTTCTTCATTTTCATTTTGGGAATCTGAATTTCTGTTGTCTTCATTTTCAAATTCAGCTTTAAGCCATGCTTCAACATCAAATTGTTCTGTATTTGGAAGCCACTGAAATTTGAATCTTGGAATTAATGCAGATGCAATCACAAATGACTTATCAAACCATATATTATTGAACCTGAGACATAAAATTTATAATTTAATAAAACTAAAAATAATTTATTTAAATTTGTAACTCAAGTACCTAATTAGATAATTTACCTTTTAGTAATTGAAGTACTGATGCAATTTACAAGTGGCAAACAATATTGTAAAGACTTATGTTCTAGCACATTATACTTCTTATTCAATGAATATAGTGTAGGCAATAAATATCCCATGTACATCCCAGATTCGCTTTGTAAAAAGTCTAATGCATAAGCTAACGGAGTCATTGTGTCACAATATTCGTTTATAAATTGAATATCTGCCTGATTAAGTCGATTTAGAGCACAAAAATCCATTATATCATGAAATTTAGCAATACCGTGAGTTGCTATAAGATTTTTTATTTGGATTAGAGAGTCAAATGTTGAGTTCCAGCGTGTTTTGTTTGGTACTTTCAAATAAACTTCTAATGTGTCATGGATATGTTCAGCAATAATTGTAGATTGATTTTGTTTTGACCATAATTTAGATAGGTTAGCCATATTTTTCCTATACAATTTCTTAAGCGATCGAAATAAAGGGTTATTTTTATTAATTTGGTTCATATCGTTAAAATATGCATCAATGTCACTAGTTGCTATTAAATTCATTGTATGACTTGCGCATCTGAAATGACGAGGCAAATGTATAGTGGTTTCTTGAGTTTCATCTATATTGTTTTCTCCTTCTTCTAGTACTTCAGTTAAATCAATAAATTCTAATTCATTGTCATCTCCATCAACTTCATCCACCAATTCACTGTCTTCAAGATTTGGCACAGTGTAATAGGTTCGAAACGCCTTCACAAAATTACTGCCATTATCGGTTGTTGTACAGACTACTTTGTTCTGTATTTTGAATGATAAATATACATCATACATTGTTTGTGCTAATAGAGCATAATATGTATGTTTTCCTTTAAGCCGCTTACATGCCAATGTAGCACTTTCCCTTGCTAGTGTAGTTAAATTTATCCAATGTCCAGTTATTCCTAAATAGCTCTTTTTGCCTCTTGTCCAACAATCTGCAGTTGTAGCTATAAATTGAATACCGGATAACTTTTTAGTTAATTCTTCATTCATGGACTGGCCAGCTTTCTCAATACGACTCCTTAAAGTTTTTCCACACATTACATTTACATTTTTAGGTAATCCTAAAGATACTAAATTTTTGAATGATGATTTGTCAACAATACTGATAGGCTGCATTTCTTCAATAACAAATTGTAAAATATGTTTTTCAGGAGTTTGTTGAGTTACAATTAATTCTTTTCTTGATCCCCAAGTATCTAAGGTTATCTGTTTTTTTACACCTACTTCAGATGTATTATCTCCAGAACGTTTCGATTGTAATTTTGAATTACAATCTTTAATAAACTCATCATATTTATAGTAATGCAATCTCTAAAAAATAAAAAATATATTTCATGTTAGGAACATTTCTTGTATCAAATAATATTTGATTCTTTATTACAACATAATTTAAAATTAATTATTCAGTAATATATATACAATTATCAGTCTAAGGCCTGGATTATTATGCAAAAATTATTATTAAATATGCACAAATGTATGCACTTAAAACTTCAAAAATATACAAAAAATTCTTCATTAATTGTTAAAAAAATAAAAAAATAAAAATACAATTTAAATATCAGTAAACTTCTGCTTAAAAATATGTACAAACTATTACAGTATTACACCTATTGCTAAAAAATAAACGCAAATTAATAACGAAAAATAATTAATTTTGGAATAAGTGCCAATATGAACTATGAAGTAACTTTTATTTTAGTATCACACTCGTCTAGCCTATCAAAAAATAAAAAATAAATCATCAACTATTTATAATAAATGCAACTTTTATGCAATAATTTAAAAATATGCAATTAATATGCAATTTAATTCAAATATGCAATATTGCAATAATATACAAAAAAAATGCATTTGCATAAAAATCCGGACCTTATTTATTAGGTACATTTTAGAATTTAAAATTTTACAAACCTTAATGTGTCTTTTTAAATTAGACAGAGAACTCTTTGAAGTACCTACTCAATTACTTTAATGGACAACTATGGCATTTTAATATTATATTATCCCCTTCCTCTTTGAGAAAAGTAAAATATTTTTCAACTCCTGGCCATAAAATATTTGAACTCGTGCTTTCGACTGACATAATTATTAATTAATAATTGGTAATGAACTAATAACTATAATATGTAATATAATATATATAACTATAACTATATTATAGTGAGAATCACTTTTTATTATTTAAATTTTAATTATTTTATAAAATTGTGTATTCTGTAGGCAGCCGCAGCACTCGTACTCCGCGAACAACGATAAACGACCGTACAGTGTCCAGTGTACACAAAGAGAGATATCGCAATGTCGCATTAGCCGTAACCTGTACTAAGTACTTACGCATTAAAAATAGAAAATAATAATAAATGATAAATTGTAAAATATATTATATACCAGTATCGTCAAACGGTTTTTCCAGCCACTAACGATGTCTCACCGATAAGGCTGCCGCGCGCCACGACAGAATTGAAATTGTAAACATTATCAATTAGGTATATTATCATATTATATAGGTTTATTTATAGCTCTTTATATTAACAACTAAATTTGTAAAGAATTTATACATTTTTTTTTTAGTTCTAAAAATGAATAAATTATTTTAATTACTTTTATTTAAAAATAAATTAACAAAGAAAGGAACGAAAAAAATCGTTCATGTTCCTCTAAAAAGTGAACGAAATTCCAATATGTTCCTAAACATTAAAAAGGAATTACGTTCCCGATAAGTTACTAAAAATGGAACGAAATCAATGGAACGATTCTTTTGAACGCGTTCTTTCCAAGCACTGCTATTACCTGCCTGTTTTAAATACTACAAACGTATGGAAGTGTGTAAAATATTCAAAAATATTTCATCAGAATTCAGAATCATATTCAAAATATATCAGTTGGAAAGAGTATAGTCATAACTTAGTTCAACAATGGAGTCAAATATCTAAATTAAACGCGACTTAAATGTTACATATTGTTGCCGCCGTACCGTAAAATAATAATCTTATATTATAATACGCTAAGTAACAGCCGATCGACACACACACACACACAAACACTCGCGCGCACCAGCCGTTATTTTTATATTTATTTTTGTTTTAATTATATTTTGTGTCTTGTGAGTTATATAATATTATGTAGATTAAACGTTATCGTACGCCGCCGCGCTGTCTAGGCGAATATTATTTAACACGGCCGCCGCAATTTTTGTCTTTCTCCGTACGTCGCCGTGAGAAGTCCGTTGCGTCGTGTTAACAATATTGTTTTATTTTTTATCAAATTAATTTTTTATCTTGGCTGTTATTTTATATTTTATATACGACGTGTGCGCGAATCGCCTCGCTCACATATATTATTATCTTGCCTTTATTTATATTCAGCAGCATAATTATTCATTTATAGTATTATTGTAATTGTGTATTTTATTTTGTGTGTATTTATCTAGTGTATTATAGGCATAGGTAGCAGCTGGCCAGCAGTGCACCGACAAGCCGTGAGTTATTTTTATTGTACTACATTATTAGGTATTGTTAACATTTATTCTGTTGAGCCAAAAGGGCTATAGTCATTTTATAATTATTATTTTGTTGGGCCAAAAGGGCCGTATATTATTTTTACGAGCTTCAGCTCAAATAGCTGCATCAACTTATAATTTATTTCGGTTGGCCATAAGGGCCGGTCATTTATTATTATTTACTGTTGGGCCAGAAGGGCCGTATCTTATTTTCTATATTATTATATCATATTTTTTATCTTATTTATATTTGAGTTACCATTATTTATAACAGAGTTACCTATTCGTCCTCGATTTAAGTATACACACACACATATACACACTCACACACCACTACACTACATAGCTCACTAGTATTTGCGCGGCGAACCTAACCAAGTCTAGTTGAGCTATATACAATTTACACACATTTACAAGTTCGATCGGTGTGTTAGTATAATACGTAGTAAGCACGAAGTACTTTGGTAACCGGGCGCACGGCCTATTATTGTTCGTTCCCGGCCCATACATATTAATATAGTTTGTTATGCCTCGTAGTATAAATAGTCGACAAATTATATCTAATTAAAATACTAGATGATTTCGTATTAAATCATTTTTTGCGAACATATTAAATAACACAAATTTAGTAAGTATTTATTTGAGTTTATAAATTCATTTGAAATGTGCGTGAATATCATCTTGACATTATTTTACAAAACGTAAAATTCGTTGATGTTAGTTCAACCACAGACGTAAAATGGAAAATAATGTTAAATATTGTTAATCATATAATTCATATAGCATACTATATTATAGGTACATTTTTACGTACGAGTATTTTTAAGCATAAAAATTATTTAGAGGATATTTGATGGCAAAAAGCGACCCACTTGTAAGGCTGTATACCAAGCAAGAGGCGCCACGCTTATAATCAAACACACATCTTCGAACAATGCAGACAGTTCGAAAACAATGACTCAACACAATAAGTTACCTTATCGGAACAAGTCTAGGTTCAAACCCAAATAAGGAAATCAACACAGTAGAATTATTCAAAACAATACAAATATTAAATGTATTACAAGATGAAACCAACAATTATTGTCATGTACATCAATAACCTAATTATTATTGTGTTTAAATTTTAAAACTATAATATTATGGATTTAATTAATTAATTTTTTTTCCTTGTATTTTACTACAACCTACGATTGTAATGCTAATGGTCTTAGTTCTCGATGCAGACATTTATAATTTAAAGACTAATAACAAAAAAAAAAAATACAAAATAATGTAGAATTTAATTATTATTTAATTCAACAATATTTATGTTAGTTTTATAACCTAATGTTAAACAATTAAACAACAATTAAGAGTTAATATAAATAAATAAATATAAATCTCCTATCCTACATATAATGTTTTTTTGAATAAAACTAGTGTATTTTATTCTATGCACTAAATCATGTTTAGGCACTAAGGCTTTGCATCCGAATGATTTATTCGGGTTTTGAGTTTTGGGTGCCTCGTGCTGCATGTATTCGGGTGTGCAAACACCAGAATAAACATTTTAAACAAACATTTGGGTGTTAATGGACATTATTTTTCGGGTTACTATTGGTTAATAATACGGGTGTTTATAGTAGTTTAGAAGAAACATAATTCTTTATTGTAGGTATTTTTTTTTTAAATTTTCATTGTTTAGTTAAATGTCCAAATATTATTATTATATTAAACAAATAATTAACTACAAAATCAAACTAACCGCACCAAATATAATATACAACATGATAAATCACATGAGGATAGTAAAATAAAAATTATTCGAGTTTCAGGTTAACCAGAATGTTTTATTCGGGCGTTTTGAAAATAGAATCATTTGGGCTATATGGGTTTCAGGTGTTTGATATTTTAAGGTTTTTCAAGGGTGTTACGGGTTCTGGTTAATTCGGGCGCAAGGCCCTGGTTTTTACCATTATCTCACTATTGATTTGTTATTTGTTAAGTCATTGTTTATGCAACTCGGCATAAAGCACATAATTTAAATTAAGCTTTTTGATGCAAGTAGGTATTCAAAATATATAATAAACTACAGATTTCTAACTGTGACGAAAATACAATATATTTATATATACATACTAATAATAAGTTTATTGTTTACATTTGATTACAATATTTACATTTATGCCTACTATATTATTTTGTTGTCTTAATAACTGGTTAAAATGGATCAATGGCTAACCGATATGTATATAATATAATTACGAGGTCTGGTCCACAGGCCACAGGCCACCTTGATCGCTATCTGAATAGGTTGCGAGCTTGCACTTACAATTTACTACGATCTCACATGCGTGACGGTGCACAATAAAGTTAAATACCTACACATTTTATAAATTTACATTATAATTGAACAAAAATCAAGGAGTTTCATAAGGCATTACATATAACCTGGTTAGGTTAGGCATATAATATGCAAGATAAGATTTCGTATTTGATTTATATTATTAAAATATAATAAAAAACCAATTTTCACCAAATATATGTAATATGGACAATAATATTATTATCGTGCCGGTGGCCCGTTGTTGCTATATATTATATTATAGTGACCTCTACATTCTCGTCGTACCTGCCTATACTCGTTGAGTGTAATATTATCCTACACTAATGGCATTATAATATTATGTCGTCGTATATGGTACATATTATATATAACACAGTCACTTACTTTTTTCTGGCAGCGTCTAGACGTTTGTCGTTTAGCGTTAACTATAATACCGGTTCCTTTACAGACGTCGGCGCCTCGACCTACCTGCAAGACCGCACACACACACACACACACACACACACACACACACACACACACACACACACATACACATACACACACTCACACACACACCTTTATAATTCCGAAATTTACTCAACACATTGGACTAGGGTTTTTTTTATTCAATACAATATAATACGTGTTTACAAGTATATTGTTATCCGTACGTACCCAACCACTATATAATATATCTTATGTGTGTATATATGACATATATTGTATAGCTGTAATCGAATAATTTTGTTTGAAAACAGCCAATATTGCTCTATACACAATTCTACACGTTCGAAATCCTTTTAGGTAGGTACCCAGCACGCTTTATGCGCGCACAAACAACAATAAAACGTACGCATTCCAATCGGCCAGGCCCTCGCGCCGTTAAAACTATTGTAAACACTGACTACTGAGAAATAAGGATACTGGACGGGCAGTCATAGCATTTCCTGTTCACAGTTATACGTTATAATATTATATTATCGCGTCGAAAAGAAATACAATTTATTTATTATTATCGTAATTTTCAGACACTAAATAAAAGGCTTCGCGTGAACAGACACCATGTCAGGAGTGGATCTACGATTATTTATTTCACTGTTTCTAAGTAATATAATTGCATTTTATGCAAACACAATAAATTCTGACGAGTGTAAATAATGTTCCTATCAACTATTACTGAGTCATAATATATTCACACAAAAAATTAAAATGTTTACTCCCCCGGACAAAAAAAATAAATATTAAACATTTATAATATACAATGCAAATAAATAAATGTGCAAATGATTAAAAATAATACATACATATAATTGTATTTGTATGAATGTAAATAAATGTACTGTTTGCAAAAATGAAATATTTTGTCAGCCTAAACCTTATGTTTTTATCACCTCTTTTTGTTTCAATTAAAATATACAACACTACTTGGTTTCATCACCTGCAATAGTTATATTCCTTTATTATAATATCTCATTTATTGTAAAAAAATAAAATGTATTATACCGTAATTTATTGTTTTATATTCAAGTTCATACTATTTTATGAAACACACATAATTTATGGAATTTCAAAAGATAATTTTTTATTAGGTAGGTGTTATAATAATATTAGTGATAATATATTATATGTCTTACATTGTAGATATGGAAGACATCGGCATTCGTGTAGCGGGTGATCTACTTCAGTAGAGTGATCTGCGAATTTAGGACGAGTGATCTACATACAAATTAAAATAATAATTTATTTAATAGTATAAAAAGGTATAATATTTTTTATTACGAGTACCTACATCATAATATTATCATACAAATATTCGTCAAATATAAAAAAAAAAAAATAATTAGCTAAATATAAATCAAATTTCAGTTACAGTAAACATTTTTAGTATCATTTAATTGTTTATTAAGGTTTGATTATTAAGCGATAAAGAGACTATCGTAAACAAAGATACATGTTAGATCCAACAAACTACGACCGTCCAATTAGGATTTTTCCGGACAATTTTACGTTTATAAAAATAAAAATGATACAAAATATGCCCAATATGCTAAAAATTAGTTTTCTTAAAATATGACGAAATATTATGCAAAAATATGCAACTTCAAACTTAGTATTTAATTTCACAATTTCATAAAACAAATTTATATCTCACCTAGAATAATATAATATAATATAATAATAGGTTATAATATTATTAATTATATAATTGTAGATCACCAACTACACCTAGTATAATACAATAGATCACCTGATACACCTAAAACGAGGTAGTAGATCACCTGCTACACGAATGCCAAGACATCTAGCAGCTCTTGCATGTCAATTTCCAGCATTCATTTCACAACATCCAAAATTGTTCTTATCTCAACACGGTAATTATTATAATGATATTGTGGTCTTTTGGAACAATTAATGTAAGGCAGATTGTACATTGATGGGTGCTAATAGATGGTTAACGATTAGAAAACGATTCTAAGGGGACATGTTCTGTCAGTATACATATATTCAGTCTATATTAAAGTTTATATGATATGTGTTTTTATATTGCTACTAAAGTAATTTAGTTTAATATAAGTATTACAGATGTTGATTTAATTTTTATCGATAATAATAATACATTTATTATAATTATATTCTCAATAATATTGAATATTATGTATGGTAGATATTATAATATTATGTGCGTAAGTGTTGACTCATAACCCACCTTATAACGTAGAACAGTGTGAATAGGTTCATGGTATAAATAGATAATGGCTTTAAATTAATCTAAATATATTGAAAATGTCATTGCATATATTTAAATGTATTATGTTCGTAAAAATCCACACAAATAGTTTTAGTTAGAATAAGGTACCAAAAAAAAGCTAGCTGCCTTAATTTATTCTTTATTTAAATATGTAGATAATATCCTTCAAGTTTGAGATAAAAATGTCTATAAAGAAAAATTGTGCATGTTTAACTTTTTACAATATTTCAATTTTTAAGTGAGTTAATATGAGTACTTATATAAACTATAAATATTTAAAAATGCTCATAAATCGCTTAACAATTTAAATATTATATAAAAACGACCAAGAGAACCGAATGTTCTTACTTCTTAGGTACCTTAAAATTTGATAAACGGTCAATTTCTTCACTCTTATATCAAAACTAACGTTATACCAGTCTTGTAAAAGATACTTTTAAAATTATATTTAGATACACTTACAAATACATCCATTCAGATCCATAATTTCAAATACGTTTAAGAACAAGGTGATTAAACAGTTATTAATAAAATCAGAAACTAATTTAATTGTTTTACTAAATAGGCAATTATTAGTTTAAGAGGTGTATTCAATATTCAAAACTGATTTTAATCAATTAACAAGTGTACTGGCTCTTATAAAGGTCTCAGAAGATAATATAATAATATTTATTTGTAAAAATCATAAACGAGAAATCGCGCCAATATTGAACATTGAAGTAAAAAAATAGTACAAATATTATAAATAAAATTATATAATTACTATCAAAGAAAATCTGACACTTAACGACTGACGAATAATTATTGATTAGAATGTTTAAAGTGTTTACATAAAAGTATTTGAATTTCAAATACAAATACGTCCAATGCAATACCTACCTATTTAAAATACTTATACTTATACTATACGATATTTCAACTTAATTATTTTCATTGTTGAATAAAGTGATTCACTTGAATACGTCGTTCCGAAAATTTATATCAATCATACCGCACAGTTTTTAATATTTGGGTAACTAACTTTCGCAAGTGGTCACCCCTGGTATATACTGTACAAGAATCTGTCTCTATCTGTCACTGTCTCTCTCTCTCTCCCTCTATACATGTCTATACATATATATACATACACCCACTGTTACCGTCTCCCGTCGTCTTTTCGAGCGTTACTAAGCCGGCAGGTGACAGCATTCTTTTTTTCTACACCGCAGCACAGCGAAGGTGGTAGCTGGTTTGTAGTTTTTACTTCAATCCCTATATATTCTCAAACGCCGTGGCCGGTATTCTTGTATTTTTATATCATTATAATTATATACCTCCAGTACCCAATGTATTAATAAAATTTATAAAATAAAATATTTTGTGTGATTATTTCAGTGATTTAAGCACCATTCAATACACAGAAATACTTTTGACTCAGAAAAATGTTACGTTTCGTTAGTGCTATAGAATAACCATTCCTTTATTCAGTAAAATAATAAGTTGCACTATTATAAATAACACTAGAATTTTCTTACACTAGCATATTATATGAACCTGCTTAAAAAAATAAATTAGAATTTCGGAACAAAAACCAACTTAGTGATTAAAAATATTATTTAGTTATCTAACCGTCGACACTATGTATCGTAAAGATTATCACACAACCCCCTATTATCCTAAATACAAAAATTAAATTCAATACAAAATTATAAATCAAGTCACAGTCACTCTTTTATAATATTATTTATGATTTCATTAATTTTCTGTACTTCGTAAAATTAAGATTAGGAAAATAGAATCTGATATCATTTGTACAAGATTGTGGCCAGCAGTATCATACCTTGATAAAATAATATGTTATACTTACTAATTTTGAATTAAGTAATCTTTATTTTTCTTATAATAAATTGGTGGACACTGACGTCGCGTGCATCACGGCCCCTGAAACTAGTGAGCCGACGAGCACGTCTATTAGGAAATTAATTAAGTTGTCAATCATATAACGCCCGATTCAAGAGGTTATGACTAACAGAATCATATATAAGGGTAAGTATGTTCCATTGGGTTATATTGTTTTATATGGAGCGACTTGACTTATCAAATTTATCAGTAGGTTTATTATCTACCTATAGCTGGCTATAGTGAACCTCACTCAAGTTGCTCAATATCCCGCCGTACGTTTGTTATGTTACGTAACTATGTATATTGTATATTATTATATTGTAATACACGTTACGTTCGCAGTGCTCTATGAATTTCGCCGATTTTTTAAATCATACCTATAAGGATACTATATAAGGAACCTAGTGAAATGAGATGATTTTCAATCGTCGAGCCGGATCGGCAACGACCACCGAGCTCTTCTTTAATTGTATAAGGATACCAGGGACCTAGTCGAATGAAATGGTTTTCAATCTTCGAGCGGCTCCGGCAACAACGTCCGAGCACGGCGGACCGCGAGAACACGTCCTTGTGCATAAACCCCTATTAGTGTAATATCGTTCGGTGGATACTATTGGCTGACGTTTCATCGCATGAGTTGTAGGATGGCTAGCTGCAGCGGCGGTGATGGTGGCGTAGAAGGTCGGGACGGTAATGCAGATGAATGGGCTTTGGAGATGGGCAAATAAAAACATTATATATAGAATAATACAGGTTACACTACCTAATGTGCATTCCACTATTCATATTAAATTTAAAATATATTATAACTCATTATATTAAATAATAAAATTGTATTTAAAGGCAATATATTAAATAAATACATAATTTAAATATTATTCTTACCTTAGTGTTATCAATAGTCTTTCTTCTAGGCACACACATTACCACATATAAGTGTCTTTACAGCAGGACAAATAATTTCTTTTAATTGAAGGCAAGTATCTTTTCTCATTCTGTAGAATGCAAGAAATCGGGAGTCACTTTCCTGTAATTCCTTAGCAGCAACAAATAGTCTGCAGTTATCATTTTTTTCAAAATAAGGATTGATCCAACATTTTCTTCTGCATTTTTTAAGTGGTGTTTATAGTATTGATAAAGATTAACTTCTTCATCGCTACTCGAATAACTACTAGACATTAAAAAAAAATGTATTAATTTTAATTTATTTACTGTATAAATATAAATGCATACAAATAATACGAAAAACTGAACTGTACTGTAGAAATCATAGGGTGACACTAGTTTAAGAAACTAAATACAAAAATTTAGTATACTGTTTGTGATAACCGTCAACTGTAGCTGCCTAGTCGCCCAGTCTCCTAGGCGATTGCAGTTTCTTTTGAGTATCCCCGTGTGTGGTGGGCATTAATCGTATAAGGATACCAGGGACCTAGTCGAATGAGATGGTTTTCAATCATCGAGCGGCTCCGGCAACAATCACCGAGCCCGCCGAACCGCGAGAACACGTCCCTGGGCATAAACCCCTATTATTCCAATATCATTCGCTAGATTCTATTGGCTGACGTTTCATAGCACGAGTTGTACGATGGCTAGCGTCAACGGTGGTGGAGAAGGTGGTAACGGTAATGCAGATGAGTGGGCGGCGGGGAGGGGCAAATAAAAACATTATAAAATATTTGTTTTACTCAAAAAATAATAAAAAGTATTGGCCGCCAAGGTCCAGAATTTTTGGAATCGTATAAGGGTACCAGGAACCTAGTCGAATGATATGATTTTCAAGCGTTGAGTGGAACCGCTTTATCTGATTATCAATGTATAATGAATGCGCCTTCCTACACTAAAAAACAAAAATGATGATATATAAATATTACATTTATAAGGATAATGTAATAGCAGTTGAACAGAACTAGCTACCTAATTAATATGAATTGTAATAAAAATAACTTATGCAAGTACTTTATTACACAGATTTCATCTGTCATTTAACTCATGGTAATCTGGATGAATAAAAATATTCAAGACACCTAAATAACATACCTCTGAAGAGACAACGCTGAGTTTTTATTTCTGTTCAAGAGAACCTGTTGTATTTTAAAAATTTCCTGTGTTGGTATTATTTTATTTATTATCTAATGTTAGTAATATATTATTAATATATTATTAATATATTATTTTTTTATCTTTATCCTACTTTTAACTTTTTTTAAACGACATGACTTATGAGTAATTTACTATAATAAGTCGTAAGTAACTATTTTAAGTAATTCCAATATCATTGGACATTTAGTACGTCCTACTTTGCTTATTTATTCATTAACCGAAACCGTAAGAGGACGTGAGTTATGATTATGAAACGAAATTTTCACCAAATAAAAAGGTGAACTTTGACATTATAATATTATTGCATTTATTTTTTCTCCTTTTCAGAATTACAAACTAAATAATTCATTATTGAAAACACAAAAATAATAGATTTTGTAATATCATATATTTTGTAAATAATTATTTACATTTTGGATACTTTGTTTGCGTGGGAAAATAATAATTGTAATTTGGCCTGCAGTCCTACATTGTCGTGTCTTAACAATATACCATTTGAAACAAAATTCCAAGAACCGTGGCCGCGTATCCTTTTCAAAATATTATATAATCATCATGTTGGCGCTTAACCAATTAATTCATCTTGCAACGCCGCTATGGCCGTTGATCGAGCATATGTGTAGGTTTGCTTATAAAATATTTATTTAATTATGAACACACTAGTACCTCCTTTTTAGTTTTTGGTATACTATTATTATTATTATTATTATTATGTATTACATATTTTTATACAATAGGTACGACTGTCCATTGCCAATTATTAGTATCGAGATGGCGACCCTCTATGACCAATTACCGCTTATAATAAATTATAAACCGTCGTTTAACGATGGTTGATCTGTAGCTCGTGAGAGGAGGGTAGCTGTATTGTTCAGCATATAATAGAAAACATAATAATATTGTATTGTTGTCAGTTGGGTTGGCCACGGGTGGTGATCACTGTCATGCCTCACTAATACGATGCATACGCATTCACTTTGTCGCCGCCGCCGACACCGCAGAAAATATGACGGTCATAAATCATAATTTTATTTTATTATGATTTACTGTAAAAATTATATAGCTACCATATTAAGTACATAATATACAATATACATATTAGTATATTAATGTATTATTTACCACATACACGTACCTACTCACGAGATAGTATCATACTATTATACATAGGTACATGAATTGCTGCAGAGTTATATTATTTTTATCGTCCGTGGGCAAAGTGTATTATTTATTTACCTCATAAAATATTTTTTTATTTTTCTACCGTAGCCGAGGTTTTCTTATTTACTTCCACTGCCCCAAGTCACAGTAACACTTATTATTGTTATTATTATTATTATTATTATATTCACAGCTGAGAAAACCGTATTTTCAACACGCATAGCAAATATATCTACAAAAAAATGTAAACATCGCTATGACGAACAAATATTGAAAATATCAATTTTGAAGCACATTTTAGTATACTTATAATATTATATTTTACTCCCTAAAAGTTTAAACACGATGTCCAAATATAAGATTTAATATTTAACAGAACACTCGTCCGATTCTCTATATTATATAGACGTATATTCTGTGATATTACGTGGAAAATGATCATTTTATATATTATTATTATTGTTGCGGCGCCATCACTTCGTCGACGAATTAATATACTTCGGTATACGATTCTGAGAAGAGCGATGAATGTAATGAATTTACAATGACGTGTGTGCTTTTCATGTATTTTATTTAAACTTCACTATTTTTGCATCGTGCATAGACGTAAAATATCATATTTTACGAGTATATAAGGACGAGATGATTGACTTGATATTAGTTTAAAATCGAATATCAAAAATCTACTTACCTATATACAGGCCTAGATAAACTTCTTCTCTTCAATTTGTATGATAAGTATTCATACTGTAATGTCACTCAAAAACATATAAGTATTATGTAAAATGTATTTATAAATGTTAACTACAGCTAGCTTTATCTTATTACGTCCATCGACGGGTGCGCGTGTGCCAAATCGGTGTTGGCGTTTAACGTGTTTAACTAACTTAAATTCGTGCAGAATTTCCTAAAATTGATGAATTTATTTCGAATATGAAAAGAGTGTTCATATAAAGGCGTCAACTTGCGTTGAATTGTTCAGAAGAGAAGCCTCAGAAACGCTATTTGCCTCCTTCTCCTACCATTAAGCGTTGGAAAACTTGGTTAAAAACCGCATTGTACTGAGAATTTTAAACAATTAAAAAAGCCGTAAATTTATTAAATGCTGATGATACGCTAGCTATTGGAAAAATTAAAAAATTATGTCGGAAACAAATTTAGAATCAGATTTAGTTATTATTTATATAAAATTATGGATTTCTGGCTACGGCTATTACAAGTTTAGGAACTCATGGAACTCTTTTAACTGACGCAATCAAAACTGTGAAGAATGTAGGAAATACATTAACTAGAGTAGAATGTTCCATAGGCATTAGAGTTTATAAAAAATTTGAACTAGTTATTAAAAAAAATCTCGTCTTTAAAACAGTATCCAAAATTTCCAGGCCAAGAAGACTGAGATACCTTAATATAATTATAATCAATTAAAAAGCAGAGTTTGTACAATTAAATTTATAAATTCAAATATTTAGTAATTATTGGCAAATATTTTGGTTACAACAAAACTGAATAATATTTTCAATTTTGTATCAGCTATTAATTTTAAATATTCAAATTCTAATATATTAAAATGCTTTGTGAGATTTTATTTTAATGTAAAACTATCACTTATTAGTTATTAAACTACTTTGTAAACACAAGTACTTAAATAGAAAAATCAATATACGCGCAATACCTAATTTGGACTGTGCATAATAACTATAATATATATTTAGACGTTGATTGATACGTCTTAAAAATCAGAAATTGTGAATCAGAAATTTCAATAAAATCAGCATTAATGCGTGTCAACTAGCTTTGCTTAGAATCTTAAAAAATACAGTGTACCTTTACACTGAATCTATACATATAATCTTAATGTTTTTGGAACTTTGACTGATGCCTGGATGCCTGGATAACCAAAAAACAAGTCATAAATCACAATCAAAGTTTATTTATTATTAATTATTATTTATTATAGCATACAAACGACAATCGTCATACGAAGTAAATAGCAAAAGACAAAATACTACATTTATGATTGATCATTTAAGTAATATTTTGTACTATTTTTGCTATGTTGTGTGTATCCTTATGATTTTATATTTTTATTTTTATTATCATGCCGTGGTGGCTATTGCCACCGTCGCGCGTCGTCGACGAGCCGTGCCGTCGAGGCCAAAACCAAAAAATGAGATGTAAGTAACTGGAACTCATGCCGTGGTGGCTATTGTCGCCGTCGTCGACGAGCCGTGCCGTCGAAGCCAAAACCAAAAAACGAGTAGCTAGCGGCTAGTCCATGCGTCCCTAGTACAGCCAGACTAAATAATTTTTATGAGTGCGGTTGAAGTTCAAATGCGTTTTCAACATTGATATATTTTCGACGACCTTAGAGTTGACGATCATTAAATACCTAAATCTTTAGAGAATACAAGCATACTAATTAGTTTGCTTAACTCGTTTGATTAGAATAAAATTGTTTTGTATTAAATAATATTTCTTCAAAGTAATTTTTTATTGTTAGATTTGATAACATCAGTCCTGCTATTTGTAATATTATACATACAAAAATAATTTGTATTTCTTCACTTTCATTGCTTACATCCAGCGGCGCAGAGTCCTATGATCGGTCAACACTAATTACAACTGTACAATACGTTAAGACAGAGCTAGATAAAAAAAAAATTGAATGGTGCATTGGTGCATATTATTAAGTATACGCGGTACACAAAAACAGCATAATAAGAAAATGTATTATTATAATACTATACCAGTACAGGTGGTGGTAGGTATATACTTATCATCACACCAAAACAAAAATAAGCGGTAGGTACATGCTGAAATAATATTTTATTAATGCGCAATAATAATATTTATTGTATTAGCGGTATAATCGTTTTATAACAGTATTTTTTCACACTAAGATATTACATATTAAATAAAAATATGAAAAAAAACCTATTTTTCAAAACAATTGGTTTTAGAACCTTTTTTTATTCTAAGACGACGCTTTTACTATTTTTTGATGCGAAATAATCGATTTTATTAATTATCCGTGATAATCGTCGACTATATTTATATTTTTTTCACCACAAAGCATTTCAGACTCTATATTTTGTATTTTGAATTTATAATCTAAGTAAAAGTTCTTTGAATTATAACAAAATAATTATAATCGTTTTCTTCGTTTACCTATATAATATCTCATTTCGTCCAAATATGAATTTAAAATGTCTATATGAACATATTACATATTATGATAATATATTTTAAGATTTTTTGCTTTCGGCATATTAACTATTTTTCAGGAACCTTATTTTAAATTTGTAATCCCTTATCTATAAAAACCGAACATTTTCTACAGTATTTTCTACAATATTGTTTGCATTTGTTCGTGATTTTGAAGAATGTATCACAATTTGAACATAACATACAAATAAAAAAAAAATGTTGAGCCCTTGTTTCTCAATTTTTTTGAATTGCTAAAATAACGTCTAATGAGGAACTATGAAAAACTGTGGGGAACGTTAAACCTATAAAATCAAAAAAAAAAAAAATTAAAAATTGTAAATATCTATAAAATTTCTACAGCTCAAAAAGTGTCTAACTATCTCTGTAACTATTTTTAAAATGATATCTTGTCCATTTTCTGAAAATATATTCAATTAGTTATTTTGACATATTACTACCTACAATCTTCATTAGTACTAAATATATATAGGTATTAAATGTATTCATTTTCTTTTGTATAGAGATTACACTACGAATTAAAAACAAATTTTTGAGGTGTCACCAAGTTACGTTTAATATGGTTGTCACTTGGCTTGTCCATAGTCTAGATATTAGGTGGTTATACTAATCAAATTATGTATCTCAATCTGTTGAAATGTAATTGTAATTTAGGGTCATACACTAATGTATTATTGTATACTTATATTTTTAAAAATGTATTGTATACTGTTCATATAAATTATGTTTATATTAATATGATATGCTGTTGGGTTTTTCTGATAGGTTAAAATACAGTTATAACTTATATATTTACCAATTAACTTAAATCCTTTACTATTGTTTATGAGCAATTACTAATTTGTAATGAATTTGTATTAATGTTCTAACTGTGTAAACAAATATGAATACAATTTTTATTTTTTCCTAAATTATTGAAATAATACCTTAGATATATAGTTTTGTTGGTAGTTCCTCTTAATGAGTTTTGAATAAATTCTATACTAATAAAAAATTTGAATTGAATTATGAATTCTAATTTTAAATGTTATGTTTATTTTACTATTTATAGGAGCAACAATGTTTCAGTATTATATTAAAATTGTTCCAACTCTCTATCAAAGAAAAGACCTAACAATATTTTCTCAAAAATAACTAATTCTTAGATGATGATGATGATGGTAATATAATGTTAGAACTTAGAAGACAACAATTATGGTTATTTTATTGATGTTTTGGATAAAGCCAAATATTATGATTTATACAAAAGCATATTTTACATATTTACATACTTAATAATAATATATACCTATTTTGTGTGATACTGAAGAACCAAAAATCATTAAAATAGACTCAAATATTTTTATTGAGAATATACAAGCTGCGTCTTAAAATCAATATATTTATTTAACAATTTTTTTTTACAAAACTTATATATTTAGGTAGGTATATATTGTTTTTTTTATTTTTTAAGTGCACTCTCAACATCCAAACACAATCTATCATATCGAGTTATACACGATAAATACAGAACAAAAAAGTTAGTTGGCAATTCACACGGTTGGTTGTCTAAAGCTTCAGAACATGGATCATTGGCATTGGTTTTTCCGAGACTGAGATTCGTTTACTGAAAACAAATTATTCAATTATCAGAGAAAAATAAATACTTTTAAGATTGGATTGTTCGGTTGGTTGGCTGATTCTAGAAGAAATAAAAAAAAAAATTAAAAATATATTTCAAATTTTAAAATATTTTGTAATGATCCCAGTCACAATTTCCTGATCATGTGACCGACATTTTTCAAAGTTGAGTTTCATCAAAACAAAAGTTAGAGGCACAACGCTTCATGACCGTTTCGAAGCAACCTTAGCAATAAGTATTGAAGAGGAATCTGACTACAATAGTAACATTGATGACATAATTGAAACTTTCAATACATTAAAACCGGTAGATAGGTATATGGAATTAACTTTTAAATGACTATACCTAATTTATTATTTGTTATTTTAACACTTATTCAATAATTAGTTATAGGTGTTTAAAAATAAAACACCTGTTTATATTGTAATACTATGAGAAAAGAGTTACAAATATTAGGTAGGTATATAGATGTAGTATGTGAAAACTAAAATTGTTCTTGGTTATTTATTTTTAAATAGACTTATCAAATTTAAAAAGTATGCAAGTACTTATAATTATATATTTTTAAACACATTAGTGGTAATAAAATCATATAATGATGAGGTAGTTTATTTTTTTAATTTTATATCAAATTCTTATTAAATGTTTTACTCTTCTTGTTAAAAGTGTAATTAGTAGAATAAACAAGCTATGTTTAACTAGCAGTTAAATATGATTGAAAAACCAGACCTTTGAAATATTTAAATATAAAACTCTATGTATAGGCGTGACATTGATTAAATATATGTAATCTATATTTAATAAATTGTTGTGCACATAAGGTAGCCAGGTATTCCACTAAAAGGAACTGTTCACTCCCTGTGAAGTTGTCTTATCGATATACATAATAAAAAAGATATCTTACTCATGATAATAATTGAAGAGATAATATTAAAAATACCTTTAAACCCGAAAAATTAAGCATTATTAGTGCAATAGATTGTTTAATGCTACTAAAAGATAAACTATTTGATATTGATACGGTATCTTAATAATGACAAATTGGGTAACGAGCAAACTTCAATATTCAAAGTCATATTTTGTAGCAAATACATCAATTAAAACAATCAGTTTGGTGAAAACAAAAATTAAGAATCCACATGAAATCTGAAAGATATGAAACGATGATAATGATTTTTATTGAACAAGCATTAGAATCCCAGATAAAGCCTGAAGATGTAATTGTTGAGTTTAAGAACCAATATTTAATATAATTAAAAGTTAAAACTATATATTTTAAGTTTTTACGCCTTGTACCTATGTTAACTCTTTTCATAAATAATGTAACATATTATATTCGTCTATATTTTGCACTATAATATGAGTTATTTATATTAAGAGTTATCAGCAAGTTATTTTTTGTATATAACAAATGTATTTAGGTATTTTTAGGTATCCTCGGCGAAAGAAAATCTGCACAAGTCATGCAATGTACAAAAATAAATAAGGGAAACACAAATAATGTTCACAAATATTTAATATACAGTTACAAAACAAAATATTATGAACTACATATATTTTAATCAATATACGCTGTTTTCAGGAAATAAAGGAGTCGATCCGCTAACAGTTCATGATGATCTGTAAAAAATAAAAAAATTTAGTAAAACAAAAATGATAGTTTAATGCAATATAATTTGTAATTAAAAAATGGGATAACAATAAATATTATAAGGTACACTACACTATCGACAAATCTAATTAAAATAAATAAATATTTATTTATATCAACTTTGTTAGTAAAACATACATTATTTTTCAAACATTCTATAGAATAAAAATATTTTTTGTTTTTATCGGTAAACAGTCGAATTATTAAAATTAAGTTAGGTAAATTATAATTTAAACTAGTTTTTAATGAATCTATATTTAATTTATTATTACAAACAATACGCAGATATTAAATTGCTAAATTCGTGAGAAAATCATAATAAGCTCCTTTCTAGTTATTGATACTTGGTTTTTATTATATTGATACATATTAAGGTGACACATGTGTATTTTTCATCTTTCAAATGCATAAAATAACAAATTAGAATTAGTGGGATAGTTTGTGCTGTTGGTTTTAATAATATAATAAATTTTCCTATACAATTTAATGATATAAATATAATTTGTGATCTCCTTTCAGAGTTTATTGTAATTTTAATTTTTTAGCAAGTTATAAGCATTTTAAGCTGTTAATATTTTACATATATTATACTTATAACATACTTTAAAATTAAAATATAAAAACCGAGGATAAAATATGTATAATATTCATACCTTCAAATTTGATTACATAGTATTAACTGTAATGTTAAAAGCAATGACACAAAAAACATTTTGCTGAATAAAAATTTGGTATGTTTTACATTTCTAAGATGGATACAATATATGTAGCTATTCACATGCTCGTAACAATAAATTACTACTAAATATTGTAGAAGTAGAATGTATTCATTATGAAAATAAATTAAACTAAAAAAGAGAATAATAAATTATTACTAGAACTTTTTTTTATCCTTATATTAGAAAACTCACAGTTATATAAAAATAAATTTGAACGATTATTTTAAGTTAAAGTAGTAGGTATCATTGAATACTATTGATGTCCAGTTGCAGTACAAATGATGCTACGCTAAATCTACTAGAAACTCTGGATATAAGCACAAGGATAGCTGGTAGAATTAGATTAGCATATTTTGTGCCGCAGTTGGACATCTATAATATAGATAAATAGATTCTATAGTATTCATGATCAATGGTAGTACTTACACGAGGATGTTGTTGATTGGTATGTGAATAACCTTGACAAAGAAACCAATGAAACCCATAATGGAAAAACCAATGGCAGTGGCAATTGCAACTTTAAAGAACTCTGTAAAGCAAAACAATTCATGCAAATGAAAAAGTGCAATATTTAGAGGACGCTACCCTCCATTGTTTCGGTGGTCTTACAAAACGACTTGTTTCAATAGTGTGCTATTAGTTTTGAAGCTATTGAACAAACATTTTCTATGTCGTACAACAAATGCAAGGGTAGCGTCCTCTTAAATGGAATAAAAATAGCGTCTACCTTTCCGGTCGGGCTTAGAGCATCTTTTAACCAGTCTAATCGAGTCTTTGGTAAACTGGCGTCCTGGTTCCAACATTTTCATTACTTGTTCCATACTTGTTTCTGAGCTGTTCTCTGTGGATGAAATAAAACTCGGTTAGTGTATACTGAGTACTAGACGACGATAATATTATATCTGAGTTTAGTTTACGTAGGTAATTGGGCTGATGAGTGAGACGAGTGACAGTTGTAGTTGACCTGTAAAATGGTGTTCGATAAGTGAAATGAGACCGAAACGTAACTCGTTACTCGTTGTGTGTTACTAATAACAATTATTACAAATGTAAGTGAGTAGTAACAACATGTGACTCTGGAGTCCGGACTCGTTTCGATTGTTGTTATCAATAATGGTATAGGTACGTAAACATAAACATAAGATGCAATCGATGGGTACACCGAGGAACCAAGGACTCCTGGCATGCGATTAGCGGTGAAACATTCGTAGCGTCCTTGCACACACCTGCGAGTAACACGCTCTCATTATATGGTGATGGGTTTCTGGACGGGGCGGGGGAGGAAACTCGCAGTGGGTGTGTGGGTCGCCGACGGCGCCGTGTTCTGGTAATGGCGGAGCACTACGCGCGATGTCGTCCCGTAAGCCATGACGGACGTGTTCCGATTTCGTGTTTAGTGGCGCGAAAATATGCGCATGCGTGTGCCGTCGGTGGAGGCGAGTAATTTATTATGGTATCGATCGACACGAATGGATAGGAAAAAAGGGCTGGGACCAAAACGCGCGCGCTCTGAATATCAAAAACGAACAAACTCTCCCAGATAAGCATTGATATTAATAAAATATAGGGAAGTGGGCCGGCATGGGGAAGAGAGAAGGACTATTTTTTTATCATTACCTTTCACTCTAGCAGAGGTCCTATCATAAATTATATAGAATAATTATAATATAATACATAGACTATAGACATAATATAATATAATAGACCATGAATTAAGTGAAGTTTTACCAAGAAGATTATAAGACTCATGGTAGGCATTATAATGCATTACATTGCGTGTCTCTCTCACACACATGTTGAATTCAATGTATTATACGTAAAACAACCATAATTCCTGGTCTATGGTATTTCGTTCCCGTATGATAATCACAAATGGCCTGTTCATTCTATAGAGATAACATATTGTTATTTTACTGTGCTGATAGGACGATTATTATTATTATTTGTATTAATATTATTTTGATCTGGTAGCACCGGTTGCACGACTGCATAGACGCCGATGCCGCCGGGAACGAACATAATGAGTGTTTGATTTAACTGGTGCGCATGTGCAATGCAACTCATCGCGTTATCTATAGATTACTATCACAGAATAATTATTCTAAATTTCTAAATCTTTTGTTCGTGGTTAATTACATTATTATAGTAGTATTAAATTATAATATTTTTCAATATAAAATTACACAATGGTGATTTGATAACAAATTATCTGTGGATAAATATTTAAGAAGTTGCGAACACCTAATTCAGTGACTCGATTCTCATATCGGCAACATTTTATTTGTATTTATTTAATTCGCTATGGTTCCAGCCATAGTAATTGATCCAAGGACGAGACACGACGACGTCATACAATAAACAGTATCGTAAGTCGATCGTCTGAAATTACCTTGGACAATATAATTATTGATTAACATTCCTTACCTAACAATTAACATTTTTAAAATAAATAGTAAATTAAATTGAATTGAGGCAGTGTGATTAATAACGTGTTTTTAATTATTACACTTCCACGTATTATGCAGTATATAACTTTGAGTATTTGGATAAATTTATAATAATAGTATATTATAATGAATATAAGCTAGGTAGGTATAACTTATGATTCCTTTATTTTTTATTTGTATTACGCTTACCAGTTATGGCTTTTAAATAATTATATTCATGATATTTCAGAACTAGTTGACTACCTAGCACAAGACTTGAAACTAAAACATCTGATGGAAAAGTTGAAATGACTATTGCTAATTGCTGTATTAAAAGAACCCAAACTCTTTGAAAATATTAGGTAAGTTTAACTCAGTATAAGTAAACTTTGTACTTTTATAGTACTCAGAATTAGGAACATACAATACCTAAGGAATTAAGGACGTTACACAAAAATTTGTTGTCTCAGTCTTATAAGAGCGTAACATAACAAATTTTTGCGCTCAACAGATGATATTTAGCTAAGTTTTTAGCTACTTTAAAAATTAGAGTGAATTTACCTCTTTTAAATTTTAAGATAAGATTGTTTTCAAGGGCTTCTCACAAGGCTTTTTATATATTTTAATATTAAAGCGAGTTATGAGTATTTTAATATGTAAAATGTGTATTATCTTTCCTTTAAATTTTAGGTTAGTTAAGAGGTTAATTCACTCAAATTTTAATTTCCTTTATAAGCCAAATAAATAATAAATATTAACACACATGTAAAAAGAAATACCTCCTTATTACTGAATCAATCTGTTCCAAACAAATTTGTTTGTTATAAAGGAGTTTCCGTTACCTATAGGGAGACTATATAATATAAGATGTAAAGGTTACACGACTCTTGTTATTTTTCACATTTAGAGGATATATTCTTATGCAAGACCGCTGTAACAAGGTTTTACTGCATTTCTGTATTAAATTTGTTACTTAAAAATTAAAATTTGAATTTTTATTCTATACCTTTAGGTACTACGTATAATTTTTAGGTAGTATTAGTATTAAATGTACTATCAAAAAGTATACTTACACCGATGTGTTTTTTTACGTATATAACCTGAGGCTGGGCATTAATGAATTAACCTTTTTACTGTAATAGACGCATATATTGAGTCCTATAGTTTTTAAAAAAACAATAAAGTAATGTGATAACATGAATATATGGTAAAGATTAGGCAAATAAAGAATACACATAAAAGTAAAATTATAAAATGTACTAAAAAATATAAGAAAAAAAATTTTTATTTCTTGAACTATAATAGTATACAATATAAAAGTTTTTTTAGCCGTTTAAAAAACTGCTAAATGATCGTTCCACATCAACCAATGCAATAGGAGAATATTTAAAAGGCATAATATCCAACTTTTTAGAAGGGTTGTCACTCATTATGTCATTGATTGTTTCAAAATCAGTGAAGTCTGGGTATTTTTCTGTAACAACATGAGTTTTCTTTTTTTACAACATCTCCTATTTGTCCGCTTACAAGTTTTAATTTTTCAATTGCTGATTTGACAATAATATAAAATAAAAATATAAATCGACAATATGCCAATAAATGGCTGTTTTTGGTCACTGCAACATGGTTTGAAAATATATAAATGATGAAATGACAAAATATGTTTATAAATATTTACAAATTAGTGAAATATGTAATAATTTATAAAATAAAAGTAGCATCATTTTAATATGAATGATTTAAATAGTGAAAATGTCTTATCGAAAATCTTGTTTTAATGAAAATATGCATTTACATATGTTTTTATTACTAGGGAACGGATTTACCCTAGTAATCAAAACGTCTTATGGGTATCTGTAGTTATAATGGATATTTTATATTTTTATAGTATTTTTATTTTATATTATTGTCGAATCAGCGATAGAAAAATTAAAACTTGTAATCGGACAATTAGGAGAAGTTGTAAAAAAAGAAAACTCATGCTGTTACAAAAAAATACCCAGATTACACTGATTTTGAAACAATCAATCACATAATGAGTGGCAGACACTCTTCTAAGAAGTTGGATATTATGCCTTTTAAATATTCTCCAATTGCATTGGTTGATGTGGAATGATCATTTAGCAGTTTAAAAAATATTTTGAGATCTAACAGCTGACATTTAACATTCGATAATTTAAAAGGAATTGTAATATTATTCGATGCAACAAATTATTTTTATATTTTTATAATTATATTTAATGTATTTTATTTTCATAAATAATACAATACTGATTCACAAATAAAAAAAATGTTCCCACATATTTTATAAATTATAATTCCATATTTATGCACATATTTTTGTATTTTTATTACATAATATAAATTCGTTCCCTATTTATTACATTGTTATATAATATATCCGTGAATATTACTTATTATATACTAAATGGTCACATCAAGGCTGGGCAAGTTGAAGATTTTCTTAATTCAGTTAAACTTAATTAAGTTCATATGCATCAATAAAGAAAGTTAAAAGTTAAAAGTTAATTTAAATCTTAGTTAACTCAGTAAAAATAAAAGTTAGCGTACCTACTTTATTTTTTACCAATCCAAAACTAAATTATAGAATATGGTGTTTATACTTCATAATGTATCTGTAGAGTAAATATACATTTTGAATGTAGCCTGCAAGTTGAAAAGAGTTGAGCATGCCTGATGTAAACTATTAAAATTTCAGAAATATTATCATTTAAATATAGGTATTTAAAATAGTATTACAATAATCAAAAACCTTCGCACAAATGTGTTAAAAATTATATCAATGGCTATAATTATAATCGTGATTCCACAAGTATGTGTTGATATTGTTATATCACTTTATTTGAATATTATGATAAGGTTAAGGTAAAGGCTGTAATTAAAAAAATTATATCTCTTATTCCATATATTATGACTATGGAATTGATCTCTTCAATAATATAATTTTTAAAATGTATGTTTATTGTTGCTTTATTAATACTAATGCCTAAATCATTAAAAATATCATTCATATCTTCTGTAAACTTATGATAGTTTTAATTGTATTAAATTGAATTGTGTTAGCCATAGATTTATTAAATATCTGAAAATATACATGTGATCAATTAACCATATTTGTATGTATATACCTAATCTATTGACTTGTATATTTTTTTAAATTATAATTGATAAGTAATAATAAACACATTCTGTTTATTTTCTATACACAGGTACTAGTGATAAATAATATTCTTCTTCTAATTTCCTTAATAAGCTCACACTGGGTTTAAAGGACATATAGTTATTCGCCATGTAAGTGTTAGCTGTTAGGTAGTATTATGGTTTAGTATTTTAGTAAGGAAGTAGTAACTTGCACACAGCAAGAATAACTGTACATCAGGATTGAGGATAGTAGCCCATGGACTTGTTTTAAGAGGGAACATAAACTATTAAGCAAACCACACTTGTACCAGTGATCTATGTAGATAAAATTGTGTCCTAACCAGCAAATGTTAATTTATTATATTCATGTGTCAGTTCAGGCAATGTATTCAACTTTAGTGGGGTAAAATGTATTTGTAATTAATGTTATAACTATATTATATTATGCCATGAGTAGGATTGGATTCAAATCATTGGTATATGAAATATATTATGATAACATTGTAGTTACTGCTTACTAACTACTGGATCCATTCAATCACTGAATTTTTTTCTAGAAATCACAGTGTACAATATATGAAGCAGTATACACTAACACTATAATATAAGAACAGTAGTAATGTTGTATAGTAAATAGTCAATGTATCAGTCTCAAGTCGCCTGTTGATGAGTTACAGCGAATTCCAGATTGTTGTTTTTTACAAGTGTCTTTTACTTAAGATTTTTCTCCACTAGAATTCTTTGCAAAGCCATAAAATAATAATGACTTCAACGTCATACTTAGATGATTTAGAGAATAGTAAGTACTCTACCATTATTGCATTTCAACAAAATACTAACAGATTGACATTTTAGGTTTGGAGAATCTTCCAGATATTTTAAATCAAAACTTCACTCTAATGCGAGAAGTCGACTCGAGATGTCAACAATTGATGAAAAAAATTGACAAAACGTCTGACAATTATATGTCAAATGTCCAGAAATATTCGGTAGACAAAAGTAATGAAACTATGGCAAGCATACAACATCAGTTTGACACAGTGAAAAAATTCAGCGATAATAAAGTTCAATTATCTCTACAAACTTATAAAGTGGTATGAAGATTTTGATTTATTAACAAAACTGCAGAACTAAACAACTCCGTTGTACCTTTCAGGTGGACAGACATATTAGGAAATTAGATTTAGCATTAGAACAACTTAATTCTAAAATTCAATTCAAGGCTGAATTTAGAGACACTGCCATCAATGCTACTAGACATTTAATAATAAAAAAAGGTTTTTGTAAACATATTTTTAGGCTTGTTTGAGTTTAGTCTTGATTATATTTCAACATTTTTCAGGAGATTCAAGTGCAGAACCTTCAGTCAGTGCTGTAACTGATATAATAAGCCCTACAAATAGTGTAGCTAATGTCGCAGTTAAGACTAGTTCCCCAAATACTAGAGCATTAGTTGGATTTGGAGTTCCAAATTGGGTTGACGCAGACATGCCTATTGATCCCAATGAACCAACATTTTGTTTATGCAACCAGGTTTCTTTTGGTCAAATGATATGCTGTGATAACCCAGACGTAAGCATTTCAATTTAATAATTTTTATACATTTTTTCTTTTTATTTTACATAATATCTAATTTAATATTGTTACCATTAAAAGTATAATAACCAACAATTTTTATTGTTAACATTGTTTCATTGTTTTATTTTTGTATAAAATAATTTGTATGTATGTGCTTTTATTATATTAGTGTCCAATTGAATGGTTCCACTTTGAATGTGTCAATTTAAGTACCAAGCCTAAAGGAAAATGGTTTTGTCCAAAGTGTATAACAGACAAGAAGATTAAATAACAAATTTTCAAAATTAAATTAATGTTAATTTTATAATTATATATATATCTAGGCACGTCATATAGTATGTTTGCTTATGTTAATTTGTAAGTGGACAATTGATTGTAATATTCATATTGTCATTTAATTATATAATAACTGCAGATTAAAATTTTCGGATACCTATTCTAGCAATTATGGCATCCAGGTACAATTTAGGAGGCATAGAAAACATCTACCCCAAATTAATGTTATATATCGTTTCTTTAATACTAAAAATTAAAACATAATTTGCTAGTTGATTGATTTATATTATCTAATATTAATTATGGAAGTCTTAAATAGCTCATATTAACGATATTAATGAAAGAGTTTTGTAATAGGAATATATTCCTAACTTAAAAATCATTTAATGAATAACCACTGTCAGCCACTAAATTCTTATTTTTAATTATTTAATTTATATTATTGATAACATATCGAATAATGGTTTAATCAATACATAGTACACATAGTGCATTAATTCACATAGCATTTTAACCTTTAAAATAAGTTCTTTTACTCCTGAGCACACAAATTAAGTGTGAACAATAAAATTTAAAAACTCAGACCCTTAAGGAAATAAAATAAAATACATTTATTTTGTCTGTTTGTTGAAGAAGACATAAATTAACTTAGAAATAAAGTTGGTGTCATTAATTTAAAGATCTTTCAGCAATAAATTAAAAACTTCTATTTTGTATAACAGTGGTATTAAACCTTTTTGTAGTCTCAATCCTCTTTTTAGGCCTACATTTTTCTCAACCCATATAAACTTTGTAGGAAAACAAAAAAAAAAAAAGCTAAAATTGCTGAACACTATGCGGTTTTTTAGTGCTGTTAATCAGTCCTCCAGCATCCGAAACTTAAACACAGCAACAACATCGATAATGTTCATAGGAGTATGGAACTCTTTAACGATAACAATATATTTTAATTTTATTAATAACCCGGTTTACTTGTAAATTATTATATTCAATGTCATACTACGTAGAATTACACCGGTATATGAAACATGTTGTGGTTTGATATCCATTATATTATATAAATGTATTTTAATATATTTGACATTAATTTCACCTATTAAACTTAATTTTTATTTTAAAAAGAAGACTTATCGAGACAGAACTTTTAATCTTACGTGACCCAAAAATCGGTTGCAATCCACTAGTTAAGGCCAACCACTGAGGTATTTATAAACTATAGTTCAAGTTATTTAAATATTTATTTAATTTGTTATTTATATTTATTGACTTTTTTTTTATTTTATGTGTACAGATTGTAAAGAAAGTATGTAAATATTGTGATTTTTTTTTTTATTTATTATTTAAATAATAAATTGTTTTAAAGTAATTAAACAAAATTATTTTATTGGAATGTGTTAAGAATCAGTTCATTTTCTTTTTTAAGTTTGTATGGCGTTTGGCTCATTAAAAATTACTGGTCCTGAAGCCCAAATCATGTGACAGACCCTCGCTGCTATAATGTGAGTCTCACTTCCTTAGGTATGACACAAAAATTATGTCTAAGATTTTTCAGAACAATAGTCCATCAACATTTTCTATTACGTATAACAGAAATAAAAAAATTATATTTTCTTCTCTTCGTTCTAGTTCTGTCATAGTATAATATTTGGTGATTCTACTATTTAGAGGATTCAAAAATGTATGAATCTTTTAAAATACCTATGTTAACTGTATATAATATTGCAAAAGTCAAAGAATAATTTTCTTTTTTCAAAGTCCAAATAAACAATAACTTAACTAGAAATAAAAATATTTTTCTCAGTGAATTAAAGTATTAATTTACGCAACAAACACAAAACTTTCATATTAATTCAAATTATATTAACGGTTTGAGAACACAAATTTATATTATCTCTCTACATAATATAAGAAAATATATACAGCATAATAATGGGTCATATTTTGACCAATAAATAATTGCAACATCATTAGGTTGACAAACCTAAATCAATATTTATTTTATAAATATTACCTAACCTAACTATAGCAGTTCATAATGATAAATTAGTATTTAAAATGTTTTAAAATGAAATATCTTACAAGTGACCTTCAAGGTATACACTGAAAAAAAAAAAGGTAGGCAAGGGAGTACTACTGTATAGTAGGTATCTAGAGGGGCACTGTAATGGACGAACATATGTAATTATAAAATTGTATTGGACAGTTTATTTGATCAACTGCCCAAATACAGATCTCAAAAAGTCTCCGAGTATCTGGTGGAACTGAGGAAGGTATTTAATAGCGTAAGTAATTTTAATATTTGCATCTGATATATTCTCAACCACTTATAAGTGTAGATAAACACACAGGTTTTACAAAGTTAAACCTATACTAATTTATCCTTAACACAACTTTAATATCAATTTACAAGAGAATCTTTTATTTCTCTTATTTTTACATAATAAACTAATATTATAATAATTAATATACTATATAGTGTAATAGGTATACAAATCCAAATCATATATACAAAATTGGTTTTCAGCAAAATTGATTTTGGATTTTGATATAAATCTAAAACAAATGACCACAGATACATGAAAATTTCACTGGTTGTTTATATATGCAATAAAATGATAAAATTTTCAAAATATTTTGAATTGTTTTGAACTGTTTACGGACATACTCAGTTTCCTATTTTTCTTCTATGAATGTCAATTAAATTTTATTTGTTGGGTAAAAAGCACGAAAATTGAATACAAGGATTTTAATATATTGTTACAACGACTCTTGAAAATATTAAAAATCTATGATCACAATTTTTTTTATAAGCATTTAAATTTCAAATTTTAGCAAAATACGTAAAAATCATGAAAATATGCAAATTATATTGTGTTAGAAATACATAAAAAAAATTTTTATTTTAATCTAAGGTTTGAAAATTTAAATCAAGATTCTTCATAAGTTTGCCTACCTTTTTTAAAAAAAAAAAAATGTTTACCTTTGTGTCAAATTAAATTTTTATAAGCGTTTGAAGATCAAATTTTTACATCATTGGATATTTACTCGATTTCTCATGTAGCGAATTGCTGTAATTCAAAAACGAATGACTGAAGATACTTGAAATTTATATCATATGTTTATTTTGTCTATTCCTATACTTGATAAAATTTTCAAAATATTTTGTTTCGTTTTGAACCATTATTTATAGACGTATTCTTTTTACAGTTTTATTAGTTTTTTTTTCTATAAATGTTAATAAAATTGTATTCGTCTGGTCAAAAAGCTTGAAAATTTAATACAAGGGTCCTAATATATTATAATAGCAGTTGAAAAATATTAAAAATACATAGGAACAATTTATACTAAAAAATCTCAAAAATATAAACACACAATTCTTTTTTATAGCTATTTTATGATCAAATTTGGACAAAATTAAATATTAAATAACTAAGAATAACGATTTCAGTTATTTCGTTGTAATTTTATAATATAAATTCAACTTACCGGCTACCGTATTAATAATATGAAATAACAATATCGACACTGACAAACCGTATCAGCTCAGAATCGTTTTTCGTATACAATGATATTATATCATTGAATTCAAATTTAATACCATCCAGTATACAGTGACCCAATCGTATCCTACTGTACAGCAGAGTGACATCCACTTACCTGCCCTTTTTATGTATTTAATATTACAGTTTTATTTTATTTCATGTTTTCTGTCATTAGTTCATGTGTAGGTACTGATGAAGTGCAAAATATTAAAAACTTATCAAAACCATCGTCTATATATTCTATAATAATTTATATTTTTATTTAATTAATTTCCAGTACACGAGTACATTCACCTTAAATCGCCACATCCCCCCCCTCCCAAACAGAACATGTTCGAAACGCAACCAAAATTACAGCAATGTAATTAGAGAAGTGGTGGTGGAGGTTTAATGTACTGTGCTTGATGTACCTAATAGTACGAAAGTTGAAGCGCCCAAAAAGAGAGCAGATCGATAAATGGGGTTTTGAATCGACTCTCAACTAATAAGTGCAAATACTAAACTAAGAGAGATAAAACACACTACTAATATACCTAAGTAAAATATGCTAAATTATTTTTAAAAAAATAAGAAAAAATTTGAGTCACTTTTTCCACTGTTATCATTGTCTATAATGCATTATTATTAGGTACCGTTAATATGCAAAAAACAATACTATGTCTTATATGGGTTATGGTAATATACGTATTCACAATCAACGTGAAAAATCAACTTCATTATGTTTAATTAGATTACGATTTACAATAATGCATATGGATAGGTAGGTACCTACTGTCGTATATGAATTATTAAAGAAACGGGACGCGATTCCAACGCCAAAGGTACTGAAAAATATTCCAAATTCTAGACGGGACGGGCTGTAGTTTAGTCCCGAATTAAATAAAACTTATAAAATGCATATCAAAATGTTAAGTAGGTTATACCCTATCTTATGGTAAAAAAATCAGCATAAAATATTCAATATTGCAGAAACGGGACGCCATTCCAACGCCACCAGTACAGAATAATATTCCAAATTCTAGCCAGGACGGGCTGTAGCTTAGTCCCAAATTAAATAAAACTTATAAAATGCATATCGACATTTTAAGTAGGTTATACCCTCTCTTATGGTAAAAAAATCAGCATCAAATATTCGTTATTTCAGAAACGGGACGGCATTCCAACGTCACAAGTACTGAAAAATATTCCAAATTCTAGACGGGACGGGCTGTAGTTTAGTCCCGAATTAAATAAAACTTATAAAACGTATATCAAAATTTCAAGTAAATTATGCCCTATCTTCTAGTAAGAAAATTAGCATAAAAAATGAATTATTAAAGAAACGGGACGCGATTCCAACGCCAAAGGTACTGAAAAATATTCCAAATTCTAGACGGG
The DNA here is from genome assembly GCA_027563435.1 of Nasonovia ribisnigri. Classification (NCBI taxonomy): domain Eukaryota; kingdom Metazoa; phylum Arthropoda; class Insecta; order Hemiptera; family Aphididae; genus Nasonovia; species Nasonovia ribisnigri. Next base: position 71,397 of record JANEHU010000008.1, on the reverse strand, counting down.
ACGGGCTGTAGTTTAGTCCCGAATTAAATATAACTTATAAAATGCATATCAAAATGTTAAGTAGGTTATACCCTATCTTATGGTAAAAAAATCCGGCGGTCATCAAAACCGCACACTTACCGTTCATAACCGCACATTTTACATCGTTCAATACCGCACACATTTATTCTATTGTTAAAAAGGGAAATTTGGAAGGTCTATAGTTCAAAACCGCACACATTTGATTGACAGTTAAAAATTAAATATATTTTATAGTTATTAATTTAAAAAATAATTTAGTATTAATTAAAAATCATAATATAAAATAATTCAATATATAATTAAATTGAAATACACTTACATCCTAATGTTTTTAAATAATCAATCAAGCTAATTTCGTTGTTAATGAAACGATCATATACATTTAAAATAGATTTTTCTTTCTCCCTGCATACTTTGCGTGTACGGTTCTCGTTGCCGTTTCGTATGAGGCGAAATTTGGTTTCGGTAATTGTCTGTTGTTGTTTTAACACATCTATCTGGAAGAAAAAAAACAAAAATAATTTAATTATAACTCAAAATATATTTATTTTTTTAAATTCATATTCTTACCGAATGAAATATAGTAGGATGTGGAACATAGAATTCATGCCTAAGTTGACTATGGTAACTTTCTGCACCGTTCGTTGTTCTTGTACTTTTATTGGGCTCTTCTGCCCACAATATTGGTGAAAAATTATTGGTCTCAATATAATTATCCAATATGTAATCAGCAAAATCTGAATATTGTCTTTCTTCTGGACAAGTAGCCATTATCTCAATAAACGCCTCAGAAACCATATGTGATGGTAAATAAGGCAAACCAAAAAAAAGTTTTAACCATAGTCCAGATTGTGAATTTTTATCGTCGTAGTTTTTTTTTAATATTGGAATGGAACTGATTTTTCTGTACCATGCTTGACCAAGATGGAAACGACAAGCTTTAACAATAATTAAAGGAAATACTTCTTTAGCAGCAATGTGAGTACCAAGTTCAAAATCTAATAGTAAGAGTGAAGGCTGGAATACACTATTGGCATTATTTAAACATAAATCTTTTATTGTTTCCCACATTTGTTTATAAATATCTTTTGTTTTTGATGGCAAAAAACAAAAAACAAGTGGTACGTAATAATTTTTCAAACACCGTGGTTGGTATATTGTTGATAAAAATGTTTTGGGCAATAAGTAAAAGTTCCGTCTGCTAATATAAATTCAATTTCATTGCATAAAAATTGGAGATTTGTTTTACATGTCACTATAATTATTTGAGTGGACTCATTCACAAACACAAATTGTTCACCATTATTTAGTGTGATGTTTGATTCCTTTACCTTATTAAGAGCATCCGAGAGTGACACAGGCACAGGGGGTAGAAGTTTTCGTCTTTCACGATAAATAGACTGTCTTATAGCAGGGGTCTCCAAACTACGGCCCGCAGGCCGGATACGGCCCGCGAACAAGTTTTAAACGGCCCGCAGCACCCATAAGACGGTAATATAGAAATATAGATATAAATATAAAATATAGATATATATATATGTGTAATTTAAAAAGTCGTTATCGCGGGCACGTATCATAATTTATGACGACAGACATTGCAATTTCCTTTTATATTTTTAGTTTTAACGTCGATAACGGAGAGATTAGTCACATAGACGAGCGGTACGACGAAATCATTTCATAACGTTTGTAGTGTTTGTACAGTTACATGTCTAAGTTTGCAGTGCCTTTATTATAAATATTATTCTTTACCTATTAATTCACCAATTCGACATGTCAGGAAGAGGATTGAAAAGGAAAATAGATTCAGAATGTCGTGTTTTCAATGAAAAGTGGTCGTTGGATTATTTCGTAATTTATTCAGGTGACAAAATAATTTGTTTAATATGCAAAGAAAGTATTTCTGTACTTAAGGAGTACAATATTCGAAGGCATTATGAAACGAAACATAAGGCAACTTTTTCAAAATTTACTGAGAAATTACGGTTAGATAAATTGCAGTCACTTCAAAATAATTTTTCATCACAACAATTATTATTTAAAAAACAAAAAAATATTAATGAAGCTGCTACAAAGGCTAGTTTTCGTATTTCACATCTATTGGCAAAAAGAGGAAAAGCGTTTTCTGATGGTAGTTTAATAAAAGAATGTATAATTCAAGCAGTTGAAGAAATTTGTCCAGAAAGAATTGATACTTTTAAAAATATTAGCCTTTCTGCTAACACAGTTACCCGTAGAATTGACGATATTAGTAATAATTTAAATTCTCAGGTTAGTAATAAGTAGAGGTCGGATTTATATTCTCTTAAAATCCTTAAAATATGATGTTTTTATGTCACATAAAATAGGCAATATATTCTCTTAATATTCTTTTAAAATACCAGATATATGATGTATTATGTCTTTAAATATGCAAAATATTCTTTTAAAATAAAAAAAAAAAAATTTAAATTTATTTTTTATTAATTTGGTTTTAAATATATTTAATTTAATTAATTTTACAATAACAATTAATAACTATATATTGTTCCATGATATATACTCCGCGACGCGACGGACGACTAGTAGACGACGAGAATAGTCGTGACAGCTAATGAAATAACCGATGTGCTATCGCAATCGATAAGGAATACAATACGGAGATTCATTTTTATTAAAACCCAGAAATAAATCATTTAGTGAACATTGTATTTATCAAAGTGCTGATATACGTGAAATATGTTCATTATATGCCGATGTTAGAAAAATATTCTCAAATATTCTCTAACGTGTTAAATATTCTCTAACCCCTAAAATATGCTTTTTTATGCAAAATAAATTTTTTCCTGTGAATTCTGTGTTTCATGAATCGTAAAGATTTCTCACTCCCATTTAACTGCATAGACTAGAAACAAATATGTAAAATCATAGAAATCCGACCTCTAGTAATAAGACTCAAGAATTCATTTCGTTTAGTATAGCACTTGACGAATCAACAGATGTATCTGATACGTCACAGTTACTTTTATTTATTCGAGGTGTTAATAAAGATTTAGAAATTTCAAATGAACTACTTTCTGTACATAGCATGCATGATACTACGACAGGTATCGACATATTTAAAGTTATCGAAAAATCATTTTTAGAATATAATTTGAAGTGGGAAAATTTGAAATGTATCACTACTGATGGCGGAAGAAATATGTGTGGCACAAAAAAAGGTTTGATTGGACAGATATTTACGAATTGTGAAAAAAAGGTTTTAAACCAATGACTTTGCATTGTATTATACATCAGCAGGCATTATGCGGAAAAACTTTAGACTTGTCTTGTGTTATGGATCCAATAATATCAACAGTAAATTTTATTCGCTCGAGCGCACTTAGGCATCGTCAGTTTCAAGATTTTCTGAAAGAAATAGAAACAGAGTACCCAGATATACCGTATTTTACAGCAGTTCGATGGCTTAGTCGCGGAAAAGTTCTATCGCGATTTTTTGAACTAAGAAATGAAATTGAAATATTTCTAATTGATAAGAATCGACCATTGCCTTTACTTACAGATAGTGAATGGGTTCGGAAATTAGCTTTTTTAGTGGATATCACAAAATATATGAACGACTTCAACCTAAAATTACAAGGTAAAGATGTTCTAATTTGCGATGTTTACACATTAGTAAAAGCATTTAGGCAAAAACTTATTTTATTTGAAACGCAAATTTCAAAAAATTGTTTTATTCATTTTTCTACTTGTGATAAATATAACAAAGAATCAAAAACACAATTTCCAGTCGACTTCGCTCAAAAAATAATTTCTGAACTTAAAATCCAATTTAAACAACGTTTTTCTGACCTTGACGTAAAATCGGAAGAAATAAATATTTTTCAAAACCCGTTTAGTTGTGATATTGAGAAGTTACCTCCTACCCTTCAAATGGAAATGATTGATTTACAAAGTAATGATGCACTGAAAATCAAACATCGTGAAGAGACTTTAGCTGATTTTTATAAATTTCTCCCAGATATACAGTATCCAAATTTAAAAAAATTTGCAATTGAATATATATCTGTATTTGCTACGACTTATTTGTGCGAACAAACTTTTTCTAAAATGAAATACATCAAATCGAAATATAGATCGGCCATGACTGACAAACACTTGGAGTCAATTTTGAAAATTGGAACTAGCAACATACAACCTCAATTCGATCGAATATTAGCAGAAAAACATAAATTTCATACTTCTCATTAAAAAAAAGTTATTAAAATTACAATGTATATATTATTATTATCATTTAAATTTATACCAATTCTACAATGTAGAGTCTACATTGTAGACAATATTTTATAAAAAGATTTAAAGTTAACTTATATTTGTATACCTATATTTTCATAAAATTAAAAATTATATGTGTTAATAAACTTTTGGCCCGCAAAGAGCATTTGATATTTTTTGTGGCCCTTCAATAAAAAAGTTTGGAGACCCCTGTCTTATAGCATCAATATTATCTGCACTCACTGAAGACGTACATAATTCTTTCCTTATAATTTTTAAAGGTTTTTCGTTTAAATCCAATTTCGATTTACGTTTAACGGCACAATTTCTTTTAATTCTGGGTTAATTTCATTTGCTTCATGGTGATGTTTACTTTTATTCGATTTAAAATCGAATTTATGAGTAAACAATACGAAGAATATTTAAAAAAATAACCCCAAAAAACTTACTGAGGTATTTAGCCATAATTGGAAGTAGGTATAAGGGCTTTATAAATTATAATTTAAATTATTTTATTTATATTATTTTATTACAACGATTTTTTTTAATGAATATTTTTTTACTTATGAATATAAACTTTTTGTACTGTGATTTTTGTACTGATTAGTTGTGGTATAACGCACGTTTATAATGTTATTATAAATAAATACAATAACAACATATACAACAAATAACAAATTGTTTTATAATAATAATAATTTTAAATTTTAATAATAATTTGGCAACGTCGCACCCAATTTCACGCGCAATCGTACGCTTTTGAATAGTCAAAAGCATGTTCTTTGTTATTCCCGCACCGCGCGCAATCGTATGCCCAAAAAAGTAAAACGCGCGCAATCGTACTCCACCGAAATCGCCGGCCTGACTTTTCTAACCGGCCCTAGCAACGGAGCGGTGTTTAATTTTTTGCTCCACGAACTTTTTCCAAGGAATCCAAATAAATAGGACGAACTGCTTAAATATTTTATAGTATAAGAAGACTAACATCGCGTAGATAAATCCTTAAAACTTACCTATTGAAAAAAAATATCTGCAAAACTGTGCAATTTGTGAAATTTGTGCTGACGTATTATACAGTGTACTTACAGCAGACATGACTGGATACGGCAATTGAAGACCGAAAATCCAAAACGTGGCATTGCCAAAAATTTGAAAATCGAGATAAACATCGATTCTTATGTAAAAGAACACGAGGAATTCAAATCCGGTGCAAAAATCGTTCTAAATCGATTATATCTATGAAAAAAATCGATTTAAAAATCGTCATTCAATTCAAAACGTGTTATTGCCTCTATTTGTATCAAGTCAAAATGTGGTATTGGCGTATTGCAATGTTCAAACCAAAACGCAGTATTTCCCTTGTTTTTCTATAGGACTACATTCTATATTAAAACAAAACGTTGTATTGTCATTCTATAATAATGCACTTATGTACCCATTACAGTCAACTTTTATGATATTTTATCAGAATATTTTTGTTTTCATGATAATTCAAATGTATAAAAATAGAATATAGGCATTAATTCATATTGTTGATAAAGATAACTTGGTTATGTGTTATCAGTCTGATGTATAATATTATTATTAATGGATTAATATAATAAATTGTGCAAGTGCCAAGTTTTATAAATCTATAAGATAATATCAAATAATTTATTTTTAAAACGATATTATAACAAACAAAATGAGGAGAACAAGAGATATATTAAAAGCTGCTCAAGAAGTAAGTACCTACATAAAACATTTTATTAACTACTACATAAGTGCCTATGTTCTCTTGTATGATAATCTCATTTAAAATAACAACAAAATTAAATTACAAATAATTTATTATTACAAACATTAGTTGAATGTTACCTACTACCATTAATATAACTAAATTATTTATATGATTCAATAAACAAACCTAGTAAGATGCTATATTATAACTTTTAAGTTATATTAATATGGTATCTTACTATTTTGGTTATACCTACTTAGGTACATCATTATCTCAGAGATTAAAGATTCTGTCATTTAATGTTTATTATTGTATACCAGTAAAATGTAATAATACCTAAATTAGAACAAGTTTTTTATAATGCACAATAGTATACCTACTATTATACTATATCAAATATTATTTTTGTTTAAGCAATCAAAGTCAAGCAATAATTCTCAAGTTAAGATTACAAAAAAGGTAAATAAATATAAAATAGTAATTTATTATTATTCATGATATATTTTTTAGTTATTTAATTGATTAAGTAGCTATTATGTAATGTACTATTGTATACTCAAAGGATATATATAACATTTTACTATAATTTATTAATATGTATTTAATACTTTAGAACGAAGTAAAAAGAAAACTAGTGTTCAATGATTTGGAAAATAATGCAGTGACAACCCAAAACTACTACAACATTAACATAAGAATCAGTTGCATATTAGAAGTAGAACTATAACTTAAAAAAAGTTGCCCATAAATATAGTATATTGCTTTATATATTAAAAATATTTACAAATATAAAAAATATAATATGTCATATGTTATTGAGTATTGACTCAAATAATTTATTTACTGTAATAGGTCCTATTAAATATAATAAATTAAGAAAAAATATTTTTTTCAGGAAAATGTAAAAGCTTGGCTTACAGAAAATGATGTATCAAAGTCAGTTCAAAATACAGAACATGTTTCACCTGAGTTTATTGTAAGATAATATCTATAAAACATAATACATTATTTAACATCATGAACCATTATTATTATACTTAATTTATTATTACTGTTAATGATTTTGATATTTCATTAAATGTATTAAATCATTTCAATGTTTAATGGTTAAATTTGTATTTAGGACATAAATAACACAGATATAATTATTTTGGAGTCTCCAGTTGAATGCAACGAAACATCTATATACAACAAGAATCAAGTACTTATTGAAGTTCCCTATGATCCTGTACTTCAGGACATACAAATACCAATGTCTGAATCATGCACAAAAATGCCATTTCATAACTCAGGTATTATGGAATCAATAGCTAATAATGTAGAAATAACACCAGCTAAAACGCTTAATTCAAACCCTGAATATCAAGAACCAATGAAAAGTGTAGTAAATGGTAGAAAACAAGGCTATTCAATTAATAAGAAGAAAGAAAAGCAATTTAATAGACATGTTATCACATCTGATTGGGTATTTGCTAATAACTGTACGCATACAAACAATAATAAAAAATCTGGTTGTCAAGTATCCAAGTTATCTCTTGAAGATATAAATGCATTTAGAAATAATCTTTCACAAATAACCAAAAAAATTGACCAAGATATATTTATTTTAACCATGTTATCCATTGCAAGACCAAAACAAACTGACCATCATAAGTCTGAAAGAAAGAAAAGAAACGTTATAAAATATTATATCCCAAATGAAGTAGGAGATAAGATACCTGTCTGCTTAAAAATTTTCTGACAAGTAACTACTTTCAGCCCGAGACGTCTAAATATTTTATTATATTTTTATATTTTAGAAATAAATTTCTAATGACTTCTTCAAGCCCTAAAGAAAATAGAGGTGGAAGTCGAAAAAATCAACATTCAGATGAAGTTACAAGAAGTATTATTGAATTTATTTCAGAATTGAAGTGTGCAAAAAAAGTCACTATGCTCGAAATGACTCTAGTCGAAGCTATTTGCCACCACAGTGGTCAGTAAAATTTTTATGGGAGCAATGGAAAAAAAAAAATGATTTGTTCTAACAAGCCAATATCATCTCTGGGTAAATTTCATTCAATTTTCACTGGGCATTTTAACTTGGGTTTTGGTCACCCCAGGCAAGATGTCTGCTCTTATTGTTCTGAAATGTCAGTAAAAATAAAAACCGAAAACGATAATGAAAAAAAAGAGGAACTAAGTACGGAGTTAAAGTCTCATCAACTTTTCTCCAAAATTTTTTCCAGGACTATGTTACATGTTAAGCCCGGTTCAGTAAATGTGTCCTTTGACATGATGCAGAATCAGGCAATTCCAAAATTATCTGTAACAGATACATTTTATAGTAGACAGATATGGCTTTACAACCTGACATTTGTAATTAATTTTTCAAATTCTGAACAAAGTTCAGAAAATTGTCACCTTTATACTTGGTTAGAGAATGAAAGTGCTCGTGGACCAAACGAAGTGTGCTCTATACTTCTCCACTTTTTAGAAATACTTGAAGCTCGTGTTAGTAAAGAACCAACCAATTCAATATCTGTATTGAATTTATTTTCAGACTCATGTTCGGCACAGAACAAAAATCAATTTATTGTTGCAACATTATTATACTATATAAATACTAAAAGTACAATATTTGAAAGAATTAACCATATATTTCCAGTGAGGGGCCATAGCTATATGCCCCCTGACCAGGTTTTCGGGCGAATTGAAAAATGTCTGCGTAAAGAAGAAATAATAGTCTCTCCACATCAATACTACAATATCTTCAAACAATTTACTACTGTACATGTTTTGGAGAAAGATTATGTTATATATGACATCAAAAATATTGTAAAAACATTTATGAAACCAAATGTCATTAAAACTACGGAACAAAAAGTTTTTACATATTATAAAGGAAAGAAAACAGTTAGTGTGTCATCAAACTATGACGAAAACCCGACCACAACTCATGCTATTGCTGTACTTAAAAGAGGAACAAGCCTAAATGCATTAGACAAAAAAATTAAGTTACAAAAAATAAATTATGTTAAGCCTCCAAAACAAAAAGATGTAAAAAATTTAATGCGTTTCTTTGACATTCCAGAAGAGGCAAAAGAGTTTTATTGTGACATTTTCAAACCAAATGAACCTAACCTAAATGAAGATGAAAATGATATTCCTGTATATAATGAAGATTTATAAAGCTACTTTTTAAAAATATATACCAAATTATTCTAACCTTCTAAAGAATGAACATAGCAGGTAGCTCAAAATAAAAACTTAAGAGAAATTATATTGTGATATGTTTAAAATATTATTAAGCATTTTGTTTTTATTTTTTAAGCCTTATATCATTTGTTGATTTTTTTTTTATTTTTAAGAAGGTATAAAGTGAAATTATCAATTTAAAAATGAAAGACTTAAATAAAAAGTATTATGATTCAAGTTAATTATATACTTATATTATACTGTCAAGTACCTATTTTGTTATTTTTAAAGTAAATTATTTAATTATGTTTCAACTGATTTTTATTGAGTAGCAATGTGATAATAATAAAATTATAATACTACGTTGTATACTTTGTTTTTAATTAATGTACCTTGTACCTATTACATTATTCTAAAACTTATTTGAACTAAATAAACATTCTTTTTTCCAACTGAATGATAAAATTACGTTTTTATATAACATCGTGTACCAAAATGTATATTCAAAATAATTTTTTATTTTAAATTTCGTGAGTTCAAATCAAAACGTGTTATTGCTGGCAATAGCATGTTTTGTACTGAACGTTAATGGTTCTAGGCAAAACGCAATATTGCCCGCATTTAATTCAAAATGTGGTATTGCCGGCAATACCACATTTTGGCCAGTCAACACTTTTTCAAAGTATTAAAACTAAGTATTAAACTCAAAAACGATTTATTTTGACACCGCAAATCGTTTTTTTTCATTTTTTACATTTGATTACACCAATTACAAGTATTAATTCATGTCATAGGACGTGATATAGTTTTTCTTAATTTGTGAACATTTTGATTTTTGGCAATACCACGTTTTGGATTTTCGGCCTTCAATTACTAACTACGTATCTTTAAAACCGTCATAATTTAATAATTTTTTTTAGAAATATTAAATAAAAGAAAGATATCCGTGATTATTAATTATTATTCAATCCAAAATTATTTAATAATACAACAAAGTCACGGGCATAAATGTAGATGGTCCAAACTACAAAGGCCAAGTGTCACGAAGGTCGAACCCACAAAAACATAATTTTACAGGAGACACTTTACACAAGACATTTACCAACATAATCGTTTTTTATTTAATTCGTTAGTATTTTTTTATTATGTAACATCTGGATAATCAATAATCTTAAGAATTGAATGTTGGTTATAGGTAGTTATTTACATGGTCAATTTAGCTTTATTTATGATAATATTATTATTGTGAGAGCATGAATAGCCGCAATAAAACAGTTTCGTATTATGTAGGACTGTATCGGCTACACGGCATACGTCCTTTACTTCTTGTCTTTGTCACTCTACATAGCTAAGGAGACGTCGTAGTGTCGTACCCGCATTTGTTGTCTCCGTCTTCCTATATACGGTTTTCTAGACGCGATTGATCGCCGCGACTGCCACTGGACGGCTCTTTATCTTATCATCTTATCGAATTTGTAGTAGGTAGCGTAGTAAAAATTTGTAGTAATTGTAATACTACGTAATTAATAGTAATAGTATCATGTACTACGTAGATTATTTATAAACTTATTTATATGTCTCGCTGAGCGATAATAAAATAATATAAATGCCGACGGGGTGGGCTTCGTATTTTTATTTTTCTATAGTCTCTTTAATAAAGAGTCTTTATATTTGTTTTTATTTATTTATTATTGTGTCTGGAATTTTACAATAATATGTCATAGTCTTATACATCACAACAGGGGTCTCCAAACTTTTTTATTGAAGGGCCACAAAAAATATCAAATGCTCTTTGCGGGCCAAAAGTTTATTAACACATATAATTTTTAATTTTATGAAAATATAGGTATACAAATATAAGTTAACTTTAAATCTTTTTATAAAATATTGTCTACAATGTAGACTCTACATTGTAGAATTGGTATAAATTTAAATGATAATAATAATATATACATTGTAATTTTAATAACTTTTTTTTAATGAGAAGTATGAAATTTATGTTTTTCTGCTAATATTCGATCGAATTGAGGTTGTATGTTGCTAGTTCCAATTTTCAAAATTGACTCCAAGTGTTTGTCAGTCATGGCCGATCTATATTTCGATTTGATGTATTTCATTTTAGAAAAAGTTTGTTCGCACAAATAAGTCGTAGCAAATACAGATATATATTCAATTGCAAATTTTTTTAAATTTGGATACTGTATATCTGGGAGAAATTTATAAAAATCAGCTAAAGTCTCTTCACGATGTTTGATTTTCAGTGCATCATTACTTTGTAAATCAATCATTTCCATTTGAAGGGTAGGAGGTAACTTCTCAATATCACAACTAAACGGGTTTTGAAAAATATTTATTTCTTCCGATTTTACGTCAAGGTCAGAAAAACGTTGTTTAAATTGGATTTTAAGTTCAGAAATTATTTTTTGAGCGAAGTCGACTGGAAATTGTGTTTTTGATTCTTTGTTATATTTATCACAAGTAGAAAAATGAATAAAACAATTTTTTGAAATTTGCGTTTCAAATAAAATAAGTTTTTGCCTAAATGCTTTTACTAATGTGTAAACATCGCAAATTAGAACATCTTTACCTTGTAATTTTAGGTTGAAGTCGTTCATATATTTTGTGATATCCACTAAAAAAGCTAATTTCCGAACCCATTCACTATCTGTAAGTAAAGGCAATGGTCGATTCTTATCAATTAGAAATATTTCAATTTCATTTCTTAGTTCAAAAAATCGCGATAGAACTTTTCCGCGACTAAGCCATCGAACTGCTGTAAAATACGGTATATCTGGGTACTCTGTTTCTATTTCTTTCAGAAAATCTTGAAACTGACGATGCCTAAGTGCGCTCGAGCGAATAAAATTTACTGTTGATATTATTGGATCCATAACACAAGACAAGTCTAAAGTTTTTCCGCATAATGCCTGCTGATGTATAATACAATGCAAAGTCATTGGTTTAAAACCTTTTTTTCACAATTCGTAAATATCTGTCCAATCAAACCTTTTTTTGTGCCACACATATTTCTTCCGCCATCAGTAGTGATACATTTCAAATTTTCCCACTTCAAATTATATTCTAAAAATGATTTTTCGATAACTTTAAATATGTCGATACCTGTCGTAGTATCATGCATGCTATGTACAGAAAGTAGTTCATTTGAAATTTCTAAATCTTTATTAACACCTCGAATAAATAAAAGTAACTGTGACGTATCAGATACATCTGTTGATTCGTCAAGTGCTATACTAAACGAAATGAATTCTTGAGTCTTATTACTAACCTGAGAATTTAAATTATTACTAATATCGTCAATTCTACGGGTAACTGTGTTAGCAGAAAGGCTAATATTTTTAAAAGTATCAATTCTTTCTGGACAAATTTCTTCAACTGCTTGAATTATACATTCTTTTATTAAACTACCATCAGAAAACGCTTTTCCTCTTTTTGCCAATAGATGTGAAATACGAAAACTAGCCTTTGTAGCAGCTTCATTAATATTTTTTTGTTTTTTAAATAATAATTGTTGTGATGAAAAATTATTTTGAAGTGACTGCAATTTATCTAACCGTAATTTCTCAGTAAATTTTGAAAAAGTTGCCTTATGTTTCGTTTCATAATGCCTTCGAATATTGTACTCCTTAAGTACAGAAATACTTTCTTTGCATATTAAACAAATTATTTTGTCACCTGAATAAATTACGAAATAATCCAACGACCACTTTTCATTGAAAACACGACATTCTGAATCTATTTTCCTTTTCAATCCTCTTCCTGACATGTCGAATTGGTGAATTAATAGGTAAAGAATAATATTTATAATAAAGGCACTGCAAACTTAGACATGTAACTGTACAAACACTACAAACGTTATGAAATGATTTCGTCGTACCGCTCGTCTATGTGACTAATCTCTCCGTTATCGACGTTAAAACTAAAAATATAAAAGGAAATTGCAATGTCTGTCGTCATAAATTATGATACGTGCCCGCGATAACGACTTTTTAAATTACACATATATATATATCTATATTTTATATTTATATCTATATTTCTATATTACCGTCTTATGGGTGCTGCGGGCCGTTTAAAACTTGTTCGCGGGCCGTATCCGGCCCGCGGGCCGTAGTTTGGAGACCCCTGCATCACAAGATAGTTTTATTTTATTTGAATATTTAACTTTGGATGACAAAAATACTTATGTCTTATTCCTACAGGGTTAGTTACTTGTTTAACATCATATTATGCATGTATTATTATTGTACAGTATTGACCTTGGTTAAATCGAAATCGTATTACCTTTAACTTTTGTACATACATATTACATTTGTCCCTAAAGCCTAAATATTACGTCCTGCAGTTCCAATTTTGTTTATTATTAATTTAAATACTAGAGCGAACTGTCAAACTTTATCTGTGTTCTCTTGTTTATTTTTACGATATTTAAATTTTTAAGTGAGTGATAAGTAGGTACCTATGTAAAATAATAATATTTGAAATTCTTATAACTCACTTAAAAATTAAAAATTTTCATAAAAATCAACGAGAGAACACAGATAATGTTCTTATATTTAAGCTAACAATAAAAAATTGTAACTGCTGGATGTAGGTACATTTCGATCTATTATGCGTTAGTAAGAGACAACACATGCGAGTACGATGTTTTCTTAAATAATAATAATTTAATATTGGTACTTTCACGTACTTATACGTATTACAGTATACTTCCACGTACTTTCAAGTATTTTCATGTATTTCCATGTATTTTCTAACATTTGTACACCTACTTCCACACAAGTGGTTTACCCCATACGTTTTGTTAGGTAAGAATCGTGCCATTTGGACATTTGGTAGACTATGGTAGTTATCAAAAGTAAAATTCGATGAATCAAAACGTATGTATAAAAATACGGCATGAAACACGAAGTGTACAGGTGCCTTACAGCTTCACTTTATATTAGTTTGAATTTGTATTACCATATTGTCACCACGTCAATGAACGATACTTACGACTTAGTACTTATATACGACATAGCTGTGAATGTGCCGTTATTATACCTATATTATAAGTATAAAATAATATGTCTGGTAAATACACAATGCAATATCACCGTGACACCGTACATATGAAGCCCCCTTCCGTTATGTCTAAAGGTATAGTTTTATCGAGAGTCCAACAACAATACATGGATTGCCGCCAAATATATTTTAACAAAATGTTTTCATTTGGTTACAACCATATCAAAGTGTTGGTGACTATCCAGTATCGCGTCTCCCCTTTAAGTGGCGCTACTGCTGTTGATATTCTAACCACTATATTTTTTTTATCTTCGCGACGCTATCTCGATTTTCGACCTATGCCTACTACTTATCGTCTTATTCGGTTTAGTTAGTGTCGTTTCAGCGTTTAGCAAATATTTAGGTGTGATAGTATTAATAATTTTTTTGTAAGCTTATGCATCAGGAATGGCCGACAAAAAGCAACATAAAAGCTCGCAACATTTGAAAAACGTATCTGACGCGCAGCAGGAACAACAGCACCTGAACGGCACCGTCGAAAATTCCATAACAAACAATTCCAGACAATTTGGATACATCCAGGACGATAATATTAGGTGAGCTATAATTTCGTTTTAATCGAACTCTCGTATAAAAAGAACACATTAAGCGTGGCGGGCCGCTGCCAACGCGAAAATGTCAGGTATTTCTCTCGATACGGATTCCGGTTAGTATGATAATTTCTACGTTCCATAATTTCGTTGTGGCAGTTTGTCATAAAATTGGTTTGGATTTGCTTTGTTTTTCCGTGAAATTGGGGGGGGGGGGGGCTGCCAATATAAGGTTGGGTTCAATGAGTGCTTCTGAGTGGGGACGTTTTAACGAGCCGCTGTCTGTTTTTGTTAAATTACTTGAACCATTTGAGTCTTTGTTGCCCCAACGATGTTTCATATCACATTTGTTATTTTGCTTATTGAACGTTTCAAAAGTTAATAATTTTATTGTGTTGTAGAAAAGTATTCATCGGAGGGCTCAACGGAGAAATTACTGAAAGTAAGTTTGTGGCAAACACTTGTTAGTACCTAGTTCTAAAAAATCATAATCGATTACTGTTTTCATGTTTTAGGCGATTTAAGAGAACACTTTGGTCGGTTTGGAAAAATAAAGTTTATTGATGTCAAAGTAGAAGCTGCCACTGGTCTGTGCAAAGGCTACGGTTTCATTGTGTTCAAGACAATGGAAGGGCTAGAGAAAGTTTGTACACCGTCTTATTTTATTAATTTAATTCTGAAATTTAAAAAAACATTCTGGAATTAATGTTTGTATATTACTTCAGTAAGAAATTTGATGATGTCATTTATTAAGAGGATGTCAGCGCACTATTTATTTTATCTCTCTGGCCCACGCGCCACATAGACAAAACGAATTTACGCAGAATCATTTTTTCCATGTTTTTAAGTAATCTTAGAGAAAAATCACCCATTAAAAAAAAAGATAGAGAATAATATTTTTGAGCGAATGACTTATTGATTTTATATTATCTTGTTATTTGACTTTGAATTCGACTTTCAAAATAAACAAAAAAATGTTGATATTTAAATTATGATTAAATTGTTTTGAGACAATATTTAGACAAATCGATAAGTCGTTCTCTCAAAAATATTATATATCTTTTTTATAATGAGTGATTTTACTTAAAAATTACTTAAAAACATAGAAAAAGTGATTCTGCGTAAATCCGTTTTTCTACGTTGAGCGTGGGTCAGGGAGAGAAAACAAATAGTTCACTGACATACTAAGGGGCTTTGTAAGAAATATTATGTTAAGTATGTATTTCTGTGAAAAGTAATTTTATTGAATATTTCAGTAAGCTGGCATAATATTGATTTATTATTTTGTGCGTGACACAAATATATTTCAAAATGTATATTTCATGCCGTATATCTATTGAACATTTTTTGTCAATAGTTGAAGTAGTTACCTAGTTATTTGAACTTAGAATTTTTTTTTGGATACTGTTCAATTATTTGTTTGATTGACAACTTAGTTTAACTTCCTTAAACACAAAGCCTATTGTCAAACTTCAAATACAGTCATAAGTTACCTACCTAACGATTGTTTATTATAAAACTGTATGAATGGTTGAGTAATTAATACAATATACTCCAGTTTCGGTTAGTTAATTACGAATGAATGATAAATAGAGTGTGAATCCTTAAAAAATATTATTTTATTGTAGGTACCATATGAATTTCAGTATATTTATTATTCTATTATACTATATTTCAAGCTAAAATCCCTAATACGCTAATATCCGTATGCATAGTCAATTTGTGTGTCACATATGACATAGTTTAACATGTCATTGGCCGTATGCATTTTCAAGTAGGTGTCACATAAGATATGTTAAACTATGCCTTATGTGACACATGCATCGATTATGTATACAGGAATTAATGTAATTTAATAATTAGGTATGTAAGTACTAAGAAGTATATACTAGTTTTAGTTCCTAGTAAGATAATTGTGACCAAAAATAATATTATTTTCTTGTTATTCCATTAATATATAGGTATATTTAAACTGTGTATGTAATTCAAAAATATAGTTTATTATTTTTTATTTTGATAAAGGCCTTGGCGTATAATGATCATGTTATCAATAACAAGAAAATTGATCTCCAAAAAGCTCTACCCCGGAATACGAAAATATTTATTGGAGGATTGACTCAGAATTTAACTGATGATGACATCAAAGATTATTTCAAACGTCATGCAACTCTGGTAAAAATTCATATGCCATATGATGAAGTTAAAAACCAACATAAAGGTTATTGCTTTCTTACATTTGATAACATACAGACAGTAACAGAAATATTAAGATTTCCAAAACATGTGATTAAAGGAGAACAAGTAATTAATCAATATTATATACGATTACTCTGATTATTTTATTCTTTATAAATATTTATTAGGTTGATGTACAAGTACCAGAATCAAAAGTAAAGCATTATGGAATAATGGCTGGTGCTTCAGGACCTATGAAAGGTATGCATGGAGATGTCAGTGGTCGAGAAGGTAATTATTTATTACTGAATACTAATAATATTGTGTTTAATATATAATTTATTTATGTTATGTTACATTTAATATTTTTAATAGATTTTCTGTGTCAGTCCGGGTATGCGCCCTGTGTTTCTGGTTATTGCTATGAAGGTAAATGTATTTTCTGTCAACAGTATTCAGTAGAAATCAGTTATTATGACACTATTTAATTAGTCAACACTTATCAAATGTTCATATACAAATGTGTACAAATCCTATACATTTTTCTAACATTTTTTATATCATTAAAATGTACAGCGACTTGTGTGACTAACACAATGTTTTGTAATTGAAAAGTAGGTGGTCAGAGCATGGACAAAGTAATTTACATAGAAAATAAAAATGTAAATGTACATATAGTAACAATCATTTCTTAAATGTTTATACTATAAAGTTTATTTATAGGTTACTGGTATATAATATATACAGGAAGTAACAGGAAGACCTGACAAAAAAAAAAAAATTGTGCTACTTAAATGTATGACAAAAGTTTTGATAATTATATAGTTAATAATAAATAGTTAAAGAAATATACTCATGTCAAAAAATTCACTAAAATAATATTTTGAAAAAGTAATTACGTTCTAAATTAATTTCCTCAAAAAAATATTGATATTTTAATAAATTCTAAAAATATTTACTGCTGGACTTAGATAAAAGTTTTTACCATAAAAATGAAAATCAAATGTTATATTTTTTTTATATAATACGTGTAGTACAAGTAACTATAAATTATATATTATATTAAAAACAATTATAAATATGTATTGGAGCAAAAGTTATTTCTCCTGTCAGATCTTCTGTTACACTCTGTATATTTAACAAATTTACATACATTTAATATAACAAGTATGTTGTGTACTACATGATGTTATAACCCACCGGTTATAAAAAATTTTTTTCCAGTCAATTGAAAGTCATTATAGCCACTTTATGCTGTAAATACAAATTATAAACACTAGACATATATTTTTAAATCTATTTTTTGTTCATATTTAGGATATGGTTATCATAGTTTTCACACTGGATACAGTCCTGACTACAGTTATAGTTACGGTTATCCATGTTATATTCCTAGTGTTGTAGCAGGTTAGTATTATTGCTATTATTATTGTTATTATGTATTTAATAAATATTACTTATAGATTACCAGTATGGAGACTATGAAGCATTTGCACCAAGTGGTGTCAATGGAAATTAAATCGTGGAGTAAATGGTTTTTCCTAAAAATTGATTACATTACATTCCACATTAATTGAACACAGTGTAAAATAAAAGTATTATATTATCTGTTTAAATTAATAATTTAATTTTTATGTTTTGACATATTATTATTGGTATATTTTATTTGTACAATTATTCAATCTCTGTATTTATTTAACTGAATAAAAAATTTAATTAATAAAATTTATTTATTGAATAATTTAGCTATTATTTTACTGAGATTATAAATATATTTATCCGTTCTGAAATACATTCATTGTTCTTTTAATCGAAAGCATTTTTCCAAGGTATCGACAATGATTAAATTATTAAATAAAATACAATGTGTGGTTAATCAGACAATAATCTAAAATAAAAGAACTTATATTATAAGTTTATTATTCAAAATTAAACACTTATAACTGTAACAAATTAAAAAATAAATAGTTTATTAAGAAGAGGTTACACTGACATTTGTTGTCTCTGTCATACAAGTGTGTAATATTGAAAATTGTATGCTCAGCAAAACACCTTTAGTTCCGTTACTTTAAAAATTATACTGAATTGATTTCTTATAAAATTTAAAGGTAAGATTATTATCTAGGAAATCGGAAGGGATTTTTATTATATTTTTATTTTAAAGTGAGTTATGAGTATTTTAAAATTGTAAATTGTTTATGATCTTAAAATACTCATTACCCACTTTAAAATTAAAGTCATCTTAACAATTCACAACTCACAAGTCACGATTCATTTTGTTCTTATAATCTTAAAACCTTACCGTTTATCTGCTCAATGTATTATCTATAACTGTAGTTAAAGCTAAATAATTAATTATTTTGTTTGATAACACTGTATTTGATATTATATACAAATAAACAAATAACAATTCTTTGATTTAATATTTCATAGTTGATCCAAAGTTTTAAGTTCCTAAACCATAACAGGCTAGTCTGCAATAAAAAGGAATATGATATAGGTCAGGTAATAGTACCTACCTATAGAATTACTTTTCAGCAGAATAGGAACATTATTAATACCGGAAATGAAATTGTTTATTAATAATTGCACTATCATTATATCATTATATTATTTGTGACCGAGGATGTAAAAATATAGGCGAGGTCAGGAATTGAATAGAATTCGTTTTTTTGGAATAATATTTAGTTATTATTTCAAAAAAACTGTAAGTTAGGTGCGTAGCTACTATATGTGTAACCAAGAGGTAAAAATAAAAACTAAGGATATTCTATTTGATTGAGTTAATATGTTTTTCATTTTCAATCTAAATTTTAGATTCGAAGCGAAGCAATGATTTTATTGATTTTACAATGATGTGGTTTTTTAAATTTTTTATTTTTTTTTTTTGTCTGTCATCACCTTTTAGGACAGTTAAAATGATTGGATTTTCTTCAACAGTATCTTTTCTAAGGAAAGTGAATCTAGTTAGTACTTTAAGGGGTCAAAAGTAAGTCAATAATACCCAATAGTTTTCAAAAGTGCAGGGAAAAACAAAATACAGATAAAGGAAATACGGGAATTTTCACCAAATCTGTTTTTGACAAAATTGATTTTGGTTTTTGGTGTGCCTTTAAAAATTATGAGCGTAGATACATGACATTTTCACTGGTTATTTATACTACCATTTTCTACACACATAACACAAAAAAATTTTGATTTGTTTTGAACTGTTTACAGACAATTTTTATTTAAAATTTTTTTTGGTTTTTTACAATAAATATCAATAAAATTGACAAAATTTATCAAACTTAAAATTATTTGGCAGATAACAATTTATAAAATGTTCAAATTGTATAGCTAATGATTGTAAATTCCATGTCAAAATGTTATGGTATATAAATTACTTTACTCACAATAATATCATCAAATATACTTAGTAACATCATAGTCTTATGCTCAGAATAGATTTTCTTATACAATGATATTATATCATTGAATTCAAATTTAACACAATCCATAACAGTGACCAACTTGGAACCTACTGTATAGCAGAACAACAACCACTTGTCCACCTTTTTAGGGTTAAATATATTGTTTATTACTTTTAACTTAACATTAAAAGCTATTGAAAACTTCATTATCTTATCAAATATCAGTAATAATAATATGGTGCAATATATTTTCTTTTAACTTTCCAAAGCATTTTTACTATAACAATTGAAATCTTTAACAATATGTATCATATAAGATGCTTAGTAAAATAACTGCATATGAGTAGCTTATTTTTATTTATTTTAGATTAGAGTATAAACATAGTAAGGAAAGTATTGGATTTATTATTGTGATTTATTTATTTACCATCTAAGCACAGTCCGCCTGGTACTTAAAGGGCCTCGCATGCTTTTATTCAGGATAGCCCCCAAAAATGTTATATCATAAAATGATAAAACAAAGTGTTTATAAGTAGTTCAAAATATAATATTATGTTAAAAGTACCTTATTTAAAATACACATTTAAGCTAACCACAAAGTTATAGCAATTTTTTATAATTCTAAAAAATTATATAAATAATATAAATAATGCCTTATAATATTATACAACTTAATATTATTTAATACGATTCAAATTATGTAATTGATTTTATATCAGTAATTTAAAAAAGAAATTATAATAGTATTATAAATTATAATGATATATTATATTATAATATTCAATATCAAATTTCCATAATACCTACTATCGTCCTATCGGTGCCACTCGATACAAATACGGTCTGGGGCCACGGACGCATTCATGGCCTAGCAGCCATGACCAGCCAGACACTGCATCTAAGTATTTTTTACACGACTACCCATTAGAATTAACAAATAGTATTCAACACATAAATTTAAAAGTATGAAATAGTAACACGAAGAAATAAGATTTATAAATCTGTAATTAACCTATTTAAAAATAAAAATGTATCAAATTTAGAGTTCAATAGTATTAGAATATTTATAATTTGTAGTTAATGTGTTTTTATTTAAGTAGAAATATTGTATATTACAATATGTTATTATTACCTACTTTAAAATTTTAGTCCCATATCGTTATGATCGCCAATAAAAAATGTATTTCATAATAGTTTTAATAGCAAATAAATATTTAATTATTATTTTTGATATTCCCTACTTCAACCACCGCTGATTAGAGAACCGTCGACGCGTCCTGCACCGCCCAATGGAGGATCTTCAATTCAAAAACGAGAGACAAAAGGGTACTTTGAGTTTTTACTTAGTGTAGAATAACAATATTGCAGGTTAACACGTTGTGAATGTGCTTAAAGCAATGGACTGTATTTGAATACTTATAATGATAACAATATTGTTGAACACTTAGGTAGCTGTTTTTTGATCATCTATAGGTGACAAAACAATAGGTATCAGTATTAGTTACGGTAATATACGGTAACTGGTGCCGTAGAGGAAAAATGCACTGAAATTTGATAAATAGTGAATATTATACAACTAATCTTCAGAATCTATTCTTCTCATTTATAAATGTATACTAGCAGAAAAGTTAAACTATATTATGAAGAAAAAAAAATCATAATTAGTTTAATAATGATTATTTATTTGGATTAAGGTCTTATAAAATATATTCAATCTAATTATACTAATACTTCTAAAAAAGTATATCTTTGACAAACTCCTTTTAAATAAATTTTAATTCACAAAACCAAACAATTAAAATAACATTGGTCTAGAAAATATAAACTTATCCTATGAAATATTA
Source organism: Nasonovia ribisnigri (assembly GCA_027563435.1). Classification (NCBI taxonomy): domain Eukaryota; kingdom Metazoa; phylum Arthropoda; class Insecta; order Hemiptera; family Aphididae; genus Nasonovia; species Nasonovia ribisnigri. Next base: position 49,181 of record JANEHU010000008.1, on the reverse strand, counting down.
ATTCTATGTATTACTTATTTCTATTATGAATTTGTCAGAAGTTAATAATATATCTTAGAATCTTATTTGGATCTTGAATAATTAAAGTGTACATGTAAAAATAATTTTAGTTTTAGTAAAAATGTATATAATATATAAAATTAAGTATTTGGAAATTATAGTTATCGGTTGTTTGTTATAATTAATGAACATTTTGGATCATTTCCCTTAGAATAACTATAGTAGACACCAATAAAAAATACAATACAATAATGGAGTAAAAAAATGCACAGTTAGATGTTTACAAAATAAAAAAATTAAATACTGACAATAATATTATAATATACTCGAACAAAATTAGCTCTTACATAATTTATTATTTATAAATTCACAGAATAAATGTATCATCCTTTCTTCATTTTGAATTTATACAACATCTGCAAGTTAATTTATAACATAATTTAGCTACAGTTATAAAATATTAAGTTTAACAAAAACTAATAATGTTTTGTCTCCTATTTACTTTGCTTTGTACTTTTATTCAAAAATATTAAGATTTATTTTTTCATTTTTGTTAACATTTTAACATTACAATAAAATAAAATAAACCAGGAGCCAATTATAGTTAGGTATATTGTTCTTATACTATAAAAAAATACCTATTAATTAATAATAATAATAAAACATTAAAATAAACTTATAATTTTACATTTTTGTTTATTTTTTTATGTACGAATATATTAAAATGGATTCAAAAAGTTTATGCATTAAAAAGCAGTATCTTACAAAATTATGATCATTTAGACCAGTACAATGTATATGTTTAAAAACTTGATAAAGTAATACTTAAATTATTCTATAACTAACTCTTATTAAATAAATAGTAGTATTAATTGTAAATATACAATCAATAAAGTGAAATAAATACCCTGAGTAGATAATAATTGTAAAATTAGATTTACTAATAATAAAAGCAATAAAACAAATATCAAAATAAAATTATTAATTCAAAAAAGAATTATAATACTTTTATTTTACTCTGTGTTTAATTATTGTGGAATGCGATCAATATTTAGGGTTTACCTTTTACACAGTTTTATTTCCACTGACACCACTTGAGGCAGATGCTGCATTGCCTTCAAACTGGTTGCCTACTGACTGGTTTCCTAAAATAAATAATTATTAAATACTTAATAACTATAATTATAACAATAATACTAACCTAATCCAGCCCCAACAACATAACTTGGAAAACCATAACTATAATGGTAGTTAGGATAGTACCCTGTGTATGGAACATAATAACCATTACCTGGAATAATGAATATTATACAAAACGTTAATTGACAAAATAGATTTAAAAATATATGGCTGGTGTTTAGAATCTATATTTACAGAAGGCTATAATCATTATTAATGGACTGGGGAAAAGGATTTTATAACAGGTGGGTCTTACAATCACAAAGTATACAATATCCTTGTTATATGTATATATTTATGTATAATATAGTAGATCCATACAAATTGTATATATTAAAAAAAAATTGAGAAGAGAAAACTAAAATTGTTTTATTGCCGGTTGCACAAAAAAATTTTTATTGATCCTATAACTTATTGACTCCAAAAGTTTTATCGGTTTGATAAAATTTTTATTGATAGATAAATATTAAAAATCGTTGCACAAATCATTGCTTATATTATTATATTTTGAACCACATACCATAATGTTTCAGAGTGGTTCAATTATTTTGATAATGTAAAGATGTTGATAACAGAAGATATTTGATAATTAATAATGATAATTACATAATACATAATTACTTGTGTTCTTCATCTACACGAAGACTTATGGTGCCGGTTAAAATAAAAAATAAACATTGCTATTTGACTCTAACGGTCTATATTTACAAATTATATATACCTATATTTTTACTATTTCACGCAATATACACGCTCTTTCGGTAGTATTCCAATAACAATCATCGCAAATTCATCATCTGAATCTGATGATGAAAAAGTTAATTCATTTCTATCCATGATGTTCTTATTTTCTGATTAATTTGTGAATATATAATTATATGCAAATTGGCATTTTATTCGAAAATAATAAAAAACAAATATCTCAATTGATATCTCATTATTATGTTGATAAGGTTTCATTAATTTTATTTTATTGAACCAATAAAACTTATTGGAATCGGGCCTGTAAATTTATGGATCAATAGTGACTAATGGTTGATAAGTTATTGATTCAATAACCTTGTGCAACGTATTTGAATTTTTATTGATTCAATAACTCAACTTATTGGACCAATATAGGTAGTTTTGTGCAACCGGCCCTAAGTCATATAAATCACTGTACATTTTAGGAAAATGTATAGGATTGCTAACAGTATATGAACATTTGATAAGTTGTAATTAATTAAATAATATCATTATAATTGATTTTAACTGCATACTGTTAACAGAAAATACATTTACCTCCATAGTAGTAACCAGAATCATAGAGGGCGTATCTTAACTGAGGTAGAAAACCTGTTGAGAATATTAATGTAATATAACAATAAATTATTATTAAACACAATATTTATAGTATTTAGTTATATATAATGCTGAATAATTACCTCCTTGGCCCATAACATTCCCCTGCATACCCATCATAGGTCCTGAGAAACCAGGCATCATCACATAATCCTTAACTCTCATATCTGCTACTTTTACATCAACCTAATAAATATTTATAAAGAATAAAATAGTCTGCATTATTATATACCTGTATTAATTAATTACTTGTTTTCCCTTAATCACATGTCTGGGCAATCTTAATATTTCAGTTACTGCATCCAGGTTGTTAATTGTAACAAAACAAAATTTTTTTCGTCGGTTTTTAACTTTATCAATTGGCATTTCAGCTTGTACATCATGTGTGTAACGTTTAAAATAATCTATGATGTCTTCATCGGTTAAACTATGCGACAATCCTCCAACAAATAATTTAACACGCCGTGGTATAGCTTTTTTGGGGTCAATTTTTATATCATTGATTACATGGTTTTTACACGCCAAGGCCTTTATTAAAACAAAATAATGATATAATATTAATCTAGGTCACAAATATTTTGCCAGAAATTAAAACTAGTATATTACATACACAATTATTAAATTACATTAAGCGTATTAGGGACAGCTTTAGACATAGTATACCTATAGTAATAGATATATTGAATTTTATATGGTACAATTAAATAGTATATAAAATACATTTTAAGTATTTATACTATGTTTATAATTAATTCATATTTAACTAACGGATAGGTACTGGAGAATATTGTATTAATTACTCGACCAGGCATACATTTTAATAATAAACAATTGTTTGAAGTCTGCATATATGCTTTGTGTTTAAGTAAGTTTAATTAATTTACCAATCAAATAAATAATTGTACAATGTAGAAATATAAGTAACTTCAAATAACTATACACACCTAATTCAAATATTGATCAAAATTTCCAACATCAGTTAACACCCATTTTATTTCATAATTACAAACATTAATCCCTAAAAGTTTGTTAGAATGTAAAAATTAAATTAATAAAATAAAACGGTATACTTACATTGTTCACACCTTCCGCTGTCTCGAACAAAATGAAAGCATACCCTCTGCTCTGACCAGTGGCAATATCTACTTTGACATCAACATGTTTGACATCACCAAACTGACCAAAGTGTTCACTTAAATCTTCTAAAACGTACAAAAAAGTATTCGATTATGATTTTTAGGAACTATCAACAGGTGTTTGCCATAAACTTACTTTCAGTTATTTTTTCTCTGAGCCCTCCGACGTATATTTTTCTGCAAAACAATAATAATTTTAATTATTGAAACGTTTGACAAGTGAAATAACGAACGTGATACGAAACTTCGTCGAAGTAACGAAGACGCAAATTTGTCACTATATTCAAATATATTCAAGTAATTTAATAAAAACCGAAGGGGGCATGGTGAAACGTCCAAACTCAAAACCTACATCGAATCCTAACCTAAGAATGGTAGCCACCAAAATTCCAAGGGAAAACTAAAGCAAAGCCAAAACCTATAATATAACAACCTGACAAGGTTAAATTATGGGACGTAACCATAATTATCAGCTGACCTGAAAACCGTATCAAGAGATCCCGACAGCATCCCTAGCAGCGGCCCACACATCCCTAGTATTTTTTATATTTTTCGAGGGGCTGATTCGAACGGCGATTTTGTCTTACCTAACATGTTCCGAGAAGAACGCAAATTTGACGGAATTTTTCGTTGTGGAATTTTCGGCAGCGCTGTTCAGGTGCTGCTGCGCGTCGTCGGCGTTTTCCAAATGTTGCGACGTTTTTTGTTGCTTTTGGTCGGCCATTCTTAATGCGTGTGATACCTACGTCCACTTACAAAAATATATTAATACTAAATATTTAATAAACGCTAAAACGATACTATGTAACAAAACAAATTAGGTAATTATTTAAGTAAAAATGTACGTGTTTAAAAACAGGAGCGTCGATGGAATTGATGGAATGAACGACGAAAATGGACTGACATAAAGATAAGAAGACGTATAGGGCATGTGTTGAGATGGCGTTACGTGGCCAAAAAAAATGTCCACATCAATAGCGCCGTGTAACGGCAAACCACGATATCTACCGGACAGTCAGCCAAACGTCGCTATCACAGATTATCAATGACTTTGCTAAATGTATTTGGCGGCAATCAATAACTGTCTCGAGTAAACTAAAACTGTTACTTAAGTTTTTATATATACCCGGGGCTAAGGTATAATGATATTTAATTCTGTATTATTTAACCGTATAAAAATAAATCAGAAAATTTACTATTAGCCAGTTTACAATAGTTTTTTGTGTTTTATAACTATTGAAACTAGCTCTCCGAGCGTCGCTGGGGGAGACCCCCAGACCCCCCAGTGTTACTCCCAGTGGAAACCGATTTGCCTAAAATATTGGTCCAAAATGTGGATTGCCGATGAGAATAGTGGATGAGTGATAAGGAAAGTGGACGTGTGATAAGAATAGTGGATGGGAGATTAGAATAGTGGATGCGTGATAAGGAAAGTGGATGCGTGATAAGGAAAGTGGATGCGTGATAAGGATTGTGGATGAGTGATAAGGCTATGCTTTTTGGCGGTATCTTTCGGTGACTTTTGAAATTTGGGTATGAGGGTCCGATCATTTCTCATGCCCGAGGATGTGCTCTACAGTTGATACGGTCCAGACTTTCTTTCGAAAGGAAAATCATAAATCTGTATGTCGTGTTTATGTTTCTAGCAAGTCAGTCACCTCAAATGACGTTGAATGTAGTCATACGTTGTTAATTGCCGTGGCCAAAATCGCCTAACCTAACCTTACCCCCAGACCCCCCGGAGTTGGCGAGGAGTGTTGTCCATGTCGGACGCCATAGTGGTCTTGTGGTCCAGTCGTCGACTCGAGCCGACACGGTGTATGGGTGATAAGGCTATCGATGGTGAGATAGTGATAAGAATTCGTGATTAGAAAAGGGGTATGTAAAATTGAAAAGTGATAAGGAAGGTGGATTTGTGATAACAATTAGTGTTAAGGATATTGGATTTATAATAAGAATAGTGGATTTGTGATAAGGATAGTGGATTCAAGATAAGGATAATGGAATTTTGTAAGGAATGGTGGATTAGCCAACGCCAAATCACGTAACCTTCGGACGGTGTCATAAATTATAGCCGCCGTGATTTTTTTGGGGTCTAGCAGGTCAGTCACTCGATGGAATGTAGTTGTCTCCGTGGATAGGCAATCCGACTGCGTCGAATCGCGGACGAAGTTGTTTGTTATGGTCGGAAATGAAAAAAAAAAATTTGAAAATTTCGGGCGGCCATGCTAATCGTATAGCCGCTGTGAAGTTTTGGGTGTCTAGCAAGTCAGTTATTCGATGGACAGTAGTTATGTCCGTGGATAGGCAATCCGACTTCGTCGGATAGCGGACAATGTGCGACGGCCAGGTCACGTCGTCAGGTATGCAATCCGACTGCGTCGAATCGCGGACAGCGTTCATTACTGTCACCAAGAAAATAAATTATGTAATATATTACATGAAAACAATTCAAAACATTTCGGGCATCTATGCAAATCATATAGCCGCCGTCTTTTTAGGGTGTCTAGCAGGTCAGTCACCTCGAATGACGTTCGCCGAAGTAATAAGGGTAGGCAATCCGACTTCGTCGGATAGCAGACAATGTGCGACGGCCAGGTCACGTCGACAGGTATGCAATCCGACTGCGTTGAATCGCGGACAGCGTTCATTATTGTCACCGAAAACGCAAAATTAATTTATAAATTACGTGGAAATATTCGAAAATTTCGGGCGGCCATGCTAATCGTATATGCACCGTGATGTTTTAAGGGTCTAGCAAGTCAGTCATTCGATGGAGGGTAGTCATGTCCGTGGATAGGCAATCCGACTACGTCTTTTTGGGTGTCTAGCAAGTCAGTCATTCGATGGACGGTAGTTATGTCCGTGGATAGGCAATCCGACTTTTTCGGATAGCGGACAATGTGCGACAGCCGGGTCACGTCGTCAGGTATGCAATCCGACTGCGTTGAATCGCGGACAGCGTTCATTATTGTCACCGAAAACGCAAAATTAATTTATAAATTACGTGGAATTTCGGGCGGCCATGCTAATCGTATAGCCGCCGTGAAGTTTTGGGCGTCTAGCAAGTCAGTCATTAGATGGACGGTAGTTATGCCCGTGGATAGGCAATTCGACTACGTTTTTTTGGGTGTCTAGCAGGTCAGTCACCTCGAATGACGTTCGCCGAAGTAATAATGGTAGGCAATGGTAGACAATGTGCGAAGGCCAGGTCACGTCGTCAGGTATGCAATCCGACTGCGTCGAATCGTGGACAGCGTTCATAACTGTCACCGAAAACGCAAAATTAAGTGATAAATTACGTGAAAAAAATTTTTAAAAATTCGGGGAAATCATATAGCTGCCGTCTTTTTTTGAGTGTCTAGCAGGTCAGTCACCTCGAATGACGTTCGCCGTAGTAATAAGGGTAGGCTATTCGACTTTGTCGGATAGCGGACAATGTGCGACGAACAGGTCACAACATCAGGTTGAATCGTGGACAATACCTATTATATATGTATATTTTTATGTTATGATACATTAAATAAACTTTAGGTACCTACGTAATAAGCAAACCCATATAATGTTATATTGCTAAAGTTGTCCCCCGCACGCCATCACTCCACCAACCGACCAGTATCAATTAATAATGGTCATACTGTAGCATTGCGAGAATCGTTTATATTGATAATAATATAATAATATGATATTATACAATATTCGACGTCAGCTGAGGGCTTTTGAGCCGGCGATCCCACCTCGTCGATAAGCAGACGAAATTCGCGAAAAAAAATGGAACCTTCCGACGCATGTATTTATGCCTGTATATAGTAATACCATAGACCTTATACTAATAGACAGGAGATTAGTGTCGGCGGAGCGTGGCAATATAGAGGGCGCTCGTTCTTTACTCGTTTACTCGTATACGGTAGTACGGTACCGTACACTGTATAGCGCAATAGCGCATTGATATGATACCAGCGTCTGCGTATTATCCATTGACATATTAATAAATAATAATTTATTAATATGTCAATGGTATTATCACTACAACGATGGACTGAATAAACAAATTAATTCGTTTTAGTTTAGTTTACTTTACTACTTAATAAGTAATAAGTAATAACTGACACCAAGACTTAGCGTTAGAAAAAAGTTTACTAAACTAATAACATTAACAAATGATTAAAAATAAAATTGTAAATGAGGAAGTACCTATATAATAGTTAAATACTGTGTGCAATGATATAATATTAATAAGTGTTAAAATTGTACATTATTTATAAGATTTTCTTTTTATTGTATTCAAAACAGATATAAATTAATTTTGTTATTATTTTTAATTGTAATCTTTGATCATATGAATAAAATTTTAATATTTTGTTATCACATATTTTAATAATTATTCCGTACTCAGGAATCGATATTATAGTGTAGCTGTACATAATATTATAGTATAATATTGTATATATTATTACAGTATACAATAATTGTAAATATACACGCCTGCTGTCAAGACGGGCTACATCACTGCGACATGTTTCCATGCTTCTCATAATGCTAGCATTATAGGCAATTCATGTCTATTAGTATAAGGTCTATGAGTAATACCCACTCGACGGCGGCGATATCCGCACTCGGCTAGTTTATTTCATATAATACTCATAATTGAACCTATATAAGTTATTTCAAATAGTATATAGTCATATCATTATACAATTTAATTGCTAGACTTTAATTAAATACATAAAGTTCTATTTTGTTATTGTATTATTTAGAATCTGTTGCAGTTTATTTTGTATGCTACACTAAGAGTAAAACTGTAATATAATATTTACCTACTACATAGTATAGGTGTTGTATATTTAATCATGAGCATGAAATACAAATAATACAAATAATTTATATACACAGCTATTGCTTTTATTGTCTACATTTATTGAGCAATGTTTATGTGGTTAAATATTAATAATAATATATTGTAATACACACTGTGTGTTGAAGTATTCGAACGTTTCTGTCACATCCACCGTCGACTCGAGCTAGGATATATATTATTATATAATAATTTAACTTAACCAACCACCGCGCCGTATCAACTCTTAAAAGTCTACATTTATTATAAGATGCATGTACCTACAGTTCCTTCTGTTGTCATATCGTCTATCAAATATATAAATATATGAGTAGCATGTATATACCTATGCCTGTACGCCGCACTCGACGCGAACGAAGTACGGGGAACGCGAATAAGGGTAAAACTCAAATTTTGAAAAAAAAATCATAAAATTTTCGTTAAATACGAATAATATGAAAGAAAAAATAAACGCAAAAAAAATAATTCGATTGAACACGGCCGCCGCAAATTTCCACGACCCGAGGCCGGCATCGAACGCTCGACCCACGGGTAACCTGCCTAACGCCCTAACCGACATACCTACCTACTGAGATGAGAAAGGGAGTGAAATCAATGCCTATTAAGTCGTCTCGGTGCCGAGGCGAAACGCGAACGCCACGTTTTTACGAAGCGAACGCGATTTACGCGAAAAAAATCGGACTTTTCTACGCATATATACAGGGCCTGTATATAGTAATACCTACTCGACGGCGGCGCATCGCGGGCTCTGCTGTCGTGGATTTTACTCGACCGCGGCACTCGCCCGGAACGGAGTAGGGGCGGGCGCCGTCGGTAAATTTAGCGGGGATTCCGAATACGTCGCGAGCGGGGAGATCGGACGTTTGAAAGACGGGTAAAACTCGATCGGTAGACGAAAAAGTGTGAAAAACCGTTCGAAACGGCGCCAAAATCGACGACGGCTAATAGAATCAGTCGGAATTCTCCTCCGGGGCACCCGTCGTAAACGAAATAGCGTCGCGCGGGGCCTATAGATTTGGCGAGAAACGCGATCCGGTGACGGACGGGGCCGCGCGACGCTCCGAAAGGGGGTAAAACTCGACTTTTCGAACGAAAAGCGCGACGACGGCGCGCGGCGGCGGCGCACGGTTCGCGCGCGATCTCGGCCGAGAAATCGTCGAAACGAAAAAAGCGCGGGCGCTGGGGGCCGTTAAATCCGACGGGGAAGGCGAATAAGGTCCGAACGGGGCCGCCCAGAGCCCCCCGGGGGGGTAAAACTCGAAAAAGTTTGAAAAAATTGAAAAATCTGAAAAAAATCGTGAAAAAGTGATAAGAGAGACTGATTACGCAGCGACGCCGGGAGACCGCCCGCGGAAAAAATCTAATTTTCTCATTGGCGGGTTGACTATAGCGCACAAATTTTCGACACGGGAGGCGCCACACGGGTTTCTGTTTTATATATAAGGACTAGCTCTCCGAGCGTCGCTGGGGGAGACCCCCAGACCCCCCAGTGTTACTCCCAGTGGAAACCGATTTGCCTAAAATATTGGTCCAAAATGTGGATTGCCGATGAGAATAGTGGATGAGTGATAAGGAAAGTGGACGTGTGATAAGAATAGTGGATGGGAGATTAGAATAGTGGATGCGTGATAAGGAAAGTGGATGCGTGATAAGGAAAGTGGATGCGTGATAAGGATTGTGGATGAGTGATAAGGCTATGCTTTTTGGCGGTATCTTTCGGTGACTTTTGAAATTTGGGTATGAGGGTCCGATCATTTCTCATGCCCGAGGATGTGCTCTACAGTTGATACGGTCCAGACTTTCTTTCGAAAGGAAAATCATAAATCTGTATGTCGTGTTTATGTTTCTAGCAAGTCAGTCACCTCAAATGACGTTGAATGTAGTCATACGTTGTTAATTGCCGTGGCCAAAATCTGGCCTAACCTAACCTTACCCCCAGACCCCCCGGAGTTGGCGAGGAGTGTTGTCCATGTCGGACGCCATAGTGGTCTTGTGGTCCAGTCGTCGACTCGAGCCGACACGGTGTATGGGTGATAAGGCTATCGATGGTGAGATAGTGATAAGAATTCGTGATTAGAAAAGGGGTATGTAAAATTGAAAAGTGATAAGGAAGGTGGATTTGTGATAAGGATAATGGAATTTTGTAAGGAATGGTGGATTAGCCAACGCCAAATCACGTAACCTTCGGACGGTGTCATAAATTATAGCCGCCGTGATTTTTTTGGGGTCTAGCAGGTCAGTCACTCGATGGAATGTAGTTGTCTCCGTGGATAGGCAATCCGACTGCGTCGAATCGCGGACGAAGTTGTTTGTTATGGTCGGAAATGAAAAAAAAAAATTTGAAAATTTCGGGCGGCCATGCTAATCGTATAGCCGCTGTGAAGTTTTGGGTGTCTAGCAAGTCAGTTATTCGATGGACAGTAGTTATGTCCGTGGATAGGCAATCCGACTTCGTCGGATAGCGGACAATGTGCGACGGCCAGGTCACGTCGTCAGGTATGCAATCCGACTGCGTCGAATCGCGGACAGCGTTCATTACTGTCACCAAGAAAATAAATTATGTAATATATTACATGAAAACAATTCAAAACATTTCGGGCATCTATGCAAATCATATAGCCGCCGTCTTTTTAGGGTGTCTAGCAGGTCAGTCACCTCGAATGACGTTCGCCGAAGTAATAAGGGTAGGCAATCCGACTTCGTCGGATAGCAGACAATGTGCGACGGCCAGGTCACGTCGACAGGTATGCAATCCGACTGCGTTGAATCGCGGACAGCGTTCATTATTGTCACCGAAAACGCAAAATTAATTTATAAATTACGTGGAAATATTCGAAAATTTCGGGCGGCCATGCTAATCGTATATGCACCGTGATGTTTTAAGGGTCTAGCAAGTCAGTCATTCGATGGAGGGTAGTTATGCCCGTGGATAGGCAATTCGACTACGTTTTTTTGGGTGTCTAGCAGGTCAGTCACCTCGAATGACGTTCGCCGAAGTAATAATGGTAGGCAATGGTAGACAATGTGCGAAGGCCAGGTCACGTCGTCAGGTATGCAATCCGACTGCGTCGAATCGTGGACAGCGTTCATAACTGTCACCGAAAACGCAAAATTAAGTGATAAATTACGTGAAAAAATTTTTAAAAATTCGGGGAAATCATATAGCTGCCGTCTTTTTTTGAGTGTCTAGCAGGTCAGTCACCGCTCGAATGACGTTCGCCGTAGTAATAAGGGTAGGCTATTCGACTTTGTCGGATAGCGGACAATGTGCGACGAACAGGTCACAACATCAGGTTGAATCGTGGACAATACCTATTATATATGTATATTTTTATGTTATGATACATTAAATAAACTTTAGGTACCTACGTAATAAGCAAACCCATATAATGTTATATTGCTAAAGTTGTCCCCCGCACGCCATCACTCCACCAACCGACCAGTATCAATTAATAATGGTCATACTGTAGCATTGCGAGAATCGTTTATATTGATATATATATATAATAATATAATAATATGATATTATACAATATTCGACGTCAGCTGAGGGCTTTTGAGCCGGCGATCCCACCTCGTCGATAAGCAGACGAAATTCGCGAAAAAAAATGGAACCTTCCGACGCATGTATTTATGCCTGTATATAGTAATACCCACTCGACGGCGGCGATATCCGCACTCGGCTAGTTTATTTCATATAATACTCATAATTGAACCTATATAAGTTATTTCAAATAGTATATAGCCATATCATTATACAATTTAATTGCTAGACTTTAATTAAATACATAAAGTTCTATTTTGTTATTGTATTATTTAGAATCTGTTGCAGTTTATTTTGTATGCTACACTAAGAGTAAAACTGTAATATAATATTTACCTACTACATAGTATAGGTGTTGTATATTTAATCATGAGCATGAAATACAAATAATACAAATAATTGATATACACAGCTATTGCTTTTATTGTCTACATTGAGCAATGTTTATGTGGTTAAATATTAATAATAATATATTGTAATACACACTGTGTGTTGAAGTATTCGAACGTTTCTGTCACATCCACCGTCGACTCGAGCTAGGATATATATTATTATATAATAATTTAACTTAACCAACCACCGCGCCGTATCAACTCTTAGAAGTCTACATTTATTATAAGATGCATGTACCTACAGTTCCTTCTGTTGTCATATCGTCTATCAAATATATAAATATATGAGTAGCATGTATATACCTATGCCTGTACGCCGCACTCGACGCGAACGAAGTACGGGGAACGCGAATAAGGGTAAAACTCAAATTTTGAAAAAAAAATCATAAAATTTTCGTTAAATACGAATAATATGAAAGAAAAAAAAACGCAAAAAAAATAATTCGATTTAACACGGCCGCCGCAAATTTCCACGACCCGAGGCCGGCATCGAACGCTCGACCCACGGGTAACCTGCCTAACGCCCTAACCGACCTACCTACCTACTGAGATGAGAAAGGGAGTGAAATCAATGCCTATTAAGTCGTCTCGGTGCCGAGGCGAAACGCGAACGCCGCGGCGTCAGCCGCCGCGGTCTCCCGGGTCGGGCGGTCTACCGCGTCGGACGGCGGACGACGTCGTCCGCCACGTTTTTACGAAGCGAACGCGATTTACGCGAAAAAAATCGGACTTTTCTACGCATATATACAGGGCCTGTATATAGTAATACCTACTCGACGGCGGCGCTTCGCGGGCTCTGCTGTCGTGGATTTTACTCGACCGCGGCACTCGCCCGGAACGGAGTAGGGGCGGGCGCCGTCGGTAAATTTAGCGGGGATTCCGAATACGTCGCGAGCGGGGAGATCGGACGTTTGAAAGACGGGTAAAACTCGATCGGTAGACGAAAAAGTGTGAAAAACCGTTCGAAACGGCGCCAAAATCGACGACGGCTAATAGAATCAGTCGGAGTTCTCCTCCGGGGCACCCGTCGTAAACGAAATAGCGTCGCGCGGGGCCTATAGATTTGGCGAGAAACGCGATCCGGTGACGGACGGGGCCGCGCGACGCTCCGAAAGGGGGTAAAACTCGACTTTTCGAACGAAAAGCGCGACGACGGCGCGCGGCGGCGGCGCACGGTTCGCGCGTGATCTCGGCCGAGAAATCGTCGAAACGAAAAAAGCGCGGGTGCTGGGGGCCGTTAAATCCGACGGGGAAGGCGAATAAGGTCCGAACGGGGCCGCCCAGAGCCCCCCGGGGGGGTAAAACTCGAAAAAGTTTGAAAAAATTGAAAAATCTGAAAAAAATCGTGAAAAAGTGATAAGAGAGACTGATTACGCAGCGACGGCTCCGCCGCCGCCGGGAGACCGCCCGCGGAAAAAATCTAATTTTCTCATTGGCGGGTTGACTATAGCGCACAAATTTTCGACACGGGAGGCGCCACACGGGTTTCTGTTTTATATATAAGGATTGAAATACATGTTTATTTTTTTACGAGAATAGACATGGAATTATAGATACGAGGTCCAAGGCAATTATCAACAAGCTTTTGAACAAAATATTTCTTTAATAATAGACTTTTGGCATTAAACGTTAAAGAGACTTTTTTTATTAGGTATTTATTTTGTTTTTGTTGACCCATTGATTTTATATCAATCACAAAATCGAAATTTTTTCGAATGCAAGGTTTATTTGTAATGCCTACGTGAAATATCCTGAAGGTATGGCTGGTGGATCTTTCATAGTCTGTTCTGAAGATAGGTATACACGTAATAAATATCTAACGTTTAGGCACTATCGTCTATTATAGTAAGTTTTTAAGTTGTAGTTTAAGATTCTTGAGTGGAGTGATATTGTATATTGTAATCATATGTGAGAATGTGAGCTACAATTATTTTTGTATATTAATATATAATATATTATTATAATTTGATAAGATTGTGATATTATATTAATGTTCATAATATTATATATCGAGGTCCATTTATTAAAATACCATTATTGAATAGATTTTATCGGAATAGATAATATAGTCTGATGCACTTATTAATCATTTATGAACCAAAATTATTCTGGTAACGATTTCTAATAGAACGGTTTTCTTATTGTGTTATAGGTAATTCAAAAACGAAAAACTCAAATATATATGAATTTTCAACAAATAATTATATTGCCTTTTTCTTCAGTAATTGCTATAATTTTAAAAATATAAAGGTATTTATAGAAATTCTCGATTATTAAATTATTTTAGTGAAAATATTTTTTTATATCTTATATATGGTTCCTCTTATTTTGTTTTAATAGTAAGTAGTTATTAAAAATATAAGAGATACATAGTGCCCTTTTTTATTTGATTTGATTAAACTTGATTTTCAAGTTCAAGTTTTCACAAAGTCACTAATACCTATTTGCAAATTATTTTGTAGTCAAATATTTATAAAATGTTACTCTTTTTTTGGATTGTAAATATAAAACATGTTTCTTACTACTTTTTATTTTTACTTGGTCAAGGGGACGACACTTACTGATGCCCGAAATATTTTTTTATTAAAATGTGGATTTAATTGTTGTCAATTCTATACGTCTTAATGAATCTTACATTTTGAAATTAAATGTATTGATTGTACAATGATGTGTGTTTTTTTTTTCGTAATTTTTAGTCATTACTTGTTGTTATTATTTTGAGGCACTTGCTGGAATATTTAACATTTTTTTTTTAAACAAAACACCGATCGGTTTGACATTGCTGCTTTCCTGTTTGACAGTGACATTTAAAAAAATCTTGTCCGTTGAAAATTGATAAGTTTGCTACAGCTTCACGTAAGAACACAATTTTATTCATTTTGTACTTTGCGGTCTTCTAAACCATTATTTGGAACCAGTTGAAGTTCTTCTCTGGAAAACCAATTTTTAATATACCAACTGCCGTTCCAACTTGGTAAATGTCTATTACTAACTCGTTTGTATTTTGACGATCAAGAGGTCCTCGGTCAGCTTTTGGAACACTTAATACTATTCACCAATACCTATTTAGTTCTTTATATAGTTTTTCACTATTTTCTGCCATTTTTCCGTTGGGACTGTTTATCGTTCATGGGGAGGAGGAGGAATATAAAACCACATTCACATACAAGTCACATAGTTGCATGTGATATTGTATTTTGAATATATTAAAGCTAAAATGCTAAAACTAAGCTGAAATGTAATATTCAAATTAGTCTGTGTTAAATAATATTGCAGTTAGAACGCAGTTTTTAAATTGTTGGATTGAGTTCCTCTACTCAATGTTTTCCAATTTGAGCACTGCTTATAAGACGTAGTTAATATTTTAATCAAAAATATAGGTATTATACATTTTTTCGTAAAATTGTCCGATTAAGGATACGGCTTCACGCCCAGTATCGAATATCGAAATATCCCAACATCTGAATATCGATCGTTAAGACTTTATGAGCCACAACGTTACACGAACCTCTAATAATTACGCCATTCTTTTAGAGCTTGACTCACTGTGACTAGAACCATCTATTTTAGTTTCAGTGAAGAAGAATTAGACGGACATGGTTACGACAACTAAAAATAAAGTTATATATTATATAAATTTTACAGTCCAAAAACCGAAGTTCATCGAATTCTATTTTCTTTGGCTGTTGACGTATCTGATTTAGTGCAATATAATGTTTGTCATTCACACCGAAGTGGCTTAACTATACTAATGACTTATATATTCGCTAATAAATGTATACTATAAAATCCCCAGCAGAAACGATATTATATAGGTAATCAAATATAATATAAACGACTTTAGTGAGAGATTCTAGATAGGTACCACCATCGAGTAGGTAGATCGTAGGTATACCTATTAATAGGTATATTAGTATAATTATAATCGAAAAATCGTTAATCATTAGCTATATTATATTGTCACCGGCACCGAATAAATGTTCATCAATCTACGTGACTGTGTATAGAGGTTAACCGAGAGTATACCTATGTAATATACACTTTACGTAGTTAATGTATATGACCCCTAGGCTGCAGCGCTTGAAAACAACATTTCCATACCTCGTATATAGCCTACAAATTAAGATTAACAAACAGTATTAAAACTATGACCGAAATACAACAATAGAGTATATTTATCCTGTAGATAGGTGATCGATGTAGTACAGTATAATATCAGTCCAAATTCCAATGCGTCACAGTTTACAAGATAAATTGCTGCGTACTAATAGGTACTTATTAAACGTTGCTTAATTTTTAATTACTTATACCGTTTTAAAAACGTATCAGTAGAATGAGTTTACAAAAAAAATATAATTAATAACAAATAGTGTAATGCACTGAACGGTATATGCACACTGCTATGGCGCTACTACATTCTAAGCGTACGAATTATACACTATATTATACTATGTAACCATTATACGTACTACGATGAAGTCGCACGGTCGACGTTTTATCTAAATAATAATAGCTTTAATACCACAGCATAGGCGCAATAAGGGAAGGGGGCTTAGGTGCAAACTGCTAAATCTCCTCGAAAATGTCATTAGCCCTCCCCCCCTCAAACATTTATTACATTTTTTTTAAGCTGATTCAATATTTCTATAGTAGGGATTCAGTGTCCCCCCCCCAAATTTCAAATATAAATTATTTTTCTCGGCTCCAATACACCACCACTCGGAATTTCACGCTTGCGGAAAATATCAGCAAAAACTATTTTTGTAACATAATAACTAGGTAACTAATACAAAAATAATAATTCAATACATTTGTTGATTGTAATAATTGTTTTTATGACAATTCCCATATTATTACTAATTCAAATTTTTTTTTATTCAAACTAAACTATACAATCTGGATGGTAGTCGGTCACCTAATTAAATACATAGCGACAAATATTAAATAGTGTGAATTTTTATTTCACGATAATCATTTGACATTATTTCTAGTTTCATCTACATATGTGATTTCCAGCGTGACAACGTTTCACAAAAATAACTTATGGAATCATGTTATGAATGGCATCAATAGTAACACGTAGTTCAATATTGTATGTACCAATATAATATATTAATAGGCAAATAAATAGTAAAGAATAGATATGTAACGATGTAGTACATCTAATTATTATTAATATTATTGTTGATAGTTATTACGAATCTAATTAGTTATTATTAATTATTCGAATCGTTGTTTGTTGTTGAATTTATTGCTCAAATGTTTTTTTTCTTTTCAGTATATTTTTTGACACCCTCTGTTATTGTTCGACCCTGAGAGACGTACCGAGTCCTCGTAAATCGTATAGCTTTATTTAAAATAACCAGTGTGTGTTATATGCTATATGCACCTCAATGTTTCTTAGTTTAATTATACTAATACATAGTATATTGTATACATACTAAGGTCACCTTATCCCATCTCCGTCGCCTCACTCAGTGGTGGAGTCATTGCGGACTATCTATACATAATATTTTTATTGATATAGTACATATACCTAACAGTTATTTTATTGGGAATAAGAGTGACATATTAAATGTTATTATTAGGTACGATATAAAGTTATGAAATATTGTGGCATAATAATGTGAATATCATTATTCTTTATGCAGTTAGAAATAAAATAGGAATTTACCATATTCGAAGCTAATTTTGAAAAAATTAATTTGTGTAAACACATACCTACATTACAATGATTTTATCCTCAAGAATGTGGTATAACATACACTCGAGGCGCTTGCCATATGCTGCAGAGTGGTTACCTAGAGTTTCCAGGAATTTCATAATAAAAAAAAAATATTATCTTGTATGTACTCTACTTTTTTTTCTATAAATGCTAATAAAATTTTATTTGTTGAGTAAAAAATCTTTAAAATTTAATACAAGGCTCCTGATATATTGTTACAATAGCAATTGAAAAATATTAAAAATACATAGGCACACATTTTTTTTTTAGAAGCATTATAAGTTCGTATTTTGACAAAATTAATCAAAATCTCGAATATTATCAATCATTGTAATTAAACAATTATAACAGGTCAGTTTTTATAACTAAGGATTGAACATTTAAAACAATGATTCTAATAAATAGTACATACTGTAATCAAAAAATCTAAAATATATATAAACACAGTTATTTTTTACAGACATTTTAAGTTCAAATTTGGACGAAATTACATATTAAAATCAATTTAACGAGTAAAAGTATATATTATAATATTTTTCTAGCATCACTGATAATTTTAGATTAATAATTAAAAAATATAAATAATATTAATTCAACTTACCATCTAAGTACTGTATATTAACAATATCAATATAATTTAAAATATCCTAGACTGACATACCGTCTCTGCTCAGAATCGTTTTTCGTATACAATGATATTATATCATTGAATTCAAATTTAATACCATCCACCATACAGTGACCTACTTGTAACCTACTGTACAGTGGAGCGACATTCACTTACCTGCCCTTTTTACATATGATATAGGCAGTGACCGCGAACAATCACATGTACCTAGTATGGGTGAATGTAAGTTACCACACGATAGGAAAAGGTACATATTATGTAAGTTCCTACACGGTAAAAACCAAGTATGTATGTTAGTTCCTACACGGTAAAAACCAAGTATGTATGTTAGTTCCTACACGGCAGAAAATAAATAAATAAATAAATATACAAATTTTCAAAAATAAATTTATGATGATTAAAAAATTTAATAAAAACCGTATAGCTCATTTTCACAAATAAATATAATATAATATCATGATTAAAAAAAATAATAAAAATCGCATAATGCGAAATTTTATATTTTATGAGGTTTATTTCTATAACTTAAAAATTTAACATAATCGCATTGATTAATTTTGTTCATTGTAAAATCTGAAATTTTTTTATTTATGAAATCTTCTTTTTCAGCGTATTTTTTTTTTACTGATTTTTGGTTTTGTGTTCATAATTGTGGTTCTTATTTTAATATGCGTATTTACTTGAAAAAGTTTGATAATTTCAATAATTTTAAAAATATGTGGATGTTGGTGTTAAAAATTTGAGTTGAAATCGGAATGAAAACTTTCACATGCGTTTGTCGTATCTAACAGCACATTACCACGCCCACATTTTCGGAGGAAAAATTGATTCATTTGATATATAACCGTCTATAAAATAATCACAGAATTCTGTTATAGCTGTATTTTCAGATTTGTCTGCCATAAAATATTCTGTAAAACATTTTGCCACTTCCTCTGAATTGAGAAAAGGAAGTCCAAAAATATGTAACAACCATTATCCTACATCGTCATTTGCAGAATTAAATTGTGGTGCGTAACCTAAATTTTGAATTTTACGATACCAAGCTTGGGCCCAAATGAAAACGACAACCAAACACCTCTGTTTCCGGAAAAATGTCAAAAACTGCTTGATGCATTGCTATTTTAAAATCGAATATAATATTTTTAGGTATTACTCCATCTATTTTTATTGTTTTAAATAAAGCAATGTATATCTTTTAATACTCATTATTAAAATCATTTAACAAAACTAGTAGTGGTTTGCCTTTTTCTCTCAACATGAATGATACATTCTCGCTCATTGTGACGGACAATGCACGGACACATGGATGTTTCGAACAATACTAACAAAACTTTTAAAAGAAATAACTAGATGTACATTTTACTGTGTATAGTTATAACTTATAACTAAATATGAGATTATCAAACCAAAATCAAGCTCTGTATCATTTTTATCTATAATGAAAAGTCATAAATATTTTTATGTCAAAAAATATAGATAATAACTAATAAGATATTTTATCTTTCGCCCTACGTAGTCAGGATAGGTAGGTACTATTATCAGCTTGTAGCTTGTCGTATTTTCCCGTAATTTCGTATCCGTTTTGTTTTAAATGAAGTATATTTGAATGTATATTAGTTAGCTGTTATTCAATAACAAATTGAAATAATTATATATTTATATAATAACTAATGACACAACTGAAACGACTAGTAAATAACACATGGAAACAAGAAGAAATACCAACAACATGGCATATGTCAGTTCTATGCCCAGTTCTCAAAAAAGGAGACGCAATGGTTTGCCAGAATTACACAGGAATATCCCTACTAAACACTTGTTATAAAGTAGTATCGAACATTATACTAAACCGTATCAAAACCATACACAAAGGAAATAATAGGAGAATATCAGTCAGGTTTCATGCCAGGGAAATCTACAGTGGATCAAATCCATACAATAAAGCAAATAGTAGAGAAAAGCCACGAGTTCGACATAGATGTGCACGTACTATTTATTGATTTCAAACAGGCATATGACTCCGTAAATAAATGTAGGTTATGGAAAGCAATGACCCAACTCGGAATCCCTACAAAATTTGTGAGATTGATAAAGGCATGTGTGCAAAATTCCAAGTGTAAAGTTAAGTTCAACGGAGAACTATCTGAAGATTTCTCAGTTGAAACAGGTCTTAGACAGGGAGATGCGTTGTCCCCTACATTATTTAACATAGCCCTAGAGTCAGTAGTGAGAGAAGTACTTGACGATGCCACGGGTCTAAAAATAGGAGAAGGACATCATATTACACTAGCTGCGTATGCTGATGATATAATAATTATAGGAGAAACAGAAGAAGACTTAAAACGGTCGGCAGAAAAACTAATAAGTAAGGGAAAAGAGATTGGACTACAAGTTAATGAGGAAAAAACGAAATATCTAATAGTGTCACGCAGAGAACAAGTACAAAATTCGTTAGCAGTCGAAGGATTTACCTTCAAAAGGGTATCAAACTTTAAATACCTGGGAGTAGATGTTAACCAACAAGCAAACAGCCATGAAGAAATTAAAAGGAGAATAACTACAGGAAATAAGAGCTATTTTGCGCTTGTACCTGTGTTTAAATCAAGATTAATCTCCAAAAATACAAAAATAAGACTATATAAAGTACTCATTAGGTCTATAGTCTTGTTTGCCTGTGGAGCATGGGCGTCAACAAAGTCGGACGAGAAAAGACTACTACTCATAGACAAAGAAAATGATAGATAAGCAACTCGTCCGGATTTTTGGTTCTGCAATTATAGCGCCATGGTGGCTATCTCCCGAACTATTATGAGAAATCAGCAGGCCTGATAATGCTATAATAAATAGGTATCGGAATTTCTTAAATAATTGAATATAGACTTTAATACAATAATACTATAGTATTGTAGAAGTTTTAAGTACAATTTTCATTTAATAAATAATAAACTACACTTTTGTTGATTAATATAATATATTTTACATTTAATTAGGTTTAACAACAAAAGATACATCATACATAATGAAAGAAAAAAAATAATAATACAAGCTTTAAGTAATACAACGTCTGACATAAAGATAATAATATAATAATATATTATATTATTATAACATAAAATAAAATATATATACAACAACGAACAAATTATTATAATGTCTTCCTTTTTAATATTTGGTAAAGGTAATTATGATTTATGCAATTTTGGTTTAAATCTTCTAGAATGTTTATTGTAAAAATCTACTGCAATTTTGTTAAGTTTAGCATTAGAGTTAAGTGGGCTAGATACACCTTTCAATATTCTATTCATATTTTTACAGAGTGTAAACAAAGTTAAATTAATTGAATATTTAATAATAATATTTTTAATTGTTAACATGTGTATTTCACACGAGAAGTCGAAATCAATGTGAATTCAATAAGTAATAAAAGTTGTTTTCCAACATTGTTTTTATATATTAAATCATCTACAGACTGATTCAACAATTTTAAAATGTTTTTTATTAAATTACACAAAAATGAAGATGGTTGGTTAAGCGCATTTTTTTTTGTATATTGTCGAACCTTAATAAGTTTATTTGTCTGAACTTGTGATTTCAATTCATTTTTACAAGTATCACATTCACTTATAATTGTAAAAATTTTTTTTAAAATAAAACCTGTTATATACCCTAATACCATATCACTCATATAATATGAATTATTAGAATATATCTGAATTGGAGGGTTCACATTGAATGGTACTGCAATATCAGTTTTATTTAATTCACTTAATGATTTATTAGTTAAAAAAATTTTTAGATTTGACAAGCAATCAATATTATCTTGTTCACAATTTTGTCCAATTGATTTTACTGAAGAAAAATTATTTAAAAGAAGAGTTTTGAAAGTATTCATAAAATTGTGACAGGTAGGATTAATATTTCTAGCGCCATGCTGCCGACTAGAGCCAAAAAAACATTCCAAACTATCCTGGTTCACATTTCTTGTGATAAAGTATTTAAAATCAATTTTTTGTAATTTTGACCACACATATTTAAACCCACATAATGTTACTATCCAATTTTTGACACACGGAGGAGTAGATACTTTGATGATATTATTTTGTTTGTTTAATTGAAGAAATTTCATACTTTTAAAAACTTCAATAGCTGTATTCCAAAAAGTGATGTGTGGAGATGAACTGGTTACTGCTAATCTTAGGATTTTTCCATCTTTAGCGTTTCTTGTAGCAGCATTTACCGAATCAAAACATTGATCCATAATTAAACAGAATGCAGCAGTTCCCAAAGCAATACTACCTAGATCTGGATTAGAAGGTGCTGAAAAGTTCATAATGTATAAATTAATAATTGATAAATACCTAATTGAATTATTATAAAATGTATAAATTACCTAATTCACTCATTAGTTTTAACGTTGATGCAACTCGGTGACTGAGTGTTTGAGCAGCTGTAGATACCTTCATTTTCCTCATTTTTTCTATGACAACATGCTCTTCTGTCAATTTTGGTAATGCTCTATAACCCATATCTTCATTACTCTTGTCAGCAAAGTATAAATTGTATAAGAATTTCCATGATGCTGTATACTCAGTGTTATTTATAGTAAATTTGACATCTTTGGTTAATAAATTATTCCGAATGTACTTTAGCAAATGTGGTGGATCATATATATGCACAACTTCATGCCCATCAATTATATATCCTTCACTGTGGTTTTCTAGTCCTTGCCTTAAAAATGATATTGATGTTTCAATGTAGATTTTTCGTTCAATTGATAAGCGGAGTGTCGACACCTGATAAAATATACACCTTTATGAGAATAAAATCAATGGTGATAAAAACCGACTACCAGCGCTTTTGTGTTTATCTCCACAACTACTATTGAAGAACGGTTTTCAATAGGTATAAGTTCATACCCACAGCTACTACTATTTGAAAGAAAAATACTGCGTAGAATCTATATGGGTCCAAAAGAAACGAGGAAAATTTATATGAACGAAGAACTAATGCAGAACTGAGGGCAATATTCAATGAACCAAACATAGTGGGAATTCTTAAAAGCAGACGAATAAGCTGGGCTGGGCATATCTGGAGAGCGGAGGGCCAAACAGTGCATGATGTTACAATGTGGAAACCAAATAAAAAAACGACCGATAGGGAGACCAAGACAGCGATGGCCTGGTATATTTACGTAGGTATGTACGTTTTCCACCATGTAAGGAACTAACATACGTACCTGGATTTTACCATGTAGGAACTTACATATTATGTCCGTGTAGAAACTAACGTATATAATTGTTTACCTGCTACTCTCGTGTAGGAACTTACTATTCCCCCTACTATTATCTACCTACAAACAACGCCCCTCAACTATTACAATATCATTCAACTCTAATTAATATTTCGTTATGTATATCATTTTTTGCTTCAGATTTTGCTATGGAGTTTATCATTGTATTGTTTACAGTAAATAACAATTAATATTTATCTTAAAATTTAATAAAACGTGTGTTGTGTGTCTTACGATATAGATACTTCACCGGTCTAAATACCTACCTAATATTATGAACATGTGGGGATATCCCGAGTGCGTCCCGTTTTTAATTTTTACCTTTTTTGTAGCCCGAGCGCGTCCGCAGTTTTATCAACAATTTATATTAATTGTATTAAAATTATATTAAATTTATATTAAAATTAATACAGATACATTAAATAAAACCGATATGAATGGCTTTCGCAAAAGTATATATTTGGCAATACGATCAAAACTACCAGCAAGACCATGTAAACCATTTTACTTTTATTCAAAATGTACATGAAGTATTGGATTCATTAGAAATCAAAACTTATGACGACGAACCATTTCTTATGGTAAATGACAGTAATCTAATTATAGTAATGTTTTCATGTGAAAAAAAATTAAATACTTTAAGTACTGTATACACGTGGATGGTACTTTTAAGTATTGTACTAAATTTTTTATATTAAAAAAATAATATTTTTGGGGTGTACGCCAGTTCACCTCCTCGTGGTGCACCCTGGGTAATTCAAAATGAACTGGGGACTCACTCAGGCTGTGTGAAAAATATGGCCTTTTTTTCTTGGGACGCACTCGGGCTGTGTGAAATATATGACCTTTTTTTCTTGGGACGCACTCGGGCTGTGTGAAATATATGACCTTTTTTTCTTGGGACGCACTCGGATGATACCTTATTCTGGACGCACTAGGAACATTAAAAAAGGGTCATTTCGGGACGCACTTGGGAAACCCCGGAACATGTTATAGAAAAAAATCGATTAAATACCAACGTGTTTTAAATACTCGTAAGCGTTTCTAAACTGTAATAAATGTTTGAAAAAACGTTGAATTGTTCGTAATATAATAATATAAATTATTAAAACACTTGAATCAAAATCGTTTCACAAGACAATGCCTGATAAATAAAGACAACTTATATTAATAAATTATTGAGGAACATGATATTTTAATTTCATTTTAATTTAATACTATTTAATTATATTTTTATGTGATTTACTAGTATACAGGTATATTATAGTGGTTTTGAATGTTTTAGTTGAATTTATTTATTTAGAATTTAGGGA
This sequence comes from Nasonovia ribisnigri, assembly GCA_027563435.1. NCBI lineage: Eukaryota > Metazoa > Arthropoda > Insecta > Hemiptera > Aphididae > Nasonovia > Nasonovia ribisnigri. The sequence goes on along the minus strand of JANEHU010000008.1, from coordinate 23,775 downwards.
GAATGTGTAGGTACAGTAAACATTTTCCTCGAGTATATATAATATACACTACAATGAGACACATATTGGAATTAAAACGATAAGATAGAATATAATACAAATTATTTTCTAACTGTGCCTTACAGACTTTAACGACATCCGGGTGAAGTCACTGTACCTATAATATTATTGAAACTGGCGCCACAATATACTTACTAAACTATTGTATTTATACAACAATAAAGTTGTCTGTAAGACACGGACGATACAAACCAGCGCTGTGCGTGACACACTGAATGTGTACAGAAACGACCCTAATAAATAAAACGATATTCGAAAGAAAACGTTAATTGTGATACCAGACAGCTAAAAGAAAAAGGTCGTTACACGTGTCGGTCATACTTTCCAATACGGCGCAAAACATCATTATACTTAGATTATCAGAAACGTGTGACGATGAATAAACGTATTGTTCTCCAATTTTTACGTGCTGTCAATTTCTTTGATAGTGGTCGAACAATCAATCGAATATGGTCGTATATGTCTTATGGTATATTCATTCGAAAACCTTATTCTTTGTAAAGAATAAAATAATATATAATATAATATACTGCCCCACATCCGCCTAATAATTACAAATACATTACCTGCTTACCCCGTAAATACAATCGCACAAAAAAACTAAAAGGAAATAATGAAGGTATTCTTTTAAATATTTTATGTTGAACGTGAAAAAATACATCATTTTATGAATTTCGATAAAAGTTGGAATTAGTAATACAAAACATATTGTAAATACCATGATTGCTTTGTTTAGAAGGTTCTTCAAATTTATAATTGTTATCGACTATTATAAAATAATCAGACGTTCAAAAATAACAGTCCATAATAAGCGTCTTATATATGCGTATCATTAAAGAAGTACTTATAATCCTATCGAAAATATAATAGGTACCCATGAATAATTACGTTATATAATACTATACAATATAAATAGGCCAGTCAAATCAATACTATAGGTCCATAACCAGAGTACTGTATGTAAAAATGGATTTAAAACTTATTTGAAATCAGAAACTTACTGCCACCCCCCACCCCTCTTAAAAAGAATAAAACTTTATTATGCAATATAATAAACACTAGAGTAGATAACCGAGGGTTATAAGGGCGGACGTAAGTATTTATTAATTTTACAATATTTAGAGTACATTTGATGATGTAAAAAGACGGTATAATTTAAAAATCCATAAATTTATTGTAAGAGATGTCGGTTTTTAATAAATAATGTGTTTTATGAAATATTTATATAAAAAAAAAATGTATTATATATTTATATTATTATGCATTTTGAACCTTAAATTTGTAACTGTATATTTACCTATATAATTATATACCTATATGGCTATTTATATTATAAACATGGAAAACGGAAAGCTGATGGGTTGTTATCAAAAATCCTAATATTTATTAAATAAATATTTAATCATTGTTTGTACAATTTATTTGTAATGAACATTGTAGAATTCGACTTAACTTTTTAGATAAACGATTCTAATTATAAAATTAAACTAAAAAACGCTTTTGCATATTTAATCGGCAAAATGCAAAAGGTTTTATTTCAATACTTTTAAATTATATTTTTATTATCTTAGTATATTGAGTTTTAAATTACTAAATTTAAATCCATAACCTCTTAACTGAACTTCCTAGGTACATAGTTACATAGTTTCATATATTTTCTACGTTAATTTAACGCATACCATATTAATTATTAACACATATTTTAAAGTTCAGACTAATAATAAAGTGTCAATCCAAAACCTCTTAACTGAACTTCATACTTGCATAATTACATACAGTTGTATACTGTCTACGTTCATTTAACTCATAAAATAACACATTTTAAGTTTAAAATAATAATATTTTTTGTACTGTTTTTTTTTTAATATTTAAGTAATTCGACAGGTTGAAAAATTTAAAATTAAGAATCAATGGTGTTTTGGAGGCTATACGAGGGTTTAGGGCATATACCCAATTACCATTTAGTGAACTAGCGTACCTATACTATAAAAATAGTACGAAAGCATACGCCTCATTAGAAGTGAACTCACTCTAATATCAAAACTGACAGCGCCCTATTGTAACCAGCGAACAAAAATTCCTATCTAATACGTGTGTAAGATGGGAACAACACATGGGAGGCGTGACGTCCTCTTAAGGTATGCGGGCGTATGCTTGCCCTATGTTTACAGCATATATACGCTGATTCACTTTACTTTAATATTAAAAAAACAGAACTAAAAGGATTATTATTCTGAACTTAAAATGTGTTATGTTATCCCTGTATAAGACGGAGACAACTAATGCTGGTGCGAATTCCTCTTAACATTTAAAAAGATACTACATATGATTTAACAATCAAGCAATCTATATTAATTATTTATTATCACATAATATGACATTTATCAATTATCTATATGTATTATGTCTCCGTCTTATATACGAATGATATAGGAAATTTTTCTTCGCTGGTTTCAATAGGGTGCAGTCCTTTTTGATACTAGACTGAATTTACCTATTATCAAACTTTTAAGTAACAACATTATCTGTGTTGTCGGGTTGGGTTTTTACAATATTTTAATTTTTTGGTGAATTATGAGTATGTAGAACATTACCTACTATTTGAAAATGCTCGAAATTCACTTAAAAATTAAAAATTCGAAAAAAACCAACTTAACATTTATAAGACACTGCATATAAATTAAAAATTAAGCAATCTATATTAATTATTTATTAACACATAATATGACATTAATCAATTATTTATATGACTATATGTTAGAATCACGTAACAAAAAATAATAATTAAGATTGATTATTACCACGAATTTGTCAACAATCGTTTGTGATCAGCAGAGTAATAAAAATGACCTCCTTGCTTAGTAAAATATAATGATATGGCACAGATTATAGAAATAATCGTTAATGTAAAATATATTCATCGGGTATTAGAAAAATCGTTTTGTTTTATCACATTAGCAATGTTAGTATTTATTTTTTTTTTTTGTTGGACATTGCGTGTAACTTTGTGAGTTTAAATTTTTACGAACTCCAGGTATTTTGTAGCTTGATAGTAAAAAGATGTCCATAAATAAAGATGCACAATACTGAGTAGCAAAAAAAATTTTTTTTGTAAAGTTTGTGGCTTTTTCAATTTATCTGTTAAAGTAGTTCTTACGAGCGAAGCGACACAATTTTTGAAAGGTTGAATCTATTAGTTTTTCGTTTATAAAACCACAATATTCGTTGCCTTAAATTCGTGCATGCACGTATACCATGTAGATTTTTACACTTCTGGTATGAATACAATTAACGGTCCAACGGATTTACTCATTTTTCGTGTGGGGACTTTTAATGTAGCTGTAAGATATGTATTCTAAAAAGTAATATTCAATCCCCCCTCGTGCCACTACACTGCACTTCTACGATCACTGCTGTGATCGTAACCATATAAAGGACATATAATGTAAACCCGGCTAAAAAATGTATGTGAACAATTTACTAGAGGAGAATTATTTGTTGATGAATTTCTATCTAATATAGGCCATAATATAAGGATGAAATGTGATTAAATTTGTGATTTGTGTTTTTAATTTTTTTTAAATTTGTGATATGTATTTTTTTTTTATTATCTTTTAATGTATGTTACCATAACTAGAAAATTGAGTGTAATTAAATTTGTAATGTGTAGTATTTGTAATTTTTAATATTATATAATGATATCAGTACACATAACATAATATAAATAATATAACATGTAAGACGTAGTTAGTGAATTGAGTGTTAATAAATTTGTTTTTTCCGGGTACTTTTTTCCGGCATTCGTCCCACGGGCGCTCACGAATTGCCTCCCATCTGACCCTCGAATTGCCTCCCGTGATTTTTTTTTTTTAAAAGGTTACACGAATTGCCTCCCCAAAAAAACGCAGTCGAAAAAGTAGTGACCCCCTTGTACTAGAATCGCCTACGATAGGTATAATTAATCGATTTAGGTATAACCTTACATATTAAATAAACTGAGAAAATAATACACAAAATATTATTTTTGTAAATAGACTGTCAGGTGTAATAATAATTAATAATAATACAAATAATAAATAGTCAATACATCAAATAATTTGGACGATGTGAAAAATTGCAAAGTAAAAATTTAAAAAAATTATAAATATTTTAGTAAATAGACTGACAGCTGCAGCTATAATAATTAATAATAATACAAAAAATAAATAGTCAATACATCAAATAATAATAAAATAAATGATAGAATAATGAATGAAACATTTAAGTTTTTGTTATATTGTATTATCGTATCTTATTAGCTTCGTGACTTAAATTTATTTGCCAATGCTTTTAAATACTGCAATTTTGAAATTTCATTCATGTTTAATTTATCAATTAAATTATTAATAAACATTTTTTTATTTTTTGTGGCTGTCCTAATAATTTTGGTATCCATTTTTGATGAATTAATTAATATTACCATATCTAACTGCATTGCTTTTAATTAGTGTTTGAAAATTTCATGAAATTTTAAAAAATGAAATATTTCAGTGTTTTAATAAATTTTGTTTTATTTTTAAATAAGTTTTATATTTGCATATAATTGTCATAAATTACCTTCATAACTGTATGGCACCTGTATGTATACCTAACCTTTGGTATTATACATTTTAAATAGTATTCAACATTTAACATTTTTAAATATTTTAATGTTTAAATGATACAAGTAGGTATACAATCTTTTGCATGACGTATTAGGTCGTCGACTATAAGCCATTTCTTGAGAAAATAACCAGGTTTTGCTATAAATAGTCGAAAATAAGACCTAATAATAGTAATCGTATTCCATTAATGTCAATGATTATACCTAGGACTCTTGGACTATATAAATATATAATTAATAATTGATAAATAACCATCATTAATATTTGTGTTCAAAAAAATTTCAATGTTTCACGTTTTTGTGAAATATTTCACCATGTAGTGAAATATTTCATACTTCAAACACTACTTTTAATACATCCAAAAATTTATAAATATGATGGTGAGTAGAAGAAAAACAAGAATTGTATTTAGTATGAAATGATTCACAGGAGTTGGTAGACCTTTGCGCACTCGATGTCATTTCAGCATATATTTTCGGTGGAAAAGACGATTGTATTCATCTATACAATTGTCAACCAAATAATCGGAAAATGCAGTTAATTTGTCATTCTCAGGTTTTAGTTCACCAAGATCTATAGCAAAAACGTCGCCTACCTGAAAATAAATAACTGTTTAATTAAAAATTATAATTATTTTATAATAAATTAATGTAATCAAAATTTTACTTCTTCTGGATGCAGAAATGGAAGGTCAAATATGTATGTGAGATATTTTCCAATCTCGTTGTTTTTTGAATATTCTGTAGCTAAGCCAATATTTTGTATTTTACGCCACCAAGATTGACATAAATGAAATATACAACCCTTAATTTCAATTTGTGGCCAAACTTCAAGTAATGCATTATGAATGGATTTTTCAAAATCAACGAAACACATTTTTGGTTCAAATACTTCCACGGACTTCAAACATTGGTTATGTAATTCAACAAAAGCTCGTTTATATGATACTTGACTTTTATCTCTTAGCAAAAAAAATGCTAAGGGTATATAATAATTATTTTTAAAACCATGTATTGTAAACAATTGGCAAAAATATTGAACACAATAATCAAAAGCACCATTCACGTATATTGTAGTTAGCGAACTTAAGAATTTTATATTTTCATCACACGAAAACATCACAAAACCATTTAATGGGTCATTTACCATTAAAAAGTTCTCACCCTTAAATGTCTTAATCTCAATGGATGATAAAATATTATGGATTTCATTCGCATCTTGTGGCAATCTTGGATATATAGAATTCCTAGCATGATTCATATTATTTTTTTTATGTAAGTTACGTCTGAGCTTGATAATATAATGTACTTACATTACACTTTTTCATCTCGACATGAAATAATTTTGCCGGTCGTTCAGAGAGCTGTTCTAAAGCTTTTCGTTTTAAATTGTTGCTGAGTATTTGTCTATTAATTTTTTTCTCCTAGTCTTTCACACAATTGTGAATAAGTTTACTACTTTCGAACTGGATTTCATTACACTTATTAGTTTTTAAATAAGTAGAACATATTTTTTTTGTACACGTCCATCGACATTAAACTATTGATAATCTAAGTATACTATGGGAGGCAATTCGAGTAGACTGTTTGGGTATACTCGAATTGCCTCCGAAAACACCCGGAGGCAATTTGAGTGAAAAAAGGTTACCTACCTGAATTTGGCAGGCAATTCGAGTGTCGCCCGTCCCACACACACACACTTATACACGCGCAGCACATATTTATGTTAATTACCTATATTGTTTTATTTTGTTTTAATTGTATCATGAGTTATATAATATTAAGTAGATTAGCATTTGTTTATTATTATTATCACTATACACGCGTGAGCACTAAATGCTGCGTCGTCATAAACGTCGTATAACCAGTGTTCGGAACGGTCACTAAAAAAAGGAACTCGTTCACGTTTTACTAATACAAAATCATGGAAATTATAATATTAATGTTGTTTTATGTCCACTGGAATTTCGCATATTTTATTTTTTAAATTCATAATAAATTACATATTATAATAGTATTATCAATCAATATTTATTAAATACCTAGTAAATAAATTTAAACGTCTTAAAAATCGTTAAAATGCATTAAATATATAAACGTTGTTCACGTTCACGTTCTATTTGAAAAAACGAGTGACGTTCACAAAATATGAACTTGAACGTGTGATTGTGTGAACGTGAGTTCATGAACGACGTTCTTTCCAAACACTGCGTATAATATTATATGTATATTATTATCAATTATTGGTCTTGTTACTATTTAAATTATATGCTTATATATTACACATCAACATATATAACTTATACATCCACATCACACATAAATCCTCAGTTTTTTCCCGGCAATCCCGACCACTGCTGAGCGACTTATTAGCATTTATACACACCTATACTGTTATACGTCATATATTATACACCGTGAGACGACCGGCATAGGACACGGAGTTAATATACCTATTATTATTTGATAGCGTGATAGGTAATATAGAGTTCACGTGAAATACTTAGCTCAGCTATAATTTATTAAATGTTTTGTTAGTATTATTTATAATTTACGTTCGTAAATCAATCGTCATTCGGGTTGTGAATTGGCCCAAATTAAACCAAAAATACACGTTATCTTTTAATACTCATAATTATATTAATTTATTTTTTATTATCAATTGTTTAAAATGTTTACTACATTAATTTTATGAATGAACATTGAGTGATTGCGAACACTGTATATTATATCAACAAAAAAACTACATGTAAAAAACCTCGTTAAGCAAAAGAAACTCAAATTAGAAAAGATGTGATTTCAAAAGGGGTCTAAGGAGGCTAAGTAATTTCTTAAATTCATGAGTATAAAAATTGTTTAAACTTATTTGTATTTGATTAAGTGATATAATTAAATACAAATAATTTAACTTAGCTTGCCGGCTACAATTAAAACTACAACTAAACGACTGCAACTTAGGTAACACAATATTATAATGATAATATAAATATTTACATCCCCATTTTATACTTGTATAATATTACCATACACTATTTAAGTATATATTATATAAGTAGCCGCTAAGCTAAGTTAAGTTATTTGTATTAAATTATCACACTTTGTCAAATACAAAAGGTTCTAAACAATTTATAATTTATATAGATACTACCTAATGAATTTAAGTTCCTTTTTGATGTCATGACTTTTAATGTAGCTGTAAGATATGTATTCTAAAAAGTAATATTCAATCCCCCCTCGTGCCACTACACTATACACTGCTATAAACACTGCTGTGTAGCAAAAGTGATATTTATGGAATTATATAAAATCGGAACTGTGGTATATCGTAATGTATGGATACCTGCATCACAGCGAAAATCTCTAGCAAATGGTGGTAAAAAGAGACTGGGTTAAATTGCTGCCATTAGTTTTACCACAGCCGTAAACTGCATTATGTATTATAATATCATTTTAAAATTTTGATGCTAAGAAAGTAACTTCATTACAATCATAAACTACTTATTTATTTCAAAATATATCACTGGAGGTCAATAGTTATTTTGTAAACACGAGAACTAACTAAACAATGACAATAAAAAGTGGTGAAGTAAGAAACCGTTTTGGCTCTACTGTGCTGTAATGGGTACAGTCGAGTGTATCTACCTCGTAATTGAGTGGTAAATACCTAACTATAAAATATATCCAATTTGAAATACTTTTTAAAAAAAAATTTAATTTCTCTTTGATATTTTAATTTGGAGCCCTAAAAATAAGTTTTAATAGTCAATAGTAATTAAAATATTATGTTAATTTAATATTTATTAATTAATTAAGGCGAGGACGTGTATCCAATATTTGGTCTATTCTTCTTCATTTTTTTATTAACATTTCGGATATAGTTAATCTACATTTTTTTCCATCGAGTGAAAAATTATTAAAAATATCTTTGTTGTTTTATGGATTGAGTAAATTAATATATATGTATTTACTTATTTTATTAAAAATACGGTCAGAAGCCCAAAGTTATAATAATACAAGTAAAGTGAAACACTTCGTAATTTGTAACGACTTACATACAAAAACATATCCATACACACTATATTAATTTAGTACATTTATTTAATACTTAATCCTTCCCGCAAAGTTTAAAAACCATTAAAACAAGACATTTTAACAAAATAATACAGCAAATAAAAAAATGTATTAAAAGAAAAAAAGGGGGCCAAGCGGATGTCGCTCTGCTGTACAGTAGGTTACAAGTAGATCACTGTATAATGGATGGTATTAAATTTGAATTCAATGATCTAATCTTGTAAAAATTTGAACTTAAAATGCTCATAAAAGTTTATTTTGACTTGCTTATAAACATTTTTTTATTGATGAAATTAGGCAAACTTATAAGGAATCTTGTACCTATTACTTATTTTTCAAACCTTAGATATAATAAGAAAAATTTTTATGAATTTCAAACTTAAAATAAATTGCACATTTTGGTCATTTTCACGTATTTTGTCAAAATTTGAACTTTGATTAGTTAACTATAAAAAAAAAATTGTGACTACGGATTTTCAATATTTTTTATCTGCCTTTGAAACTAGATATTAGAAGCCTACTATTAAATTTTCAAGATTTTTTACCCAACAAATAAAATTTTATTGACATTTATAGAAAAAAAAACTAAACAAATTTGGAAACTGAAAATGTCCGTTAACAGCTCAAAATAAGTCAGAATATTTTGAAAACGCTATGGTGTGTAGAAAATGCTTATATAAACATTCGGTCAAAATTTCATGTATCTACCGTCATTTCTATTAGAGTTGTACCAAAAACCAAAATCGATTTTGTCGAAAATTGGTTTTCTGTAAAAATTCCCCGGGTTTTCCTTAATTTTTTATTTGTTTTTCACGGCTCTTTTGAAAACTACTGGGAACCTTTACTAACCTTAACTTTTGACCCCCCCCACAGTACCTACTAGATTCACTTTCCTATCAGAAAAGGTACTATTGAAGAAATTCGAAGCATTTTTGCCATCCTTAAAGGTGATGACAGACACAAAAATAAAAAACTAAAAAAAAACAAACATCATTGTAAAATCAAAACATTCATCACTCCGCTCAGAATCTAAAATAACATGTCATTATTACATTATTACGACATAATAACTGTATATATAAAAAAAAAATTGTATTTTTTATCGTTTTAATTGAGAAAATAAAATTATATAAAAATGTATAAAATTAGAAAATATCAATCAAATAATTAATGTATTATGTATTATACAGATAGCTCAAGTCGGGTATATGTTAATTAATTATTTTAAATTCTATTTTTAGCCTCGGAATATTGTAAAGATAAATTATCAATAAAAAGAACCAATCATTTTTTAATTTTGAAAACAGTAGTTTTATCCTTCTAACATTGTCTTTCATCCCAATAATGTGTACCGGGCGGAACAACTAGGATACTATATAAAGTCATTGTCATTCGTCATTTTATTAGTGTAGAAACATGGAACATTAATTATCAACTATATTACGAATATTGTATGTATTTAGAAGTGTAACAGATATAGCGTGAGGTGTACAAGGTGTATAGTAAACATATTTTATAGTTATTATAATGATAATAAAAAAAAAAATTATATTTAAATTTATTTAATTGAAATTTTATTGAATAATACATATTATGTAATCATAAGCGTGCATACGGGTAATTTTAACAATTTTACAAATACTACAATATGGCTAATGACTTAATGGTAAACAAGTCATGTAAACATATTTAAATATGTATTTCACTATTAATATGAAACTATTTTCAAATTATTAGATTTTTTATAATTTTAAACATTGTTATTAACTATATAAATACTTTGCTCTGCGTTTCACAGGTATTAAATTATGACTTGACGTTATTTTTATGTATGTACCTATCTGTTTGACATTGTTTTAAAATATTTAGAAATTGATGAATATTGGGATGAGATGTGTAGAAAAAAAAGAGTTACAAAACAGAGTTAGAAACATACCCGTGGGTGGCTATGTCCCAGTGGCTTAGCTAGATTGTTAAGGGTCGCAGGACAGTAAATAAACTAGCCCCCTCCTCCTAACGAATATTATTTTTAAAATAATTCAAAATTTACACTTTATATCGTGGGGCTCCAGGGCACTGTCTTATTTTGGCCTATGATAGTTACGCCAATGCTATGCCCTCCACATCTTGTCCTGTCTGTTCAAATACCTTTAAAAAACCTAACCTACTTTATGTAGTAATATATTTATTGTTTTAATTCTCACCCACTTTCCTACATTTAATTTATTAATTAAATTACAACATTTAGGGTTCCTTATTATATATGATAGGTATATTATAATATTGTAACCTTCGATTCAAAATTGCAAATTTGTAAAAAAAAACACGACTATCGTGTACCTATCGACTATAATCTAGACAAATTGAAATGTTATTCTTAACGTATAATAATTACTTATATGTAATACTATTATTAAACCTATACTATTATGTTCTGTGGGTGGATCCGATAATCGATATCTACTATGAAAAACACTTGAATAATGAATAGTGGTTTAAACTTTGTAAAATAATTTCTTCAAACAGCGTTAACTGTATTAGTAGATTAGATAATATTAATGAAAGATTTAATACTTCAATTAAGATACAGATTTTGACCAAAAAATAATAATATTTTCAAAATCCTGGGAGTTTTCTTTATTTTATGTACACATATGAATTTAAGTGAAATTGAGTAATTTTCATTGGCACAATAAAAAACAAAAGATATCTTAAACATTTAGATATTTTTGAATAATTTTAGATCGTTAAAACAAATAAATGATAATAAATATATTTTTATCTTCCTAAAATCCTAAGTACTCAGAAGTAATGCCTTATTATTTCTAATTACATATTATAGCACGCATTAAATTAAAACAATACAAATATATTACATTTAATAATAATCAATCATCTTCTGAGTCTGAATATTCGGTGGTATCATAACTTGTACCAGATGATGAACGAGATCTCTCACCTGCTGGTATAGCTTCAGTTATCATTTCTTCCAAATACAATGGAAACCCTAATAAAAATATGAAAGCAACTTTTATTTTAAACTACTGTCTACTTAAATACAAGTTAATCATATATAAGACAACATAACAAATTATTGTAATACGTACAAGACATGTTTTCGTCTTCTGACTCAAAACCTTCAGAATCAGTTTCTATATTATCTTCTTCTTCAATCTAAAATTACAAATACAACTAATTCTAGTTTATCAAAATAATCACAAAAAAAACATACCGTTTTCTCTTTGCTTCTAAATCTACCGACATCGTATACTTGTAAAAGTGACTCATCAACTCTTTTATTTGCAACAATAGCTACTTGAGTATCATGACTATTGCAAGAAAAATTATACATGCGTTCTTTAACATCAAAAGTGGCTAAACACATAAAACAGTTCGTAAAAACAAATAATTATTATACCTTAAAATGTTTTATAAATACAAAATATTTAACAAACACTATGTTCATTATATCTACCTATATTTGAGTAGTCATTAGGATCTAGAGTTTTGAATGCAGTTATGTAAGGAGAATCAGCCCTAGTATATTTACGACCGATGTTATGCAAATACATTCCTTCTCCTGATTTGAAGAATGTCACATTACATTGATCAAGACTTGGCACTGTATGCAACAACTTTAATGTGCGTATATCATAGACTTCTTTATCTGATATAATCTACAAAGTTATAGGTAAAAAAATAATTTTTATGCACCTAATTTTATAAAAATTGTAGCTTACCTCAAATGCATTTGGATGGAAAATTTCACTAATATATTGATTTGATTTATTAAACTTATGGATTTTTTTTCCAGCGATGGCATCCCATAATACACCATCTGATAAAACTAATTCATTAGTAGCATCAAATTTTGCTTGATTTTTAAGGTACGTATTTGAATGTTTTGGAATTAATGTTAATATTTTTTTACTAGTTTCTAAATCATATATCTAGAAAAAAAAATATTACGATTAAAAGTTAATTAAAATAATTATAATGAGTAGCTGAAATTTTATAAATACTGTTGTTGTTTCAGCTTTAGTTCCAAGTATTTTATTTTGATCATAATTGCTAAAAGTGCTGTATCCCATATTGTCCAACGAATATCTAAACAAAAAGATAATATTTTAGAACATAAGATATTAAAAAAAAAAAACAAATTAAAGTAAATTTACTTAATACTGATTCCACCTTCAGATATAGACCAAATACTCGTTACAGACTGTAGCCAAACATTAGATGATAACAACAACCTTTTATCATTACTGCATTGTAAGTTTGTTATATTAAACTTGGGGGATAGAAATGTTAGTTCTTCTTGTGAAGTAAATAAATTTAACACTTTAATCTTACCATCGAATGTCCCAATAGCAATACGATTTTGGCTCTAAAATCAACAACTTTATATTTAGAACAATAAATATATAATATATATTATATATTATTTTAATAGACTTACCAAAAACTCACAACACGTGAAATTTGCATTTTCATAATCCATGCGGATATCGTGCATTAGGCAAAAACGACTATGTATGAGTCTTTGGTTTAGTTTTCTAGAATGTATGTTTTTGGAAAATCGCATAGCAAAGTTTTTACACATTGTTGTGTTACTCCTTGGTTTAGGATCAAGACATTTGTGTGGACTGTATGAAAATGTGATTAATTATATTATATTATTTGTTTAAAAGTGTAATACTTAAATACTTACACAAATAAGTCGAATTGAGGGCATGTAACTATAGGCTGTTTACATGAGACATGTTGATTGGTCAAGTATTCAGTAACAATAGATTCTAAAGTAACTTTTGATTCAGTATTATTGTCGGTAAGTAATGTTAAATCTTGGCCAATTTTTTTATGAACTGATTTAGACATAGGTGACTCAAGTTCTTGTTCTTGCTCTGGTTTCGGCCGATTTTCTGATCGTCTAGAAAAATAATATACAACTGATACATTTGCTTAAGATATTTAAAAAACAATTAATAAACCAAATATTAAATAAATTCAATATACCTAATGATATTTAAACGTTTTGGAGTTGAATTTGTTCCTCTGTCACCAAATACCACACCTAAAGGACCATTTGATGAATTGGTTACTTCAAATTTTTTGTTCTGAATTGTTCGTCTAGAACTCATTGGGGTTATTACTCCTCTCATCGACCGATTCTTAAGTACAAAAATATTTATTAGTATTTATGTAATTAACAGATAGAATTAAGTATCATAATAAAATAATGTATTATGATGCCACCATGTATTGTCTCTATCTTACAAATGTATAACATAGACAATTTGCATTCACCAGACTCCTCTGTGTTGTTAGTTTTAATATTACTCTTAATGATATAATTATCATATTAAAATTTTAATATTTTATATACAAATAACTCGCTTTAAAATATTAATATATGAACCATAGACAACATTTTTACATATGAATAATTAGATAATAAGTCTATTAACTGTAATATTAAAAACTATGAACACAAAATAGTTTCTGCTGAATGGAAATGTTCGCGGAAACAACACATGCAGACATCAAAACCTCTTAAACATAATATCTTACACGGCAATGGGAATTATATGTAAATGGTGTAGGTTTTTTCTCGGTTATATTAAGATTTGCCTCTTGAACTAATACTTCTGCAGTTGTGGAACAACCTTTTGCCATTAAATGTTGATGCATTAAAAGGAGAAATTGTTGTTCGTTGAAATTAATTTTAGTTTGTGCAACAACGTTTTCCTACAAATAAAATAATGTATACAGAAAACCATTGAAATTCTTAGCTAAATATTTTTAGTCACTCAGAGGCACTAGGATATTAGGTAACTCCTCTAGGATGACCAGTTTAAAACAAGATTGTTCCTATTTATCTCCTTGTTCTAACAAACTACAAATAGGGTACTTTTTATCCCGTTTTTCCATATTATGATCCTTATAAGTATGTGTATATAGAGCAGGTTATATGATAATCTTATGTTAGATAAACAACATGAAAATTAAGAACAAAGATAAAAAAAAAGTAATAATTAGTTAAATAAATTATATAAAAATTCTTAAATATTGTACTTTTCACTATTCAATATTCTTTTATTTACAGTAGAATTAAGCTTGTGTTGTTATTCACAATAAATAAAACAAATTCTAATCAAATGTACATCTTTGCTATAAGTTATAATATAAGAATTTTATCATTCATTCCGGTGTTAAAAAAAAGGCGGCAGATTTTATGGACCATATCATTGACATGGTTTATTATCCTGGTGTGGTATAATTTTAAACCGGTTTAAATTAGTGAATTAGATTAGTGAATAGTTTTATACACTATTTTTCTTATAAATTCCATGGAACTACTGTATATAAGAATTAAAATATAGATGAGTTAAAAACCTATTCAACCTTTAAACTTGAACCGTTCAAATAGTTTGAGCAGAATAAAGTTCAATCAATTTGAGTAAGAATTTTTACAAATTAACAACATACTTGATTTTTATTTTCCAAAGATGCTTGTATTTGAACTCTATTACTTTTTTTTTTTCCCCCAAAACTAATTCTATTAACTCTAAAGCATATTTTTGAAATGTTAAATGTTCTTGACGTTGTTCTTGCAATACGGGATTTTTCAATAAACCTATAATGTTATGTATAAAATGTATTGCATTTTCTAATTGATCACATTTTAAAGTTGCATTCACATCAAAATTCTTGAAATAATTTATTACATACGTTGTAATTGGCCATTGTTAAATGAAGGTAATTTGCTGATAATTTGGCGAACTGGTTTACTGCGAGCCAATCCAGCTAATGCACGACTTGCTAATCCTCGTATAGCGTCAACATCAGTAATTGGTGTTTCATTAGTCATTAAAGTAAGTAAAACCTATAGTTAAAAAATTACAAATTATCTCTATATTAAACATGTGTAACTAGTTTTTTTAAAAACTTCTTTTTGTATACAATATCAATAAAATTAAGGTATTGAAATATATTTAAAAATTATTACTTGAGTACAGTATCTCCGTTTACACAGAACTTCAGATGAGTTTTTTAGTATTTAGATTTTCAAGAAAATTTTTAATTATTTCATGGATCATGCTGTACTAAATAATTTCTAAAATAGGTTGAAATACCTTAATTTATTGAAATTATACAAAACTATAATAAAATATAACTGTCTATGTAAGACTTAAGTATACAAGGTTGGAGAGAAGTTAGAAAATATAAGTGTTTGCAGTCTTGTAAAGAATACTTTTATTTTGTAATCTGGATAAATATTGTAATAAATGATCATTTAAGTATTCCGAATATCCGAATAATCAAAAAAGTATTCGAATACTATTTAGAATAGTACTTAGAATATATCCCCCCCCCCCCCAATATTTGTCAGTTCGGAAATTAACATGGGTCAATCATATTTCATTCAAAAAGAAAAATTCTTGTTTATTACTTATAATGTGCCTGTTTTTTATAGAAAAATTTGTTTTGTCACAAATATAAACTATTTTTTGAGTTCATAAAACAATAATTATTAAGAGAACGATATGTGTTCCGATAATTTTTTCAAAAGTGTTTAAAATAGTTTTTAAATACTTTACAAGACTGAGTGTTTGATACAACACTATATAAGTAACTATCAAGTAATTTGTATCATATACTAGCAACATATTGAAACTACTCAACCAATAAATACTGAAACTAAACTTACAATAATTCCATTATTATTTCTAAAAAAATCCCAAATTTTTTCAACCACAGCATCATTCTTAGGTGTTCGTTCTTTATTTGATCCGTTTGATGAATAGTATGCTACATTTCCACCTACCTAGAATATAATATTTATTGTTTTGTTTATAATCCCAAATCAAAGGAAAATATAGAATTATATGAAATATATACCCTATGTATTGGTGCACAAACACAAGTTATAATGACAGAAAGAGCAGCTTTTTGAATATCAACATCTAAATGATCTCCTGCTGCTTTTATAACAATCTTAAATCCGACATTGTCATTATCAGCTTGTGGGTCACCTTTTTCTACTGTAGAGGTATCATTTTGATTAGCTGCTGGAACTTTAGGTGATGGTATTTCACATAATGCCAATTGGACTTTTGGTAACACAGCACATATGCTTAATACTTCGAGGGCATTTTTAATAATTTCGCATCTGTAACAAAATGTAATAGTTTAACATGCATCATTAATAAATCAATTATTTTATGTATTCGTGCCTTTCTGAAAAATTCCATTCATAGGCCAAACTGATTATTTGCAATAAAAAACTTAAGCCACCCAATTGGAGAAATTGATCAATTGGTATCCAATTCGGGGACATACCATTTGATAATAGCTCTATTTCTTCTTGAACTTCAGCACGAGATTTTTTTGTGGACTAAAACATATATATAATATAGATATTGTCTACTTTGATTTTAGAATGAATTAAGTTGAATTGAGTATATAAAATGCCATTCTTTATAACCAGGTACTGTTGACAAAACCGTGGTGATGAAATTAACTGACCAGAAGCTCTCAATTTTTTTCTACGTATTTGCTGAGCTTTTATATGTAAATATGCTTCAAAGTAATGTTTCAAACCAGCACAAATAATTTGTCTTGCAGAACATTCAGCATCTTCAGTTAATATACTATATGCTGGATCATTAGATGAAAGAATAGGCAACAATGTTCTAACCTGTAGAAATTATTATTAGGAGTAAATTTCACTTAGGTACCTAATTTAACTTGGAATAAGTAAATGAACCATACCATATTAAACAGCATACATAATCCGCAATGGTAATCAACTATTTCTTGAATAACTCTAAAATGAAAACTATAACTGAAGAACATAGTTGCATGACATCTACTAGAATCGTTAGAACACTCCAACATACAAAGTGCATACCTTATGAGAGATAATTAAAAACAAGTTAAATATAATTAAAAATAATAAATATTACTCAACGAAAAAATACTTTGACATACTTTACAAGATCAACAAGGACATGTTCAGGTAAAAGACAAATCCTTTCCATTGCTTCCTCGCAATATGACAAATGATAAAGGCAAATTGAAACACCAGTGGATGGAATACTAGGCTTTGGAATTAGAAGTAATTTCTAAACATCAATAAATTAATATATTTTTTAAAATACATACACTCAACATTTAAAACCTTAATTATTTAATTTCAGATCAGTCTAAACTTTAGACTAAAGCATACATTGTCTTTAGTGTATGCCATACACAAATTAGCAAATAGGTATTAAGTATTTTGTGTTTGCCAAGGCGTATGCAACCATTTGAGGTCTCAGATCAAATATAATTTAGTTTGGTAGGTATCAATAACAAACTTTAATACAGTTTGACTATACTGACCTAACCTATTTGTAGTACTAGGTAGATTAAATAATAATAATATATTAAATTTAAAAATCGGGACTCAAATTTTTTGGTTTTAAAAACAGTTTTTTTTTTTAACTTCTGGTTTTAGATTAAGTTTCATGTAAGGGTGTGGTATATAAAAAAATAATACCTGGTTTTGAGCCCTATATTGTTTCATTCTATAATCTTTCCAACTACAAACTATCCCACAGTTTCAAGGAATCTTTTGAAAACGGTCAACTGGTTTTTGAGTTTAGCGGACAAAGAAAAATAAACATTAGTGTATACTACAAATAAATGATATCACTTTTATTTAAAACTATAATAATATATTTATACATTTCGATTTTATATTTTATTCTTAGTTTAGTTAGCATAATTTTATTTACTTTTAGATTTTCAGCAAAGCAATGAATATATTGATTTTATAATGACATTTATTTAGCATTCATTTTTTTTTCATTAAAATTGGTTCAATCTTCAGCAGTAAGAGAATTTTTTTAAGAGTAAAAGAATCTAATGTGTCAAGATTCAAAAATTTCTAGAAATTCTTCAAATAATCAGGAAAAACTACAAAAAACAAAAAAAAGAAATATCCAATATTTATGCAATACCAGTTTTTAACAAAATCATTTTTATTATAATATATCTGTTGAAATTCAAAAAAAAAAAATCAGATAGGTACTTGACATTTTCAGTAAATTGTAAAATTAACATCGTCTAAACATGGTATAATTATTAAAAAATGTTAACTCTTATGAGCTAAATTTTTCTAGGTAAAAATCTTGAGAATTAAATACAAAGAATGACTGTAGGAAATTCATACAGCAATAATTGAAAACTGCATCGGTATATTATGTATAATTTTTCAATTGCAATTAGAAGTTCAAATTTCAAAAAATGTTTTTAACCGATAAGCAAATTATAATCTTAGCTTTTTGTTGTAACCATTGGTTCTGAAGTATGAAAAAGTATGAAGTTATGATTTGTATACCACTATCAAAAAATAGCCATTTTGCGCGGGAAGTGCTTCGTTCGTTCTCATATTATTATTTTCTATACACAACAAATTGGTCATAAAATTAAGATTTTAAGCTATTTATACCACAATTACCTATTCACACCATTCTACAGTACCTGTGTTGTTAAAGCTTAATTAATAACAATATATGATACATTAAATAATATTGTAATAATATGCTGGGTAGGCTCTTTTTGGAACCACTCCTAATCAATTTAAGTTCAGCACCAATGAATTTACATAAAATATAATAAACATACTTGTAATCCTTGCGAACCAATAAATTCAGTAACAATTTTTTTATGGCATATAAGAGCAGCCAAGTATTTTAATGCTTCAAAAGTTAAATAACCATTTTGTTTTTCTGAATAATTAATTATTTTCATTACTAAGTTGAGTGCATTCTTCTCGAAGGCGTGGCTTAAGAACTAGAAATAATTTTTTTTTAATTCTATAATTGGTACATAATATATACATAAATATATAGGTATACATTTTAATATAAAATACATACCATTTGATATTTTACAATTGGTGTTAAATATTTGAGACAGTATATTAATTTTGTTGTCAAAGTAGGTGGATAGATTTGTATCCAGTTGCTTGCATTAGACACAGGAGAGGACGAATTATTATCACCACTAAAACCATTGTCTTCTTTTTCTAAAATATATGGTCAGATTTAATAATTAAAACAAAATAGTAACTAAAAATTAATTTCAAGTTTAAATGATGTAAATATTTTTAGTATGTCTTGATATATTTAAATAGCTACTACATAATTAATGATTTTTAATAGTATAAAATTTATCAAATATTATAAATTAAAAAAAAGTTTTATAAATAATTGATTTTAAGAATGATAAATTACTTTTTCTATTTGAAGATAGAGCACCTGTATCATAATTTGGCTGATCACTATTTGTATTCTGATATGACTCTGTGCTTTGATTAATTTCATTTTCTTCGCAAAACATGTTCTCATAACACGTAGTGATAACACGATCCTCCGAGCTGCCGAGAGTTGTTGTCAGTCGTCGTTTCTAACCTGATAGTTAGAATAATTACAATAAAATATTTAAATAACACGTACAACTGTATTAAACGGACTGCCCACCATGCAGAAGTTACCTAATTTAAAAGATGAAATATGATTTGGTATATTTTAAAGAACATTTGGAATTTAAAAAAAAAAACTATAATAATATTATATTCGAGCTAGTAATATAGTGATAACACGATCCTCCGAGCTGCCGAGAGTTGTTGTCAGTCGTCGTTTCTAACTATCAGTTGCCACATATTGTGCTTGTGGTATCTGTTGAACAGACTGAAGAAGAACTGTATGCATTTTTTATGTTACTGTTGGCTGCTTTCCTGGTTGCGATTAACGATTAGTAAAGCATCTGCTTATTTTTCCGTAGAAAAAGTAGATCCGGAAATCGGGTTTTATTTAATTCCCTTCCACAGACGCCGTTGTTAATCGTTATTTATTATGTTTTTCGACAGGGTTGAACGTCGTCCCGACATAGTGGTCGCTTGGTGTTTAGTTACCGTTGCATAGAGCTATGGAACAGTCCGTCAGCGAGCTGATCAAATTGCTCCGGAGACGGGAGATGGGATAAGGTATATTGTATATCTAATTCTGTGATCGCAAAAGCCAATAGGTGCTTATTTTAATTACATATAACATACGTCTTAATCATTAGATATTTTCATGGTTATCATGGATTACAACAAAATAAAATCAATATAGAAACTTACAAAGTTGTTTTATACATTAGTTACCTGATTAGATAGATACAAATGAATATCGCACATCATCACATGTAAAATATTCTTTTAAATTTATAATGATCAAAAATTTACTATACATTTAGACATAGTTTGTAATAATATTTCATACATTATTTTTACATTTTACTTAATCCATTAAAATTTGCTACCTACTCATGGAAAACAAGAGTGACTACACAGAGTGTTTCTAAGGACTAATTTTTATTAATAATTAACTATTTACTAATCAATAATTTCTATTATATTTATAATGCTTATAATATTGACCTAACCTAACCAAACCTGTTGTCTACAAAATATCTACATGTATATTGTGTACAAATCAAACTCAATGGGTAATTATAATAATTTAATAATTAAACATTTTCATATAAAGACATCTTTTCTATGAAATGTCATATTTCTCAAGCCAAAAAGTTCTAAATGAATGGGTTATAAATAATTTTAAATTTAACTTAATTTCAATAAATCTGTATACAATAACTTGAAGTTAGCACGTTAATTATGTTCAAATGTCAACTTATTAAGTTAAAAGTTAGTTTCAAAAAAAAAAAACAAGTTACTTAACATAATTAATATTAACTTAATTTTTATTTTATACTCCTTAATGCCCAGCCTTGCAAATTAATGGTGTACTAAACGTATAAGCTTCTTATTTACAAATTTAAATTACCCTCAAACACCTGAACGTTTTCATTATTCAATAGATTTACAAAACATGATTTTTGATTTAAATTTTTCTGATGTAAAATTTGATAATTATTATTATCATTATAACTGTGGTTTTAACTTTTTATAGTTTTTGTGAATTATTTGAAGCAGAATCAAAAAAATATATTAAAAAAGATCCTTTTGATGATCGCCATAAATCTCGAATAGATCCTAGTTGTGTATTGGGACAGATGTATAAGATTCTGTTTGGCCAAGATTCTTTAATGAAAAAAGTAGATATTAAAATAAACACATATTTTGATTTTATTAAATTAATTATAATATATAATTCACATTTGTATTCATCAAATATTTTCAGTTAACAATGGATTATTTAAAAGAACATCATTGGCGAAGACAAACTAAAGATAACCACAGTTTAAATGTTGCTGCGTGTAGGCTTATAATGAACCTCCTACCAGGTTTAGAAGAAAATTATCTATCTTCAAATAGAAAAAGTAATTTATCATTCTTAAAATCAATTATTTATAAAACTTTTTTTTAATTTATAATATTTGATAAATTTTATACTATTAAAAATCATTAATTATGTAGTAGCTATTTAAATATATCAAGACATACTAAAAATATTTACATCATTTAAACTTGAAATTAATTTTTAGTTACTATTTTGTTTTAATTATTAAATCTGACCATATATTTTAGAAAAAGAAGACAATGGTTTTAGTGGTGATAATAATTCGTCCTCTCCTGTGTCTAATGCAAGCAACTGGATACAAATCTATCCACCTACTTTGACAACAAAATTAATATACTGTCTCAAATATTTAACACCAATTGTAAAATATCAAATGGTATGTATTTTATATTAAAATGTATACCTATATATTTATGTATATATTATGTACCAATTATAGAATTAAAAAAAAATTATTTCTAGTTCTTAAGCCACGCCTTCGAGAAGAATGCACTCAACTTAGTAATGAAAATAATTAATTATTCAGAAAAACAAAATGGTTATTTAACTTTTGAAGCATTAAAATACTTGGCTGCTCTTATATGCCATAAAAAAATTGTTACTGAATTTATTGGTTCGCAAGGATTACAAGTATGTTTATTATATTTTATGTAAATTCATTGGTGCTGAACTTAAATTGATTAGGAGTGGTTCCAAAAAGAGCCTACCCAGCATATTATTACAATATTATTTAATGTATCATATATTGTTATTAATTAAGCTTTAACAACACAGGTACTGTAGAATGGTGTGAATAGGTAATTGTGGTATAAATAGCTTAAAATCTTAATTTTATGACCAATTTGTTGTGTATAGAAAATAATAATATGAGAACGAACGAAGCACTTCCCGCGCAAAATGGCTATTTTTTGATAGTGGTATACAAATCATAACTTCATACTTTTTCATACTTCAGAACCAATGGTTACAACAAAAAGCTAAGATTATAATTTGCTTATCGGTTAAAAACATTTTTTGAAATTTGAACTTCTAATTGCAATTGAAAAATTATACATAATATACCGATGCAGTTTTCAATTATTGCTGTATGAATTTCCTACAGTCATTCTTTGTATTTAATTCTCAAGATTTTTACCTAGAAAAATTTAGCTCATAAGAGTTAACATTTTTTAATAATTATACCATGTTTAGACGATGTTAATTTTACAATTTACTGAAAATGTCAAGTACCTATCTGATTTTTTTTTTTTGAATTTCAACAGATATATTATAATAAAAATGATTTTGTTAAAAACTGGTATTGCATAAATATTGGATATTTCTTTTTTTTGTTTTTTGTAGTTTTTCCTGATTATTTGAAGAATTTCTAGAAATTTTTGAATCTTGACACATTAGATTCTTTTACTCTTAAAAAAATTCTCTTACTGCTGAAGATTGAACCAATTTTAATGAAAAAAAAATGAATGCTAAATAAATGTCATTATAAAATCAATATATTCATTGCTTTGCTGAAAATCTAAAAGTAAATAAAATTATGCTAACTAAACTAAGAATAAAATATAAAATCGAAATGTATAAATATATTATTATAGTTTTAAATAAAAGTGATATCATTTATTTGTAGTATACACTAATGTTTATTTT
>JANEHU010000007.1:0-241751 GCA_027563435.1 Nasonovia ribisnigri | reverse complement strand
ATTATAAGCCCGGGGAAAATGTTCCGAGTGACGGCAATTGCGGCATATATGCTTTATGTAACGCATTAAATGATAACAAAATAAATAACATTACGACTATAGCTGATTTATTAGAATTACTTAACTTATCAGTGCTCCCAAACTATTGGTGGTCTGATGACGAACTAGCGTCAATAGCAGATCATTATAATCATGACACATATATATATACAATGAAACAAACAAAACGGGTATAATTTACGGGACAAAAAAAAGACAACCGATAATGTTATATTATGTCAACAACTCGCACTGGATACCAAGAACAAAAACATCAAAACCAACGAATAAAATACCCAAAGAATATATTCACACTGAAAACATATTGCCTATCAAAAACATTATAAATAAATTACATTCAAATGATAAAATAAATAATACATTACAAAACAATTTAAACATAAATAAATATGACAATAATATAATACACCTAGATAAAAATGATCCGTACACATTAAACACAATCGACAAAAAGCAAGAAAGTAATATCAAACAACAAATAACTGATAATGAAGGTACACCATTTTCAATATCACCTGATTTAAATATAACACAGCATAACCAAGTTGTAGAACTACTGACAGAATTCAAACATATATTTATCACAGACATATCCAAATTAAAACCAGCAAATATAACACCATGTGCTATAAATATGAAAAACAATTATAGTGAACCAAAATTTAATGCACCTCATAGGGTATCACCACAGCAAAGGGAAGAACTAAAAATTCAAATTGACAAACTTTTACAAGCAGGAATAGTAAAACCAATAATATCTAAATTTGCAGCACCGGCCTTTCTAGTAAAAAAAAAGGACAAAGGTAATTTTCGTCTAGTAGTCTCATATAAGGAATTAAACGACAGGGTAGAATGTGACCAATACCCGATCCCTCGAACAACAGACTTATTAAGAGCATTGGAAGGTTCACAATTTTTTTCTAGTCTTGACCTTAATAGTGGTTTTTTTCAAATTCGTGTCAAGGAAGAAGATCAATTTAAATTAGCATTTACATCTGCATTAGGATTAATGACATTCACTAGATTACCACAAGGTTTCAAAAATAGCAGTGCTATATTCCAAAGGGAACTTAATAATGCATTTTCACACTTACTCTACAAGTCACTCATAATTTATATAGATGATCTGGCTTCATATGGAAAAAATTTCGATCAAGCATTAATTAATTTACGTGAAACTTTCAAAACTATCGATAAAACAAATTTCTCACTTAAAACAAAAAAATGTAATTTCTTTTATAACAAAATTGAACTACTAGGTCACAAAATATCAATAAATGGGATACAACCACTCGACACAAACACTAAAGCAATAAAAGAATTTAATACACCCAAAAATATTAAAGATGTCAGGTCATTCATCGGCATGTGCTCTTACTATCGAAAACACATAAAAGATTTTGCAAAAATAGCAAACCCTTTAATGGAACTAATCAAAAAAGGATCAAATAAAATAATATGGTTAGACGAGCATGAAAAATCATTTAATTTGTTAAAAAAATATTTAACATCAGAACCACTCATTGCACACTTCAACAATGAAAAACACGTATTTCTCACTATAGATGCATCTATCATGGGACTAGGTGCATATATCGAACAATATGACGAATATAACATATTACACCCGGTAGGATACGCATCAAGAAAACTTTTAAACTCTGAAAAAACTTACTCATCAACCACCCTCGAATTATTAGGTTTATGCTTTGGAATCACATATTTCCGGGAATACTTATGGGGACGAAAATTCACAGTATTTTGCGATAACATAAGCCTTCAATATTATAATAATCTGAAAATACCATCAGCAAGAATTGCTAGATTAACACTGAAATTATTAGACTATGACTTTCAAATAATATATAAAAAAGGAAAAGAAAACAAAGTAGCCGATGCATTGTCTAGAAATGCAATCAACAATATAAATAACATATCGATTTTAAAAAATACAAACGAAAACTATACCAACCCCCTCATAAATACATACGATATTAAACGGGAACAACAAAATGATATTTTTTGTGCAAACATAATTAGAGCATTAAAAAACATAGAAGTATCAACTAACATACAAAGAAAATCTAGGCAATTTACAATAAATAACGATTTACTATATTACAAACAATTCATTCCACCTAAAGGATACACCCCAATCTTAGTAATACCAAAATCTTTAACAAGAGAAATAATGAAATCATATCATGACTCACCAACAGGTGGACATACGGGTATATCTCGTACAATACATAAAATTAAAAATAAATATTATTGGCCCACGCTGAACAAAGACACTATGAACTTCATTAAATCATGTCACAGTTGTCAAATAAACAAGAAATTAAATGGTAAACCAATAGGTCAATTAAACCCAATTCCATTATCTGAAAGACCTCTGGACAGACTAACATTTGATTATTTAGGACCATTAACAACAAGTAACAATAAAAAATATATATTAGTAGCTGCATGTAACAATACAAAGTACATATTTACAAGAGCAGTGCAATCAGCTACAGCTCAATCAACTGTAAACTTTATTATTCAAATTATTTCCCAATGGGGCTGTTTTAGACAATTTTCATCAGATAGAGGTACTCATTTCAAAAATGCGTTAGTATCAGACGTATGTGACAATTTAGGCATTAAACAAATATTATCAACAGCCTACTCTCCTCAAACACAAGGGTTTGTAGAAAAAATTAATGACGTTCTTTGCAATTCAATAAAAAATTATATCGACAATGATAATCAACATAGATGGTCTTATTATCTACCATATATTACTTTAAGTTATAATGCTACACCACAATCCAGTACTAAATACAGCCCTTTTTATTTGATGCATGGCTTTGAGCCCTACTTTCCTATAGATAATAAAATTATTTCAAATAACTTACCATATGACATTAAAAAATCATTAACTGAATTAAACAAAATAAGAAATAAAATCCCTCTAACGATAAAAACAATACAAAACAAACAAAAAAAATATCACGACAAATCTCATCAATTAATCACATTCAAACCAGGAGACTCTGTATTAATTCAATTTCCATTTAATGAATCAGGGAAATCTCCAAAACTCGCACCCAAATATAGAGGTCCATATAAGATAATTAAAAAAATAAATGACCTAAATTACCAAGTGCAACTAGAACTAAACAACAAAACAACTATCGATGTAATTCATGTTAGAAGAATGAAACCATACACCCATCGATAAAAAAAAAAAAAAAAAAAAAAAAAAATGTAAATATATATATATATTTGTATGTGTATGTGTATGGTGTTTATATACATATGTGTATGTATGATATGTAAGGGCAGGTAAATGTACGTATTTACATTATGTTCAAATGCACAGGTATTTGTGTAATCATAAGTTTTATATAAATTTGTACTAATTATGTTCACATTGTACTATTATAGATAAATCACTAATATTATACAACATATTAAAAATTATAATTTATTCTACTAACACACATTATATTATTACACACATCATGTTTGACTACATTAATATTATATATAAATTACACAACTACTTTTAGAATACATATATTAACATATAAGGTAACCAAATAATACCCTTTTACAATTGTAGGTAAATTCCCTTTTGTACACTATATAATCATCATCCAATTTAATCATAAATGAATTGTCACATTTATTTTAACTATTATTATTATCATAAATATCTTATGTAAATTTCCAACAATAAAAATATGTACATTAAAATATAACTAATATATGAATAGATTAGGTAAGACAATAATTAACAAATTAATTTAATTTTAAAATGTGTAACATCTTGAAAATATTTACAATTATATACAATATTTATCTAACACAATATTATGTTACACGTTAATAAAAAAAAATATAGCAACAACAAGATGTACCTTACACCAATAATCACTTTCACACTGATACAACGGACCCTAGGATTCATTGCATATGACTGTAACGCACCAAGGATAAACATAACGGCTTTTAATAGTCTCAAAGTAGATTTTTGTGATATTCCAACCACAATCAACGTTCAACCTATTTCAAGAATTCAATTATTACAAAAAACAGAAACTCACTCAATTCCATATAAATCATGCTCAATCATAACAAATTATTTTATATCACGGTGCTCAATTTTGGAAGATGCACAAATGGTAGAAAATGGTTTGTTTACAGAAATTTCAGAAATTGGCAGCGCACGCTGCTCAGAAATGCACCAAAGGTTAACTTATTACCTTCCACTTGGGGGAGTAATAACAGGAATAAAAATAAACGAAACAAAACTTTTTTCGACCACCATAGCCGGTTTCATAGACAGAAATGGAAATTGCAAAGGCACCACATACACATCGGAAAAAGGCACTTGGCAAGACGTAATTGTACAAGCAAGTTTCAAAATCATATTAACCACAGGAATGGCAATAGTTAACAATAAAGAAAACACTATAATACTTCCAACTGGTACTTTATTTAAATTATCGGATCAATATGGAATAGACGCATATAAGGGCGAAGTAATATGGGACCTCAATACTTATGATTGCGACACCCATGATTTCACAATTTTATATGACGGACCAGCATCTATTGTTACATCAATTGACAACAAAAATCAACACACATATCTAGTCGAATCCGACAAAATAGTCTTTGCTCTCAAAAACATAAAACAAACATATGCATGTCACATACCGGTAGTTCAAACAGAACACTCACAATTGAACATACTAATAGATCCACTATTTTTCAATCATTTCAAAACAAAAAATATCTCCCCACAAAATATAGATTTAATGGCGTACATTAACACAAAATTAGTTTACATAGAAAATCGTTTCAAATCATCAATTACATCTCTATACACAGATATATTACAGAAACAATGTGAAATAGAAAGGAAAGTACTAATACAAAAACTAAGCCTAGCAACTTACAGTCTCTCTGAATTTGCATATATAATGGGCGAAGGTCCAGGTTACACAGCCATCAAGGCCGGCGAAATAATTTATTTAATAAAATGTAAAGCAGTCGAAGTTGAAATATTATATAAAGATACATGCTACAACGAACTACCAGTGACATATAATAACCAATCATATTTCATGGCCCCCAAAACTAGAACATTACAAAAATATGGCACGGAAATAGACTGTAACCATCTACTCCCATCTGCCTTTTACCTTGACGGAGATTGGTTCGCAATAACATCAAAAGTGAGCGAAATAAAAACACCTCAAACTTTAAAACCATCTACAGAGTGGACATGGACCTATAAAAGCCCTGAACACCTTATGACGGCGGGAATATACACTTACGACACTATGAGAGCTTTTCAACAATACCTAGTACTTCCCCAAGAAATAGAAGCATCGCAAAAAAATCTGGCCAGACAAACCATGGGTTTCTCAACCATGGAAAAGACATTAAAATTAAATAATTTAATTGATGAAAACATCATTAGTAAATTAGTAGATAACAAACTAAAAAATATGTGGGGATGGTTCACAGTATTTGGAGAATTTATTTCCGGCCTCCTAGGAATATTTTTTATTTGGCGAATAATCCTGACGTGTATCAATACGGGTTTAAACATATCTTTGTTATATCAAACTTTTGGATGGAGCTTGAAATTAGTAGCTGGTATATTTAGTAGCATCACGCATTATATAATGCATAACATGCACAAAATACAACAAAAACAACAAAACGAAGAACAATTGCAATCACTGCTGATTTTAAACCAAGAAGAAAACCAAAATAGACAGATATTCGACACCAACAACAAAAATAAAAATCCCAAAACAATCATTAAACCACATCCAAACAAAAGAAGATTATCAATTTGATTAAATCATCCACGCGATACACTCACACACAAACTTCAGGATGCAAATCCAATTGCTAACAAAAAAAAAAACGTATGCATTTAGTTTTTAAAACACTATGTTATTATTAGTTATAAATTCAATAATTATATTTCAGCATAACATGGTGTTAAATAGATGTATTAGCTTAAAACATTTTTTTTTTTCTTTTTCTGTCATTGTAATAATTATTAATATTATGTAATAAGCTAAGCTATATATATATATATAAAAAAAAAAAAAAAAAAACCGGGGTGGATGTAATGATATACACATTATGTATATCATCATATTTTATTTTATATTTAGACTATATTTTAGATTTAAAATAATAAATTAAATAATACATTATACCTAGTACACTAACAATTAGTTTTACTCATAAAAATTATCAAATATGTAATTATTTCACTATAGTTATCTTTATCATATTATAATAATAATCCCACACACACACATGAAAGAGTAATGCCGCAATCTATAGTTCAATTAGATCAAAGGCGGCATCTATTACCATAGTCTATATAAGTCCACACGACACACAAAACGGCGCTCAGTCATCCAGCAGCTCACCAAATATTATACTGTAAATTACATATATGTGTGTATTTTTTTTTATGGAAATAAATTCGTTTTACTTTAATTATTTTTGCCGACTTATCCAATCACAATATTTTAATATACCTCTCCCCATTCTGGTCAGTAAACTTCATTAGTACATCGAATCATACGAGACACAGTTTTCGCCAGTGGGTACTTCAAAAGGTAAGTAAACATTATTCACAACAAATATTTCAATATATTTATTTATCTAGAAAGAAAAAAAACTCTCGTACCTATCCCCCGCAATAATATATTTTATAAAGTGATGAGTTAAGAATATCCAACAAATAATAATAATTAAAATACCTTTTCATGTAATAACTTCACTTCATATTTTTAACTCATTACAGTTCACAGTGTATAATTAGGTTCATACATAGAGTAATAATACAAGTTTATTATACAAATTATTTTCTGTAAACAGTACTATTTAGTTTGTATCTAAACTTTTGCTTGCAGACTACTCTTTGGACATGGCTCACTCAGATCAGAAACCGTATAATAATGACTAATAACTAATGAGTATCAACATTACATAATAGATTAAAAATTGAATTTCTTATAATATGTTATAGTTGATTTACATATACCTATTATACCTATTATTATAGTTGTCTGCTTAGTTATATTATTTTCAAATTACATAATAAATTTTGAAAGTGTAATCATAATATAGGTATACCTAGTTACTTATTGTTTGGAAAATTTAATAATATAAATATGTTAATTTAAATATTTTATTAAATTATTTATGTATGTTTATTTTATATTTTATACACATTTCAGATGAAAGTGGAATGCTCATAATGATAATTAATAACGCCTATGAACAGGTATAATTTTGATTCACTCTATTTATAGGGGAAAACGGCTATTTGTACAATATTATAAAACATTTTTAAGACATATTTTCACTAAGTACAGTTTTGAAAAAATGCCAGAAAGCAATTTTTTACCAAACTATGCTCAGAAGTATCTTATGAATGTGACGATTTATCATTACTTTCAAATTTAATACCGAAACAAAGTTCTTTTTTGCTCTGACATGATTGAATCGAGGCGAGTGATTCACACATTGTAACATCGTATCTGTAGCATATTTGGAACTTTATTTTTATATTACTTCTAGATAAACACCTTTGACGGGAATATGGCAAGTAGAAGATAAAAATGTTGGCCATTTCTATTTTAGTAGGTATGTATTATATTTATAACATTCTACCAAGATCAGTAAATTTGATTTTCAAGACGAAAAATTCGAATTTAAAGAGTTTAAAAACTAAATCTTATTATAAAATAATCAATTTTATTTATACTTCAACTAGAATTTTATATGTATCTAAATTCATTAAAAATAATTGTGTTTTTTTTTTTATTGAAGATACTTGTTTTTATGTAAGTATGGACAATATTTAATCAATATTAATATTTTTATAATGATAATGTAATAATAACGAATATTTTAAATATTTGTATGTTTTACGGAGAAAACTAACAAAATTACGAGTAAGATTATAAAGCGTTGGTGATACCAAATAACGTAGGGGAAGATATTGAAATATACAACGCTTGTATCTACTCCAAAATCATTATTAATTTTAAAAAACTATAGTATAATCATTAAAAAAAAAAACCAAAATAGAATGAAAAAATAAACAAATTGGATAACACGGGGCGTACAGAGTTTTTCCGATTTTCCATCCCGTATAACATACATAGCTAACATCATAGGTATTAAATAGGCAATTACTTATTCCTTAAGAGTAGAGAAAAACGGGCATGTGACGTGATCACAATATGTTGATGGATTACTAATATTTATTAGTTTATCTTGACGTTTAATGATTTAATTTAAAGCTATTAAAATAATATTAAATAAACTGATAATATTTATAAGTTTGTTTCTAACGTTTCCAGCGCGTTTCGCAGTGGACAGCGATCTCTTCTAGGTCTTCCTAGGGACCATTATAATATGCGTTATATATTATATTATGGTCGATGGTTCCGTTCCATTGAAATTACAATGAGTTTCTTTGATGATCCGGCGTTGTATAACATTGTGTGTATGTGTGTGTGTGTGTGTGTGTGGTGTTGGGATGGTTGGATAAACTCTGTGCTTGTAGCTATTATAGTCCACAGGCAGGCTTGACGTTCGATTTCGGTCACGATATATTATTTTGTATTGCTGACCGCAGTCTATCGGTTTTTCGGTCATCGAAAACAAAGCTGTAAGTTGACAACTCACCTAATTATCCAGATGAAAGGAACAATATAATACATTGTTGGTAATTTCTGTGAGCAATTACAAGTGGACAACGCGTAATACTGTGTGCGTAACGCATTTCAAGACCACTTTAGATTGCCCTACACATATAATATTATTATGAACGTGATCGCTTTAGACCAAAAATACAAAAATTAAGTTTGCGATCAGGTACATTAATATTTACCAAATATTTGCGAATATAATATTGGATATTTGTGTTTAAGTTGGGCGCATTATGTACTTGCATTACCTATATAAGTCTTTACACGATACCTACCTTACAGTTTAATAATATAAGTAAAGTAAAAATAAAATTTCAATGTACACTGTTATGTAGGCAAATAACATACGATTATAAATATAATAATAATTATAAGTATTATAATTTAATATAAATCTAAGGAACGTGATTAAAATTATTATATAATACTTACATTATTATCATTTGATAATTTCATATTAGGTACTTATATTATATTTTGAATGATTTCAAATTGTTTTTAATTGGTAGACCGGCACGTATACCTTAATTAGTCCAAACGTTTTGGGAATACGAGATATTCATAAAACTTTTTCGAATGTCTATTCTCACTTACATTTTGAAATCTCATTGAAATATAAATATCATAAGAAATAAGCCCTTGATGAAATAATACCTGTATAATAATTGATTCCCAATGGCCAGAGGTGAAAAAAAAAACAAAACAAAAATTTCTTCCACATTTAAATTGAAACATTTAACTACCTATTACCTAAAAGCCATACAGTAACTTAGCTCACTTTTATATTATTATATAATATGATATGATACCTATAATATGTAATTTTTTTGTTGTTATATTTTTGTTGATGAGAATCAGGTTTTAATTTAATTGCTTTAAGAGAAAAGCTGGCGCAATTCCAACATAGCTTTTAAAGTATACACTCATCAATTTCCAATGGAAAATGCAGCATAATAATATGTTCCACATGTCGAGCATTTTATATATTATTAATTATTATTCTTAAATAATTTCTTTGAATTACTTGCCAAAATTAACAACAGTATGGAAAGTTAGTTGTTTCATCATCAAACACTTGATACAACGTTATTATAATATTATAACCTTCCTAACTAAACTATAATTATTATGCTACTAGTAAATACAGTTTATTAAACTTGCGGTTGTGTTGGTTTTTGACACAGTTATGTACTGTATTATATAAGTTGTGAATGCGAAATCATTGCATGTCCTATATCAAGGGAAGAATAATCACTATTTTATCATGACGACGATATTAAATCAAGTGCGTTTTATTTTTGACACACCCAATCAAAAGTAATAACATGTACGCGAACATATTCAGTGTGTACTGTACAGTATTGAACCAACTGCCTACTAACCTAACCATTGTTATTAAATTCTTTCAGAAGTTGTTTAAGATTTATAGTTTTAAAATTATTCAAAACGGTTCTTGGGTGTGTGATTTACGACCGTCAATAAATAATGTACAGTTGTGTTCAAATAATATAATATAATATGAACATTTTAACGCAGTAGAAAAATGTTCAATACATTTTGATCAGCTCATCATATTAACTTGCCATCAATATGTCGAAATTCATTGCTTTTATATAATGTAATGATCAGGAACAAGTTTTTAAATGCTTTCAGACGACGTATTGAAATGTTATATCAACAATGTTTGTTATAAATTTACAATTCAAGCTGTTTAGACACCTATATACGTATTGTTGTACACGATTTGGTAAATCCTGTTAGGTAACATCAGCATAATACGAATAATATATAAACGCATTACATTATATTGTATTAAAGTGCATACTATAATAATATGTTAAAATAAGTACAGACATAAACGATATACATAATGATATGATGTATAGTGTTGCCAATGTGCAGTTTGACTTCTGACACGCGTAAAGAAAAAAAATCACATGCTACCTAATAGGATACAAAGTATTTTATGTGTATAGGAACATAATACCTCAAAGAAACGTACGAAAAAATAATAGTAAATACTTATCAGATTTTTATATTTTTTTCCGCAGTACAGATTACGAGGTGTACGCAATTTTATCGGTTAAATTTACGTTCTAGGTACCTTTAGCTATATGGTTATAGCTAAAATATTGTTGTAGTTATTATACACATAATATTATATTAAAATAGGTCAATAATAAGGTATTTATCGATTCACTATACTGTTTTAATAGTGGTTACCTACCTAGTAAAAAAGTCTGTTTTTGTCTATATAGGCTAGACCGCCTTAGGCGCTGTTCAACGGAGTTTATACTTTATAACTCATGAATTATGAAGCTACAAAGCTCGTAATTGAGGACACGTCACGCGTAGTAAAATATTATTATTATTATTATTATTATTATTATATGAAACACATTACGCTTTATAATATAGTTTACACCGATTCACAAAAAAAAACGGCTTTTACATACTCAGCAATTTGAGTAATATTGTAGTATAACCACCATTCACCATAAAAGGCTTTTTGTTACTCTACGAACATCGTTCTTTGTACTATATGAAATCGGTTTGCAGTAATATCGGTACCTTTTTTTATTTTTATTTTTTCAAATATTGCTCTCTAAAATGTTTGGTTATGTACACTCTAAAATACTTTCAACTTTAACAACAACGAAACTTTTTAAGTTATTTACTAAAGTCTTAGCCTATAACCAATAGTTAGGTAAGAAAGTATTAGAATAATATATAAAGAGTAGGTAGCATAATATACATCCATTATTTAAAATATATATAGGCACCTATCAAAATGTTTACAAACTTTTAGTTTGATTGTTTCTTGTTACCGTTAAAAGATTTCAACTTTCGGTTTAGAGGTAACGGTTTCATCTTAAAGAGTATAATAACACGTTTAAATTTTACCTCTATACGTCTATGTGTTTAAGTCATTGAATTTTTATTTTAAATACGTATTAAACATGTGTTTGATGTTTATTTCGATAAATATTTAAAAATAAAGCATAGATTTAAAATTATTAACCGTGTCAAACATAACTCCATTGGGATTCATAAGTTATAAACTGTATAAAAATAAAGTATAGTAAGTATTCTAATAGTATAAATTCTAGACTCTAAAATATCGTTCATTGTATGATAATAAATTATGATAAGTATTGTGTGAGATAGTTTATTATTGACAGAGCTGGATTTAGGTTTATGGGGGCCCCCAGGGACCATACCAGGAACAGGTCTCCATAATCCAGTCTTTTATTTCGAGATTTTCGCGGAGGTTTAAAAACTTTATTCAGAAAAAACAAACCCTAGAACTCGTTTTGCTGCATAGATTGTACAATATTCAAGAAGAGAAAACACTTAGAAAACATATATTGTATATGACAATGATTGGTGTCTTACGATAGATTGTTTTTATCGTCACCAAAAAATAAAATAAAATAATCAATCAAAAAGTAATACGCGTATCAAACGCAATAATGAGCTTTTTTATTTTTTCATATTGTTTGGATTAATTAATATTAAACAGATTATGAAAACAGTGTTGTTATTGCAGTATATTTGTCGCATTAAATCAGTGTCGTATTTATTTTTAAGATAAAATAAAATAATATGAATAAAGTTTTGGCGATGAAAATTCAAATAATGTATTATACGTTTCAGCACACTTGTAATTCCTAAAATAAATGAATTAAATTAAATCTGTTAATATCTAATGCTGCCGAATAATTTGTTACAGTTTGTACACGAAACAAGAAACTTTGGCCTTGTATATTGTTATAGGTGTGTCACATACGTGTTCATGAATATAATTGTTGTTTATTCAACAATACAACAACTATGCGTATGATTACACAGCTATTAGATTAAAAGCATGGAAAATGTAATCAAAATGATAGGATTTTAGGGTAGAAAATTCTGATGATAAAACAAATTGTCTTCTATAAAACGAAATCGATAGTTGCCGTAATATTAAACGTGATTGAGATGATTTGAATAATTTTTATCCATTACTAAACATTCATCTTTCTGGAAAAAAATCCAATATTCGTATTTTTTTCATGAACAAATTTTTCAAAAATAATAATTCCAATATCGAGTCTTATAAATCGGAGAAATCTATTGAATTTATAACAAAGAAGGAAGGAAAAAGCATTGGCGAATTGCACTCCGGGTTACAATAAATATAATGCCGTAGATATTTCAAATTTTAAACTACTCCTTGTGTTATTCACATTGTTCTGATATGTAAATGTTATACCGGAATTCCAGTAAAGGGCGATACTATTTTCTAAATATGATTTTGAAGGGTAAAAGTTGGGAATGCGATACAGATAATTATGCATAATATCATCCTCGACATAGTTTGTGTCTGTTGGATTATATTCAATAAACATTTATATTATATTATATAAATGTAAATGCGTATTCAAATACAAAAGAGTGCTTGAATGCATAAAGAAATTTATAATATCAATTATACATTTCCTATACGGCTCACTCTTTTGTAGGTTGCGTACTTAGTGTACCAAGCGGTTGTAATAATTTAGCATAAATCTCACAGATTGAAAACTACCTACTTACTTATTGTTATTTGTTTATTTATTAGCTTATAACTCTATGAAATACTTATTTGACAGAATTCATTAAGTAATAATAGGTATGCAGATTGTGATGGAAATACTGTACGACAATGTATGGCATTTTTTATGTGGAATTCTAATATTTAAATTAAATAATTGAATAACGATATTGACAGGTTGCTTTTTATTAGTGGTGGGGAGGGGGATTTGTAAATAACATTTTTTTTTTTACAAATTATTGTTTTAAACTGATTTGGTGTTTTAAAATGTGATGACAAACATGTCAATCTCTGGCCACATGAATTGACTTAGAAGTAGAACCTGTAGCTTTATAGAATTTATTTGTGAGCATACAAATATTACAAAACATACAAACACTCTGTCATACGGATTTTTTTTTTTTTAAATTGACAAATGTAAAGCTCATTAGATACTTTATTTTAAATTAAATGTCTTTTGTATTTTATTATTCTTATATTATACTATAATGAATACAATTTGTTTATTATTGAACGACATATAGAGTATAATATTAAAGTAGATCGAAATTTATACAAAACGTTATACTTTTGTGTTTGTTTTGATTATATGAGTAGGTGTTAATTATGCATATTCAGTTAAAAAAATACCACTGTTCTAAATAATTTTCATCTGTTTTGAAAAAATAAAAAATAAAAATAATAGTTATTTATTTTTGTTGTTTCACTAAGTACTAGGTAAAAAATAGGTTTTTATTTCACTTTAAGAATAAATTGGTACATTTTTTTAAAACTAATTATGCACACATCTTTCCGTGGCCTCACAATTTACATTTCATGAATTAAATTTCAATGCAAAAATAACAATTATGTACCAGCATTAAATGTAAGTGACACGTATGTATAATATTATGTTCCAACTAATTGTTGTAGAATTATAATTTAAGCTAATACCAATTTTTGAAAACAATTTTATTTAACTTGAATTCATATTTGAAAAAAAAGATTCTATACTGTACATATTTTCAAAACTATTGAATTATAGTAATTCGATTTTATTGTTTTAAAATGATGAAATATTCATTCATCTATACTCACAAAAACATTTAACGTGATGTTATGTAAGTAATTTGTTGACATATGAGTGGCTGTATTGTATTGCCGTTTAATCCTAAGGCGTTGGTGTAATATGTGAAGTTAGGTATTTGTTAATTTTATATAATATTGAAGGTGTTTATAAGAATATTTAAAGCGTTATTCTCTCAATATACTCTCTCTATAGAAATCATGATTATACTCTCGTTAAATCGTTATTAATAATGGCTTTTAATGATTTATTTATTACAATGATTACAAATTATTAATATATCAAGCTTAGAAACAAACGATGCATTTTAAATTGCATAAACAAAGAATTGTATGGAATTATATTTCATTTGTAATTTGTATTTTAGAATTGTAGTTTTCGTGTATTTCAGAGGTGTGGGTTGTTGGTAAATCATCGTTTAAAAATAAATGAAAATTAAATATATCAAAATATGATTAGACGCAAGGACCGCAGTTTTTTAATCACTTTTTTTTTGGCATTATTCGTGTGCAGCATAGTCCCTATTTAAACATAAAAAAAATGTCATCACACGTTTCGCGTGTTACACTAGGCTTCATAACGTGATATTGTTTAAAAAATATAATATATATTTTTTTTAAATAAACGTAGTTTTTAGCTACACATTAAACAATTATATGCAACCAGTGAATTATAACTGCCATAAATTGAATTTTATACAATAAACTGAATATTATATTTTTAATATTTTATTATTGTTCGCACTTTAATTTATTAAAGCTAAACAGAAGTTTTGGTTCAGATTTATTAAAAATATTTACCAAATAGAGTATTACTATTGTTGAATTTGAATTTTGAGCTTTTATAATAACCGTATATGTGGTAGTTTAGTACCTATGTATAGGTAAAAAAAAAACCATACCTAACAATACACAATTATTATGATATTTTATTACAATACATATAAATATCAATACATCGAATAATTCAAACTTAGAATATAAAAAAAAATAATACTATATCAATCCCAATGATCAAAACTAGTATACTAAAACTCTTGGTGTTTTGAAAGAGAGAGATTAATTAATATAAGGAATTTCGAATTTTTTTAGCGTTACAGTTAAACGTATTAATACAGATAAACGAGTTATCAAATTTAAATAAAGTCAACTAATCAAATGCTGTTCAAATTAATAATAAAATGAGTTAAATTAATTTAAAATATCATACTTTTTATCAACGTATTGGTGTTAAATGCTATACTTGATGTGAATATATGATTACGCAGAGTTTATGGTACTTTATGCATATTCGATTTTAACGTGATTTTCACCGGTTGAAATAATTTTCTATTATAATTGGGAGTTTAATGGAATCAGTTAATAATACGAAAATATGCATGGCATTTGTTTTCAAAGAGCCCTCACTGAATTTGTTATGTATAACTAAAACTCAGTTTCTTCTGTTAATAATATTATAATACACTTCATGACAAGAAAAAAATCAAAAAAGTTAACGGACCTAGGCGATTTTATAATATTTTGCAAATTTATGTTGTTCTGGATAAAATTCGCGATATTATTATTTAACTAATATTACCGTTGATAAGTTTTCATTTTGGAAGATTCAACAAATATTTTATCGGATTTAAGGTTTCTGTACAACCATTAAAATCGTCGGGAAACATATTATTAATTTCCAATGTTTTGCAAAACGAAATGACTGCCAGAGCTTTATTAATGTAGTCGATTGCGATTGTGCTGTAGTATAGCAATTATAATTCAGAATTGTTATAAAAGGATTAGGAATGGAATCGTTTCAAAACACTCAATATTAGTGGAAATTCCTGTAAATATAAAAAGGAATTTTCATTGTACTCAGACGGGCAGGTACGAATCTGATGTAATTCAGAGATACAAATATGAGTTTTGTTTAGTACATAACATTGCGAAGATAGGCGCATTGAAATGTAGAATACTCACTGTAAACCATATTGACGTATTGTGTTATACTTTTACATCTTTTACAGTAGATTGAACATAGTAGAATATAGGTGATCGTAAAATACATATCTAGTTAATGTCTATAGAACGAATGGGTGTGTCCAGTATTATAGGAGTTTTCAATTTTCAGACGATAGCCAATTTTGTTGAGTCAACAAAACGTGCAGAATATCAGTCCACGCGATAATATCATATGTTTGAGTTAAATATTAGCTCAGTTAAGTGTACTGAATAAAATACAAAAGTAATAAAGAGGGTACTCTCATAAATTTTGAAAGTAAATGACATTTTTTTTTTCTATTGCAGCCCACAACCAATTATTCAATACGATAAATAAAAACGTTACTCTTAAATTAGTGAATTACCGGCTTTTTAAATAAAAGTAACTGTTATAAATTGACACATAATGTAATATGTTATTAATTAATTTTTAGTAACACAAAATATATAAATATAATTACTTTTTGTCAAATTATTTTGCAAAATAATTAGTTCACTTTATTGCAATTTGTAATTTTGGTTTCATATACATTGGCGGCGCTGATGTAGTCTTCCATCACCAAAAATCACAACTCACAGCATAAAATCTAAAACAAAGGTACATATTATTATTATATTTTTATACTATCTTTAATTTTTTATTGTAATTATCATATTATTCTAGGTTCTAAAATACTAAAATGTCAATCTTCAAAATGTATGAGGGTTTTTTCAAATGTTGAATAAAAATGTTATTTCTTATTGATTTTATAAAATAATTATTACAATACTCAAATACGAGAATAAAATAAGAAAATGAAATTGTTGTTTTTGATTATTAACTGTTATGTAAACTAACAATAATCAACAAAATAACTATTATATTGGTATGATTGCTATAATATCTACATCCATTATTATAACAATATTCCAAGATAACTAATTGAATAATGTACACATTCATATTATGGACTATACAGTATACATAATGCTGTAATTAAAAACTTAAGTATTGTTTTTAAAACTATGTGCATGATATTAGTTAAATTTGTTAAAGTCAAAATAATGATAAATTACATACATAGAGTACTATACATATTTGGCATATATACGAGTAAGTATATTATATGACACTGAGAATTTTGATTTACGTAATACCATAAAATGCAAAGGATACTTTGACTCTTTAGGTCCAGAGATTATCGGGATCCATTTGCCTTAAATTTAAATTTATAATAACATTTCGAAGGGTTATAATATATCGAATTGTTATATATAGGTAAGGTAGTAGGTACCAGATGTTCAACGATAATAATTATTGATTTTTTTTTTTTATTTAATATTTTATTATTCAAGTATAGTATTTTTTTGTCAACATTTCCAAAAATGTTTTTATACATATAAGATAACGAGCGTATCGGCTTACAAATTTACAATAATGTGTATAATGATATTTATATATTATGCTTGTTTTTTATTATTATATTTTTTGTTTACTACTTTTTTGGCACAGTAAAATGCACAAAATACGGTAAAAAATTACTAT
Source organism: Nasonovia ribisnigri (assembly GCA_027563435.1). Classification (NCBI taxonomy): domain Eukaryota; kingdom Metazoa; phylum Arthropoda; class Insecta; order Hemiptera; family Aphididae; genus Nasonovia; species Nasonovia ribisnigri. The sequence continues at coordinate 223,789 of JANEHU010000007.1, read as the reverse complement.
ACATTGGAAACTCAACAGAGTTTGTACTTTCAGGAGGTAAAGTACATAATTCAAATTTATAACTGGAAGTTAGTAAAATAGTTGTCGGAGTTGTCACAAAAATACGAAAAACGGAAAAATATAAATAATTTGTTAGCAATCCGTGATCAACTGAAACTATACGTTTTTCGATTGCGATAAGAATATATTATATTATGATGTATTGTATTAGGGATATTAATTATTAAAATCTTTCCTGCTGTAGTAATGGCGTTGAAATCAATATTTATGTTTTATTTTTAGGAAGTGTTAGTATAAACATTGTTGATATATTTGATTATTTTTAGTTTTTTAATAGAAACAATATTGGTTTCCAACCATCCTTAAATGAAAATAAATAAATGTCACATAAATAACATTAGGTGTGCAAAATATTCGTAATTTGTAATAATATTATAATATTTTTGGTACCTATTTGATAAACTACATTTTCTTAAAATAATAAATAACTTTAAATACATATTCATGTTTATTATATAACGCTATTCGTAAACGAATTTATCAAAAATGGTTAATTTAATATTCCGAGTATAATGCAATCTGTCAATGTAACACGTGTTTGCACTAAAATATTTAATTCGCTACAAATTCAGTTGAATTTTCGAAAATGTGCTCTAAAGTACCAATCACAATTTTACTCATTAGTCATTATTAAGTTTAGCTATATATACCTTCCTAAATGTATTTATTTCATAAATGAAATAATGCATTCACATAAGAAAGTTATAAACTTTAATATATTTATTATATTTATTTTATATCAAAAGTTGTATATATCCAACAATCTGATAGGGTCGAACTAAGTATAAAAATAAAATAGCTCCTTAAAACACAAGCATAGGCTAAAATACTGATTTCTACTATCATTATTATAATCGGCAACTAATGCCAACCATTTATAAACATATAAACTTATGTTATAAAATAATTAAAACAAAAAAAAAAAGATCTCTGTAAAACCTATATGTTCCCGACATAATAACTAATCAGATACAAACAAAAAATTAGTGATAGGTATCCCAACAAAAACTCTTCACCATTCTCCGTTTACAAAAAATCGATAAGTTTAAAATAAAATTTGCGGCAAAAGTTGTGACATAATATTAAAGGTAGCTATTGTTTGAACGATAGATATTATTAATGTTAAAATAATCTGCTAAAAAATTAGATCAGCTTAGTGACTTAAGTTAAAAGTTTACAATTACTATAGCATAATGAGAAGGTACATACTAATATTATAGTCTACTATCTTTGAAATACGTAGTGTAATCAAGAGCTTGGAAGTCACCAAGCAAAGTTTTTTAGCTGATTATTTTAACTTAAATTATATCTATAGTTCGACGACTTATAAACCTATAAAGTTATAGGTATCACAACTTTTAGCACCGTTTTATTTAAACTTAGCGTTTTTTTTACACGGAGTATGTCGGAGTGTTTTTGTTGGTATTTAACTTACTCAAATAATTAGATATTTAAATGATAATATTTTTTATATAGCATTACCTATTAAATAATTATCTATTATAAAATTGACAGTGAAATAATTAATACAAATATATTAGTTTATCAAAAATAACTAAATAATAATAACACATTCTTAATTGATAGAATTATATATTTATATATTTATACAATATTGTTTACTTTATTTGATTGGAATACATATACTTCACAGGTTTATAGGGTTATGCAATTTGATAACGCGTCATATAATATTGTTTTTAACTCTTTATTTTGGTGAATAAATTATTTAATTTATAAAATAATGTATAATTTTCGTTGCATATACATTTAATTTTCCTTCAATTAACATTGATATTGAAATTAATAATAGCATCTACAAAACAATGTTAATATACCTAAATATATAAAAAAAATTTTATAAATACATAATATATTGAGTCATTCCCTTTGATGTGTTGTAGTAATTAAAAATATCATCTTCAGCTGTCGGTGGGATTTCGACGATTAATGATATATATTTTTAAGTTCTCGTACATAAATAGCCACTTTAAGTTTTTTGCAAATCTTATCATGGAAATAAGTACATATTTGAACTGATTGAATTTTTAAAGAAAAAAGACAATAAAGTAGACAGAACACAAAGCAACAACTGAAATATTTACCTTCGATTTTCAATAAGAGTACCGTAGTAAATTAAAATACTTTTGAACAGAGTCTCAACTCGATAGATTTTGTGTATGATACCTGTTGGAATGACTTTAGTTGTACATTTCATTAAAAATGCATTTCACAGCCAGACGACTCGGTGAAGATTAATTTCAAAGATATTTCCATTCAATTAGTCAATCATCCATTTTGTCTTATTATTTCAATTTATTTTTAACGTAGACCTTTAGACAATTATAAAATTGAATATCTATTATACGATACTGACATTTGTTCGTGTTCCCTGAAATCAGATGGGTATTGTATCCGACAACTATATAAATGCCTTAAAAACAAATAATGGGTTGGATAAGGGTTGATGAATCAGAAGACGAATAAAGACAACTGTGAATGAGAATAAATAAACTTATGATAGTTTATTACACAGTTCCTAATATAATGAAGTAGTCGAAGTTTCGTGAAAATTCGTGTGCTTCAACGTGTTTTTGGAAAATAAAAAGAGTGCCGCACTTCCGAGGCACGCGATAAGCCCTATCGTCCGTCTCGGCGTATAAATCGTGTGAAAAAGTAAATAAACGTGTAAACATTACGCGACAGTGCTATTGAAACGTCTCTATTGTCGAAGGATTTTGTAAACAGTAACGTGTGTATAATATAATGTATATTATACTGTAGTACTAGGTGGCAAATAATGTGTTCCCGCGGAGAATGTCTGTGTGTGACTGGAAAATATCGGAAAGAACGGAGAGAGGAGAGGGGTTGGAGAGGGGGAGACGGGGAGAGCGAGAGGGAGAGTGACGGAGAAAAGGAAAAAGATACATTTCACAGCAAACTAAACCATCGCTACACCGGGTTATCTATCTGGTGTAAATCTGGTTAACACACGACGTGGCGTCCACGCGGCGAAACACAATTCATAGGTAGGTGTACAGTTGCACCTATACGTATACAATACGGTCGCACGGGGTGTTCGGGCGGGCAGTCGGACGATAAATTTCCTGTATCTACGTCTGTTGTCGTCGCGGCGTGTCCCGAAAATCCATTAGCCACGCCATATTATACAATCGTATATATAATAATATAATATAGGCGGCGTACCTCCTACTACCATGGTCGTGAGCATAAACTACCGAGTTTCGGACAGATGATCCGCGTATGCGGTGTGGTGCTGTGTGTGTTTGTGTGTGTGTGTGTGTGTCGGGGGGGGGGGGGGAGGTGGTGATGCGGTCGAGAGGTGGTGGCGCGTTTGACCGAAAACGATGTATAGCACGACGAACTCGTATAATGATTCGAAATCCACCTCCTTCGATCGCCCGCCGTCGCCGTTGTTTAATAATATTACTATTATTATCATCATCATCATCATCATTATCATCGTCATCGTCATAGAGCTATATAATTAAGTGTTGGGGCGAGTGAGCGAGCAAAAGGGGAAAGGATTTGATTTGTTTCGCGCCCTTCGCCATAAAAATACGCGCACCTATTACACCTGGACCCAACTCGAATTTTCGTCGGCGTGATAATAGACGAAATGATTTAGGCTGGGCGGTACGTCACGGTATAATCATATTATACTATTACGTCACGATGATGTTGGCCCGGTGGCGAGGAGTGGTGTGCAGCTATGATTTATAATAATGTGTTCGTAAATATATTTTACCACACGGCCATGAAACCTCGGGTCATCCGTCCGAAATTGGACCGACTATATATATATATATATATATTATATTATAACAAGCCGCCGTCGATGACGATGATGGCCATGATGACGATGATGATAATACACTGGTGTAATAGTATTATACATTATAGTTGATTCATGTTTGACAAGGACTGTCAGTGTTATCAGATGTACAGGTGTGTGTGTGTGACAGATATGAAGTACCTATATTTTATAGTACAATAAACAAGTTGCAAGAAAATAATATACACGCTGATTTTTCAACGAAGATATTGGGGCGAGTTAATTTTCATTTTTTTAAAATCGACATCATACGGTGGCCGCAGTTTAGACGGTATACCCGGTTAGACGTTTTGATTTTTATTTTCTGTTGAGTAATGGTCGCCGTGAAAAACTCCATTGGCCGAAAAAAGTTAATGCGACGTACTGTGCGCGTTCAGTGTGGTGGTTATACACCACAGTAAAACATATAAATATATAGGACGTAGAAATTATGAGCGAGACTTTATCGAATTTTCGGTTTCATTTTTCAAAATGTCTACCGGTAAACCACGACGTTCCATTATACGTCACAATAAACGCTAAACGTTTTTATAAAAGTTTTCAGATATAAAATAGTACCGCATTCATAATAATATTATATCACAACAATTAAAAATCATACATTTTTAACTGATTTTCTACGAACAAATAATTTTAGGAAGATAACTGAAATTTACTCTTGTAATCATAATATTACCAATACTAAGGAGTCTTAGGTCCTTGGAATTTAGGTAATTTAAAAAAATGCTGAATTTAAATGTTGTTTTATGTATTAATTTTTTTATAATATATTTCTTTCTGTTACAGTTATTATTTAAAGTTTAAATTATATAATAATTAATATTTAATTTAAATATTAAATAGAATTTTATAAGTGTCTTGACGTTATAAATTCAGTCCAAACTACTTTTTTAAATACATTTTTCTTTTAATTCGTAGTTAATAAATTGTGGTGAAGAACACATGACAATATCATAGAGATTATTGGTATATTTGGTATTATTCATTAAATAGGATTAATATTTACTGGATCATTTAAATTTGGCAACCTTTTTTATGAATTTTTATGATCAAAAAATAAAAATACATTTTTCACGGGCTACAATTTGAATATACTTTATTTTATTTTAAACATTAATATAATACAGTCGTGTCAAATTTAGTTTATTTAGGTATATAAATTGAACAGGGCATCTAAAAACAAACGACGTTTTAATCTACCGTTTCCAGTCCATACTCTTAGTTCATGATTTTTATAAATAATGTATATTTTTACATATATCATACATTTTACTCACAGGTTACAAACAATTATTGCTATGAGGGTCACGGGTTACCAACCCCTGATACATAATATTTGATATTAAAAATATAGAATAATTTTTTAAGAAAAACTATGTTTTAACAGTTGTTTATTATAGTATTAGCCTATAAGCTTGTAATATTATTTAAACAATGAAGTTATTTTTTCAAAGATAAAACTTTTTTCGAAAGTAGTGCCCAACAATTTTCTTAAAACAAAATTGAGATTACTTTATGTTGTGAGGTTATTTTTGTTTTTTTTAACTGTCGAGAAAAATTACCAGTACCTACCTATTATGGAATATTTTTATAAAAATAATGGAAGTCAGAAATTTTTTAATAAACTTAGTTTAAATTGTTAATTTTTATATTTCTTAACATTTGTCACTGTATTTTCAGAATACATATTTTTACTTTTAAATCATCGAAGTATAAAAAATGTAATGTGAAAACCTAACAAACAGTGAGTAAAAAAAACGTTGTGTTTTTGAGATGTAATTGCCAAGAAACGAGGGCACTGGAAATAATATTGACAATTTCGTCCCGTATAATATATATAGGTGATATGAAAATGTGTTAAATAAATGTAAAAACAGACAAGTTTAAGGTATGGTCGGTTTTTTAAATTGAATGTTCAATACATGAAAAAACTCATTATTAATTAAGTTAATTATAATTGCATATTATGTAAGTAGTTAAAAAAGATATAATTTTTAATTTGTACACTAAAATTTAATAGTACGTCATAAGTTATCATTTTACAATATAATATAATATATAAATATATAATATTACATCAGTTCGGGAATAACATAATTTATGTTATTTAATTAATATATATGATTTCGTACCTACAATTTGTTTTATTGACTATTGTTTACATAATTGTAAGTCAATATATACAATAAAGAAAACAAACGATAGCTGTGTACACATAGGTTTAATAAAAAGCTCAAAACTATAGTCTTGTGTATTTTTATAACTTTTTTATAAAATATTATAATTCATCATTAGCTATTTTAATAAATACATTAAAAAAAAATGTTTTCTTTTCCAGCATAAAGTAAAATTTATTTCATGTGAAAAATAAATAATATTTTTTACAATATTGTTAAAATTGTAATGAATGTGTATCAGCTTTACACTCATTCAGTAAACGGCTGTAAAAAATAAAATCTATTTAAATACTGACACAATGATTTATATTATGCTCGATAACACTTGTTATATTATTTTATTGTTAGAATTTTGCGTCGTTTTTAATTAAATGCGTTTTAAAATATTTTACGAAAAATGTGTTAAGCTTAACGAAATATTTAAAGATTAACATCATAGACCGTTCATAATTGACTAATACCAAAATGCCTTGACATTGAAAAAGTCAAAATAAAAAGTAATTATAATTTCAGTTTTTAACATAATATGTCATAATCAAGTTATGTATAAGCAGTTTTAAAATTGCATTTAAAATCATCTTTATATTTATGATGGAAAATAAACTACTGTAAAATAGTTCTATAAAACTGTATATTTTTTATTTCCATTTAATGATACACAACAATAAATTAGTTCAAAGAAAGTTATTTCAGTATAATAAGGATGGGTTATTTTAATATTGTTATTAAGTATTTTATTTAACCATCTAATATATTTTATTTATACTGAAAAAATAATTTAAACACGTATTAGTGCACTGCTTTTGTAGAATATCATTATTAAAGAACATACAGCTATCGACCTACATCTTATGTCAATTTGGTACTACATAATGCACAATTCACAATACACAATGCTCAACAGTCAGTTAGAAAAAACCTATATTGATTCAAGATCAAGGTCAAACCAATGATTTTCCTGTTATACTTTATAAAGTTAGCACATAAATATATTGCCATAACTCATAACATAATAATATAAAATGTTAGAAAATAGTAGTGTGTTTTGTTTGCGTAAAATAATTGTTCTTACTTCTCTCAATATGTCTTTTTATCGTACATAATGTATATTATAATATGGTGGTTAAAATCCATAAAAACGGTCGGAAAAAGGTCATGGTATCATGTTAATCATAGCTTTGTCAGATGATAAATGTAATGGTTTGAAAAGTCTAAGAAACTCTTGATAGAGGCTAGTCAGTGATAACAATACGAACACAGCACAATTCTGATTTATGAAAAGATAAAGTTAAATATTATATTATATATCTTTATTATTGTATAATAATAACTCGTACTACTATGAAAACCAGCTAAGACATTGTACTGAACGTTCGTTTTTGACTTGACTCTTCTCTTTTTGTCTTTTGCAGTTCATTTTTCTGTATTTCACGAGGATCATTATAAAATTGTAACACGGCGTTATAGATAGGCTATTTAGCAGCACCACTGTCGTAGGTATTTTATCTAGAATATTATGATCCAAGTATCATATTATTATTATTACGGTAAAACATCCATATAATGAACTTCCATTCAACAAAATTTTCCATTTCGTTTAACGAAATACTTTTGAGTACAAAACCAAATTAGAATCAAATTTATTCAATTATATTTAGTAAAATTCTCTACATTACGAATTTTTTTTATGCCCCATGAGACTTCGTAATATGGAAGTTTCACTGTATCATGATAAAATACATTGGAGTAGGTTAGAAGAAAGTAAACATAAATATTATTACTCTGTGTACAAGTATTATACACTCTTCGCAATATACATAATATTTACATATAGCTGTAAAAATTATTATTATATAAATATGTTACATGATACCTATGTATAAAATACCAACTCTACTTTATGTATGATTAAATGCTGACCTTTACATTAATATTAAAACACACACATAATAATTATTGTAAGGCCTATGGCCAATACACACTATGTAAAATAGTTCACTGGGTACCTTAGACCAATACATACTACGACTACCGGACTTCGTACGACTACGATGCAGTCACATTATAGTATAATAGAACGGCTTATATTATATTTGTCAGTATTATTATTTATAAGTGTATAGTAGATAATAAAACATAATTATAACTGAAATAGAATTCTAATTATTTAAATATATCTAAGATTCTGATATCTATATATCTGCTCCTGGCTACGGTATTTATGTATATAATAAGATCCTACGATTCTCCCTGGATATCTTATATTTAACTGGTCGTTCCCTCGACCAGGTTACATAGCGATTGACTGAGTACTTTTTTTTGTAACTTAAAGAAAAAATAGTGATTTTATTATATAATAGTTGTAGTTATTATTGGGAAACTAATAGGTAGGAAGGCTCGTCACCTAAGCTAGTTTAATTTAAAAATACTATAGACTACAATATTATTATAATTTATAATTCATATAAAAATGAATGGCGTCCTACGGGAAATATTTCAAATAATATATTTATTTACTCATTTAAGTGTTATATTATTATTATATTTCTTTATTTTCATTATATTATCATAAATTATAATATTATTATATTGTTTCGACAACTTATTAAACTGGCATCCATCAGTAGCCTGAACAAAATGTTGTTTTATTTGTTATTGTATAACCTTTATAGTAATATCATAGTTCACGTATTTCGTTTCAAAACTTGAGTAAAATAAAATTGATAATATTATTAATTGTGTATATAAATACAGTTTCAGAGCGACAATATTACCTTGAACCTTCTAATGCCCTGGCATGCTCCGTATTTTGGGTTGAACACCGAGTTTTCGTTTTCGCGATTTTAAGGACGATAATCGCCTTCAGATCGTGTTATTGATTTTGTTCGACGTGGCCGATAGGAAAAAAAAATGAAGAAAAAAGGAACGTCATCACGATCATTATACCAACAACGCAAGCCGTGACCGGAAATGCTACAACAGTAGGAGTCTGTTTAGGAGAGCGCGCGTATGTGTGTGTGTGTGTGTGTGTGTGTGAGAGAGAGAGAGAGAAAGAAAAGAGAAAGAGAGAAATAACGGAATTACATGAGCGACTGACAACACCATAACGAGTTGATGACTTTTATTGTGGCGTTCGCAATGGGCGAGGAACAACGATTCTACAGATTTGGTTTTACTATTTCTTTTTTCTTCTCTTTCCCATTCATTCGTTCCATCGCTCGGTTACTTCTCAATCCCATTCTTCTTGCTGTCTGCTCCTAATCCTGTTCCTGAACTCTTGATTCATCTTGTCAAAGTCCGGGTCGAAGTCCGGTCCTTGAGGATGTTCCGAGGGCATGGTGGGCACCTGCTGGCGCGACCATTCGTGCGGCCGGCCACAGCCTTCAGGTAACCCATCGGCAACCATTGCCGCCGCCGGTTTCTGTTGTCTGTTATCTTCCAGTATTTGGTCTTTTATAACACCGTTACCATTGGCACCGGACATAATTTCGTCCATGGTGTCCAAATAGTTTGGACGTATAATTTTGTTTTTATTTGTATGACGAATAAATATTATAAATGTTATAACAGTTCTATCATCTATACATAACAACGTGCGTTTGGATACGCGTACGAGTATGTTTATTTATTTTCATTTTATCGCTATGATTAGAGGTAGGTAACTAGTTATAAAAATTTTATGGTGTAATCAATATATTTTTTACGACTCATAAACTGTGTCAGGTCTCTTGTATGGAAGAGAAGAGATTTTAGTACCTAATTCATATCGATCGATTCACTTTAGGTCATAATTTTATTTGATTATAAAAAATAATTTGTATACAAAAAAAAAAAAAAAAACACTTGACTTAAAATATTATACAATTCGTTTATATGTTTTAACTTATTGAACAGTTTGTTCGTAACACTTTACGTTCACGAACCACTCTATACTCTAGTGGTTCGTTAAATTGGTGAATGTATAGAGTCTATACAATGGTATCGTCGTTATAATTTAATAAATTACAATTTTGATAAATATCTATTACATCAGACTATAACAGTGATCTTAATACTGTAGTAGGTTACTGGTAATTTAAATAGTTTTTCATCATATTTGCTTTTGTTTCGCTATAATTTTAGTTCGTATTAAATTAGTCTAATAGTATTAACTCTAATTCGACTTAATCGTTTTGAATGATTAAAGTCATAACACAAATCATAGAATTCATAAATCTTTATGATTTATTGTTATATCAATTATTTTATAATATATACTGTTTTCTATTTTAGGGTGATTCGGTAAATATCGAGTATTATCGATCTGCTGAACAACCGATACTATGGTATTAATTTTTTTTCTGCACACGGTTGTCTTGCACAATACAAAATTGCTGATTAATGTGCCACAATTACGGTTTAACACGAATCAAGAATCTGTTCTAGAGGTACTTGCAAGGATTTGAGAATTTCGCTGATGTTTACGGAAATTGATTTAATGCAAGTGGTAGAAAACAAGATGATGGATCGTTGACTACAACTATGATGGCTTCCTTCACTCCTTTCCCATTAATATTCGATAACATTATCGCAAAAATCTGTCATGTAGTTTTCTAGCTCATCGAGTTCACGTTGTTATAATATTTATGCTAATTCCTTAGTTATAATAAATAAACGTAAGACAAATCAAAATGCAATAAACGTTAATAACATGCAACGGTATTTTAATATACTTTTTAAAATATTTTTAATATTTATAGTGATTAGGTTTAAATATTTATTTATTTAAAGAAAATGTTCTTACGCTATTTATTTTTTGTGTGCACTTCTTATAGTTTTCAAAGTTTATATATAATGTATAAGTATAATGGTATAAGCATACTACGAGTAATATAAATATAAGTGTAATGTTTATATTAATACCATAGAAAAATTAATTTGCCTTTTTATTTAAAACATTTCATGTAAAAAGTATTATAATTATTTTAAAAGACGCATTTCTTATTTATTTTTTTTTGTATGGTACCTAGTTACTCTCGAATAACCTTAATAACATTTAATTAACGATATTATACTCAAGTAATAGAAAACAACGATATAATAAATTCAATACCTCACTTTTTTTATAATTATAAATGTATAAATAAATTACATTTTTAGGAAACAAACCAAATAGTTATCGTTTCGTTTGATAGTTAATTTTAATTTTTTTTTTGTCATAAGTCATTCGAGACATTAAAAAACCCAACTTCGTATACGCTGAACAGTAAACTCGTAACATTTGGCAAATGTCGTTTACAGTATAAATAAATAAATAAATATATATATATATATATATATATTATATAAGGTTTCGTCATCGAGTTTCCGAGAACTGTTGTTTCCTGTTTAAGAGATCAGTTGTTAGTTTGCCTTTTAACAAAAATATCATCGAGAGGCAAGAAATACAAAGGGATTGTGAATTATTGTTCTAGACAGAGTATGAAAATAAACAGAAGATTTTTGCCTTATTCTGAAACTGACGCGTATAATGCCGATAGTGTATAGAGAGGAATGGGGTTGTGACGTTCTGTAAAAATTTGATGAGACAGAAGAAACGAATTTTCGAGAACATAAATAACAGGATGAATATAGATGCCAAAAAAGGCGGACAACGGACGACGGCGGGTGGTAAAATATTTGAAGGGCTGCCAGCTTCAAGTCGGGATCATATATTACGATGATAGTAGTCATGTTTATATACCAATAAACACCAATGACGGACTACTATATTATTATAATGTTTTATTCAAAGGAAATATAATATAGATTACAAATAATAAAATCGCACGAAATCCTGAAAACTACATAATGAGTAATGAGTTATAATATTCAGTGTATATTTGAACAGTATTAGTGTTTTTATGCAAAACTATAAGCGTGTACATGTTATCATATCAAAATACTTTTTTACCCCTTTGAAATACAAACATAAGAATAAGTCAGCTATCAAAATTACCACTGTAAGTATTTTTTTTATTTAACAAATTAAATTTTTTGGTCTTTATAACTGTTAAATAATTACTGATAGTTATTTGTTCACAATATTAAAATAGATCAATAATAGAGTTTAAAACTATTTGAATTTTAAATTATTTCTATTTTAAAAAAGAATTATAATTTTTAAAATATGTTTTTATGATGTTATTAAAAATACTATTTGTTGGTAACAACTTATAGGTTCTGAAAAAAAACAAAACAAAACAAACAAATTTTATTAAAATCTCAAATACTATTTAAACTAAATATTATGTATTCTTATGTCATAAGATTTGCCTAAATAATTGAAAAATATAAATGTTTTTAACACAGAACATTTTTACTAATTTACATTATTTCCGATTAACAATTAAAAATTAGTTTCATTTGGTATTTTGAGAGTTGAGCTTTCAATAAGAACTGAAAAGAATATAATATATTGGTCGATAAAGGGAAACAATGGTTTACATTTTTTAATTTATACGTTTTATATAGCTATACAATTAAGTTAATTTTGGCTTTATATTTTATTTATTTTTGTTATTTATGATCTTCATTATTCATATTATACTATTTATTGAATTATGTCCTTTAAAACCCTTCGAGTTTAAATTGAGGTATACCAATCAGATCAAGACATAACGTTATTGTTATTGTCCATAATTTATTTAATTTAGTAAAATAATATTTTCTTCCTTAGTATTCTGATTTCTGGCTGTCATTATTTTTGATTATGGTCTTAAATGTCTTATAATAAGCACGAATTGAATTCAAAATGAGAAAATCGTACATAATCTAATTAAATCAAAGTTCGTAACAACAAAGAACTCGTTATTTTGATTTAATTTCTTAAAAGGTATTATTTCATTATTTGATTTTAAAAGTAATTCAACTTTTTATCAAAAAGGAAAAACACAATCGTATGCGGCATAAAAAAAGGCTTATTACAGTTTTCCGTGTAGGTATTCACCGATTATATGATTATCTTTATTTCTATTTCTTCACGTATGTATACGTTATGTAAGTACATTTGAAAATAAAATGTCTAAATTATATCTTGTTCCCGGCTAAATCACCGTACACTGCAAAATATACATATTACTTGTAAATCGTTTCGGGTCGATCGTCTATATAACACTTGCTCGGAAAAATATTCCGATAACAGAATTCACTATTTTATTTTAAACTTTTTATAGCTCAACCCAAAATACCTCTAGTCGTTAAACATCTAACCTCGACGCTGCTATTACTAGCTGAATCGTATACAATTTATTATTATTATTATTATTATTATACATAATATTATATAAATACACGCGAAAATATATAATCTCGATCTTTATTGTTGACAGGATACCAAACGACCGACTGGTGGAAAAGAGTGTTGCGGGGGGCGGGGGGGATATGAAAAAAAAAAAATGAAATATTACTCGGTTAAGGAGTAATGTGAAAACTTGTGCGCCGACCTTTAAGAAGAGGTTCGATGGTTCCCGATTAATCTTGCGGCAAACTTACGTGCGCGAGTGTGGGTGCGTGTTATCCCCTCCCGCACATGCGCGTTCGTATATGTGCGGCAGAGGAGGACACGAATCCTTTTTACTGGCCCGTAAAGTTATACCTTACGGATATACAGCACACGCGCTCGCTCACGCGCACACACACACACACGTTCACGTGTCTGTATAATGTATATATAATATTATCCTCGTACAGTCTGCAGCAGTGTCTTTATATTGTATACTCGAGATACGATCTGGGCCCCCGAAATGTGTCCTCGATTCTCGTATCGCAGGTACCCAATGAAATTGGCTATTATGCAAGTTTCGTGGAGGGGATTCATAGGCGCGGCAAAAGTTATTCGCATTGAAAATCGTAAAACATCTCACTTTATTTCGGTGCTAAAAACTCGGTACGAAATCTCTGAAAAACATTTGATGCAGGTAATAATAATGTATAGGTATTTGCGCCGGAGAAATAATAATAATATTATGTATAATTATATGAGCGGCAACCCCGAGACTGTACGACATGTACCTACTAACATTATTATTGTTATTATTATTAATATAAATGCAAAATTATAATTAGTTATGAATTTACGATTCACAAATCAAAATACCGCCATAATGACGTAGGTGAATAATAATATGCGAAGAAGTAACAATGGAAATAATAATAACTTAAATATTGTTGATAAGTAATTATAAGTTATAACTATATTATTACCCATTCGTCACAGTTACAATATATTATAATGGAATATTATTATAATTACTAATATTAAAAATGTGTGACACACGCACCCACCCATTAAGAAATGAATTGTTTTTTTTTACATTTAACGACGAAATTAATGATAATATTATAATGTTATTCATGCGTATTATAATACCTATACAAATCTATAAAGTATAAGGTATGCAATGATTTACCCTCGACAAATATAATAATATATAGTATACTTTTTTCTTATATCATGTTTAGTGACTAGGTGTTATTCATACGTTGAAGTATTTACGCAATTCAAGTCCCTCTACATAGGTATAAAACAAAAATATGTTTGTATGACATTTGGTATTTACATAATATAATATTTATAGTTGACAATATAAAACAAAACATATAAAAAATGTACCTAACAATATTCAAGAAATATTTACAGTGCCTATCAATAAATCTTATCAGAGCGTAATCTCAAATGACTACTATTTTTCAACCAAATTATTAAATCCACTGTTTTTATAAAAGTGAATATAAATCAAGATAAATGCGCTTAAAGAACTGTATCTCTGGTTGTATATATATTTATTTTTTTTCCTCAATACTTATTTTAAATACGTGTGATTTAATTGTCATCTAATTTTCTTGATTTTATCCCATTCACAGTAACATTTATCATTTTAATTTGAATAATAAGCCTTATGTTCATATAAAATATATAATCAGTATCAGCCTAGCTCACAAGGGCCCATGGAACAGTTTTTTTTAAGGTCCCCAATAATGAACGACCTTAGCAAAAAAAAAAATGCGCTGAAAAATTACGTACGGTTAAATATTTCGATAAATACTTTGCGGAGTTCCTACGGTAGATCAGGAACACGACAATCTAATTAAAAATAAAATATACATAATATAATAATTACACAATAAAATACACCATATATACCCTCCCCCCTCCACGCAAGTCAATGTATAAGTATTTTAAATGTAAAAACAAATACAAATACGATTTAACTTTAAATTATTCTTAAATATATTATTAATAATTTATTTATAATGTTAGTTTTATAAAAAATTATTATTATTTTTTTTATATCCATATATGGGTTATCATAATTAAAATCTTAATTGTCTATTCTTTTTCTTCTCCTAATCGTGCCCCACGCATTCCTGAATTATTTGCAACCAACGGATTCATTCAAATAATTCTAATAATTCTGTTCTCGATCTATTTTTTTGTAACGATAAAAGTTTAACCATTGATGAATCACTTGAACCACTAGTTCCAATTGATAAATATCACCCACCATTAAGCCTTACACTTCCTTTTAGCCTTCTTCTACCCCACTGTAAACGTAGTCAAAAATTGCACACTACTCCAATCTCATTAGGATAGGTTTTCTAATTGGTTCGAAACTTTAGGTTTATTCCTAAATCTCGATAAATGTAAAATTATAACCTTCACTAGATCCAGCTCTCCTTTAATTTCCAATACTTCCTTAATAGTGCAGCTATTGCTCGTGTTGTTGACATGTCATGGATCTTGGCTTCAAGCTTACCTACAATTTTGACCCAACGGCTCACATCCAGTACGTGTGTTGTAAGGCGCTCAAAATTCTTGGTCTTGTCATGCGATTAGTAAAGGACTTTCGGCTAGAATCTTCGTTAAAAACGCTTTGCTGTGCACTTATGTGCCCTATTTTAGAATATGGGGCTGTAGTCTAGGACCCTCATATTGCTGATAATGCAAGACAAATTAAACGTGTTCAGCGCAGATTCCTACGGTATGCTAGCTTCATACTTAAGATACCTTGTGCACTTCAGGACTATGCGCCGATAGGTACTCACCTGGGTTTAACTTCTTTGGCTGAACGTCTCCGTATTGCAGGTATGAAATTTTTTGTGGGTCTTTTAAACAATAATATCAAATAATTCTCTCACTAATCTGCTTTAAAGTTCCTTTTCGATCATCTCGTTCCAACGCCCTGTCTATGTCCCACATGCCACCACCAACTATATGGCTAATGAGCCTTTAAAACGTCTAATGTCGTATACCAATGCAGACCCTGCCTTTAGCGATTTATTAATATAATCATGTATAATATCGATCTTATAAATATTTGTAATTGTATAATACTATCTATTCTTTTTTATTAACAATTTTTTTTTTAACGTCTTCTGTAATCACATGTATAAATGTTTATTATCAAAAGGGCCCAGCCCGAATAGTTAATATAAATAAATAAACAATAGAGTCCATCGTGTCGACCTACTAAAGATTATAATATTATACACCTATTTTTAGAACCAAATTACATATTTCAACATAGCAAAATTCGGAAATGATACGAAAACCAGAAGTTTGTAGGTAATACGTGGCATATCGTTCAGCGCAGTGCAGTGGTGATATTATTATTAAACGTATTTGGAATACGCATTTTATATGTATGGAATGTCAAATCATTTGGAGAAAAAAAATTCTGATCGGGAATCCGTAAACGCTAAAACCACGAGTTTGCATTTTTTGATGATTGAGTATACTTTTAGATGCTGAGCGGAGCGATGAAAGTATTGATTTTACAATTATGTATGTTTTTCTTAATTTTTAATTTTTTTTTTTTGCGTTTGTTATCACTGTTTGGGGCATTAAAACTGCTTTGATTTTTTTCAACAGTATCTTGATCGAAGAAAAAGTGATGTAATTGATGCATTCATAGGAGGTTTCAATTCTCAATAGTTTTTTAAAAACGCAGGGAAAAACAAAAGAAAAATTAAGAAAAAACGAGAATTTTTATGCAAAATCAGTTTTAGTTTTTGGTGTAACTCTTTTCACTGGTTATTAATATTAGCATTTTCTATACACGATAAAAGTTCGATTATTGATCAAATTAAAAATTTAAAAATGAATATATAGTTAAAAATGTATAAAATGTTCAACTTTTATAGATTAGGATTGTAAATTTAAAATAAGTTTCCATGTAAGTATGTTATTCTGTAACCAAAAAAATTCAACATTTTATACACACAGTTTTTTTATAGTTATTTTACTATCAAATTTGGATGAAATTACATATTAAATAACCAACATAAACTATTTTAGTTATTTTGTTGTAATTTTATACTATACATTTAACTTAACGACTACCATACTTATAATAAGAAATAACAATATAAATATAATATAAAATATCCATACTGACAAACCACCTCAAATCAAAATCGTTTTTTGTATACAATGATAATATATTATTATATCATTAAATTAAAATTTAATACTATCCATTAAACAGTGGCCCACTCTAATCTACCAAACAGTAGAGAGACATCCACTTACCTTCTTTATTTTAACTGTGTCTAAAGGAACTATACATTTATAGACCAATCGAAAAATGACCTACACTATAAAAGTACCAGATGTACTCTATATCCGCCATTTATAAACTTTTCGAGCAATCATTTGAATTAAAAAAGTGTTTATAGAAAAAAATTAAACAAAAAAAACATTACAATGGTATCAAAATACACTCCTCGTTTCGGCCATAGTCTGTAAGTTTAATATTTGAATTCCAAGTGTTATAATAATTGTTTATTTACAGGTTAGGTAAACTTGTAAATTGTTTTAAAAAGCAGTCCCTTTAATATCATATCAAAATATTGTGTAGGTATATCATATTATTCAGTTTTAAAAAGTATACCATGGATTTATTCCATTCGATTAACCGGACAAAAATGGTTGATTTGTTTTGTACTTTTCTTATTACTGCGGCAGGAGGAGAAAGATGTTTAAAGAAAGTACTACCAAAGTAAATTTAGTGGCCAATACGGTGGTAAAGTTTCATTTCGTGTTGACTGTGCTGTGGCGATGAACAATTATTTTTTTTCAACATAATATATTAAATCGACTGCCATTCGCTCTCACCGTTATCCGTTATTTTTCTTTAACCAGACCATCTGCCGTTTATAGTTTGTTTTGATATTGTTCGTCGCTTCGTGTTTGTTTCCCATCAAATACTGTTCGTCCGGATAATAAATAATAACTTTCACCCTAATTCTTCCCAACAGAGCTTTTCTTTTTTTTCTTCGCCTCAACACTAATTCCTTTTTGCGACCATAATAACGATGGCTCAGAACGCTACTTAATATTTTTCTTACAATGTTTTTTTTTTTTAGTTATAATTTACGGATTATAATAATAATAATAATAATAATATCGTATAGTTATTGTAGTAATGTGTGCTACGTTGATTATTCAAGTGAGTAGATGTGGAATATTGTTATTATTTTTATTACTATTATAATTATATATAATATACTGTAATGTTATTATTTATTATTGTTCATTATAAACATTTTTTTTTATAAATTAAGTGCAGTAATATTTTTTAGACTAAGAAAAGAGAAAGTGAGAGTTAAGAGTCTTATTCTAGTCTTATCTTGTGACGTTATTAATGGGATGACTAACCTATCTCAAAAATGCTATCAATAAAATTAAGATAAATTTCTTTTGTTTCTCTTGTACTTAACCAAAAACCTAAATTTTTCTTTCTGAGTTCAGCTGATGTATCTTATCTAGTTAAAATAATATCTGTTATTATACTAAACGTTTATTTGAGTTGAAAATAATGGTTTAAAACCATAAAAACGTAGCAGCTTTTTATGATGTCATTATAGAGTGATCACTGATCATGTTGAAGTTAATACGTTAAATTTTCATTCCTAAATCGTATTTACATTTATATTTAGCAAATTAGCAAATTATGTATTAGGTAATCATTTTAATAATCATATTTAATTTTAAGAAAGTAAATGTTTTCTCAATATTTTATACATTTATTTACATATTCCCTAAAATATCACGATTTCCGCAATCTCAGTGGTCAATTCATGCCTTAATGTAGGTTGTATTGTAATACGTATTTAAGCTGAAAACATAAAAGTCTGAAACCAGCTTACCTCAATAAAAAAGAGTAACTGGTTAAACGACCTGTGGTTACTGTCTCGAGTCACAATTTTTTTAGGACTTTTTCTAACTGTAAACATTCATGATGCACAATAGGACTTTTTCCGTTTATGTATTATTTATGGCAAAACGCAGCGCAGACAATTCAGCCATAAAAAAATTTAGTTTATAGGTAGTTGTTAAAGTAACTAAATTGCATCAATAGTCTTAAACTGTATAATATTGGAATTACTGATTTAACATGATATAACCGAACCAATTTTATGATGATATCATATTGTTTTGTCCCATCAGTATTTTGAATGAATAACAAACAAAATATTATAAAATTATGGACATTAAACGCCGTTTATTTTTCACTCATGCTTTTAAAGTAATTTGATGTGTTTTTTTTTCAAATAAATAAATCCCAAGCGTGCCCTAGTGTTTGAATGTTTCACAGCGATTCTTTACATTTTAAATTTTAAAATGTTTATAAGGAGGTAACGTAATTGTTGTACAAACATTTACCAGATTTACAAATACTTGCTAGACATACCTACTTTATCCGTGCACTATAAATTAAATTGAAATAAATATCGTTGATGAGGGTCTGAAAACCTATTAGGGTCGAATATACTATTGGATGTGACAGTTGATGAAGCAACCGGTCGAATTTTAATACCACAACAGATTTCGAATAAATGTTTAAACTGTCAGTCCATTTTCTATAAAAGATTAGTACCTAGTATTTGTTTACGTTTAAATTTGGTCAATAAGAATGAAATCACCAAATAGGTTTGAATTTATTGTACGTTCATTTTTTTTTATTTATTATTATTCTAAATTCTAAAACATATTGAATACCTACTATTTATTTTTAAACTAAATAGTGTTCTATCTTAATTAAAATTCGTTATACAAATTAAATGCATTTATTATTCACCTATACAATACTGATTAAAATAATAATAAATTATATTATTATGTACGATTACACCATGCAAATTTCTGTTGTTTCCTATTTTTTTTCCCCATTTATCAATAAAAGTACTGGGAATTATTTTTATTTTTGGCCCCCTCAAAGAACCGACTAGATAGACCCTGCCGCCAGAAATTATATTGAAGCTACAAACCTAAGCTCATTTTACTGTTTTACTCCAAAAGATACAAAATAAATAAATTAAAAAAAAACACTTATCATCGGAAATAATCTATACATTATACATTCATTGATCCGCTCAAAATCTAAAATATTAAAAATAGAACAAAATAAAATATGAATACTATAAGTCGTGTTTTTATGTCTTCAGTTAATGTTTTTTCGAAATATTTTTTTTTCGAAATATTAAGTGAAAACCGATGATTATTTTTAAATTCAGATCTATAAAAATCACAGATTTTAATACTTCATACATAACTAAAAGGAAAAAGGACGAAGCCGCTTAGCATTTTATAGTATAAGATACTGTTTGATACTTAAGAAAAAAACCATCTCAATAAATAATATATATAACAACAAATAAACAAAAATATAGCAAATAATCGGAGTACGATGTACATAAACACTAAGAATTCGTGTGGAACATAATATCATTAATTTATGAACAATTTGTTTACCAAAAACCTACTCTCTTAGTTTGAACTCCAATTTTAACCGCTACAAGATAATAATATATTATATTGTTACAAACGACTTCAAAATTATATGTCCACGGAAAACATAGCTCGTTTAAATTGGAGCATAAAACCGCATGTAGCATAATAATAATGTACTATGATATTGTTTAACGTTGCAAATGTATAACGAATTTCAAACACGCCACGGGTGACTTTAGTAGTTTAGTGGTTATAATATTATACTGATAACAAATAACTAAATATTCTATGCACCAGTTGCATCAATATTAAATAAATAAAATACAGACCCAAGATCAATACATTAATTTAAAATAACTGTTAATTAATTACGTGCGTAATTATCACATATAGTTAAAAAAATATGTGTATATGATATATTAGTTAGCCGTTAGGGTACTTATAATACGAGTGATCCATTTAATGTTAGAAATTCATTAAATCAAAATTATTCACTTTTTTAAAAATTTTTTTCCATATTATTTCATGTCGTTAAAATACAACAGCCTTATAGAAAAGTATATTTTTCATTTACTTTTTATCTTTTTTATTGTCAACTTGTATTTTAATTCCTTATTCCAAAGCCAAATGTTGTTTGGAGTACCTACTTCGATACATTAAAATCGAATTTTGATTGAGTAGCTCATGAGTTACAAGTATTTAAAGTTTAGATGATTAGAGTGAAGTGGTATAAAGATCCTAACCCTCAATATATTTATCCAATACCTACTCCACTCATCCTAACATTAAATATTATTAAACAATAAACTATACTATCATGTCTGAAATTCATTTTTATACATAGTAATACTTCTAATAATATTCTGCTTCGGAATATAAAATTAAAAATGTACATCGTTCAAAAATATTTAAAAAATGTAATTTTTTTTCGAAAAATATTCTTATGTACCTGATGACTTATAAATATAAATATTTTCAAAAACGTTAATGTTTTCTAAAATAATGAGTGCCTTTCGTTAAATGAACCACTCTGGACATGATTTCGTATACGTGGTCCTTATGGCACTTACAATAGATTTTGATACATCACTATACAGCGTGACATCGCTGAAATCGAAAATCCAACGAAGAGGGGGGGGGGGGGGTTACGTCAAAAGCACACACGCGCTTGCAATTATCGATCTGCTGTTTGATAAATCATTCGCTGCGATCCATTATTTGTCTATACATCCACGGCGGAGAGTGAGTAGTTATGTTAAATCTATTCAATAGTACCTTTTTAGTAGGTATATACTATTATTACAGTACACAATATATATGAATAACATTTTTTGTGTTTTCAGTGTTCACCAAACACAATGCGCGTTAGAGTGAAGGAATAACAATACCTACATATATATTATTATACTCGATTGACGAACAATCAAAACACTGTTGATTAGCTGAATAAACCATTAAAAGTGATGAATTTATATGTATGCCTGAGACATGCATGATGAGATGCATTTCAATATAAGTCCATTTCATGAGTAATGATAAACATTTCAATTACTCAATAATATTTTGCTTATATTTTATAAGCTCATTAATTTTTTTTGTACAGAATCTGCACACATTCGTCAGTAGGTAGGTATACGTCATTATTTAACCTACCTAACTATTACGGAAAACTCTTTATTATTGACTTAATTTGAATAATACCTCTAAAACGGCAAAATGGAACTTGACTATAACTGACAAAATATTATTGCCGATTGGACTCAGATCATGTTTATTAAGAATGCATACAATATACGTCAAAATATATTTTGAATAAGGTTGTTTAAAAATATGATTTTACTAAAAAAGTATTTTTTTTTACCATTATAATGTTAGAATACATACAAAAGCATTACCGAAAAAGGTAAACCCGCAATGGTTTAATTTACAACATCAACACTTACATAGATCAAGCAGTTCATTCTACAGTGGCTCAAACTAGTCATAATATCCGGAAGAGACGTGGTTATAAATTATAATGAACCAATTTCGAAAGGCCAGCTCACAACCCAAACGGACAACGGATGGCCAAGTTAGATCCACCTCTAAGCTCAGTTAGCGGTAAATACTCATCACAACCAAACACATATTTCTTGAATGCTGACAATATAGTAAATTAAGACGCAACAATTTACTTTTGGTAACTCTATAAATATCGTCCAACTTCCATAAACATAGTTAATAAACTATATTATATTAAACGTATAAAAAATATAGATCAACACCAACTGATTTATTGGGTAACTAATCTTAAATTGTTTGTACAATTTACATGTTTATTATCAGCTAATACATTGCAGTTGATTAAAAAAATATATAAACAAAAATAAACCATAATATTGTACATACACAATTCCCTGTCACCGGCCAGCTCTTGCGTTACGTTAAAAACAATAATAATAATAATATAATATAAAATGTAACTGGTCTGCATTTGGAACGTGGATTAATATACAAAATAATTATGTTATGCCAACATCAAATACCTTCAGTCACATCATATTAATACGTATAGTAAATCCACTATATGGTAAATAATAGTTGATTTTTGTTAATTACTGACACGCCGAAGTGTCTACGCTATTTCCAATTATAATAAAATATTTATCGTTTCGAGAAATCTAATAAATATTAATTGTAAGCAAACATGCTATGATTTTAATAACCATTTTCATTATCACTGCGCGTTGATTATTATTTGTTTCAACAAAAACGCACCGTCATCAAACTTTTTCGTTTCGTTCTGAATCTGTATCGCGCAGAGGAAAAATATTTTTTTATGTCTATAATATTGAGAATTACTAGAATAACAGTAAAATAAGGTCGTCTGGTGATAATTCCTAGAGACCAATTTTAATATTTTTGGAATTTTATTAAAAATAATTTTTATATTTTTGGTTTGTATTGGGTATTACCTATTTACATAAAAAACGACGATTTTACAATTTATAATATCGTTACACTCATAATATAATACATGTAGTATGTTAAAATATATATACAAATATTTGTTTAAAACTATAACATTAATGTGTGTGTATTTAAAATAATGCAAAAATAGCTTTTGATTACCCTATCTAGTTTAATAGTTGATGTTTTTAAAGTTTTGTTGAAAATTAAACATATAGGTATTGCGTCTAGGGTTTAAATAACTAAACTTTTGATGAAACTATAACAAACTTCAGCATTTAAGAACGCAGTACAGTGAACAGCTATAATACCACAAGTTATTAAAATAATCTTATATACTCAATAGGTAGGCCAAATTCTTACAGAGAACAGTATAGAGACCATATAGAGACACATTCATCAACTTGTTTCGTGTTCTACATAATATTATTATATTCAGTGTTTTAATGAATCAGAGGAAAGATTTAATGAAATACGTGACGTACGTATTACAGTGTTATATTTTTAAAAAAAACTTATTTTCTCCAACACTTTTTCCTTCTGAAATCCTTTTGTGTATTCATGAAAACCATAGTAGTTTTGTGTTGTAATAAAAGTAACGAGGTGTAATATAATATGATATCATGGTATTAATATATTAATATGTGTATACGTAGTAGAATAAAATATTGACCATTTCATAAATTAAACATTATTCTAATTTATTTAAGCTTTATAGTTTTAGCAATTGGTTTATTCATATTCTTAACGTTTTTATAGGTGGGTGGTACATAGGTTATAATATGTAAAATAAACAATCAATACCACAATTTTGTTTATAAAATTTAGTTTGTTTTTACATTTTTACATTTTAATAAACAATTATAATTTAAATAATATTATAGTGGGAAGCGAGTAAAATTCCTTTATTTTTCATTAGTTACATTTACTATTTCACTGATCTCATAAAATGTTTAGATATTTATAAACAATTCAATGTTGGTTAAACATTTGGTATTTGTGTATCAATATTTACAAAAAAACTAAACACATATTACTTACCCATATATTTTGACAAACATAATAATCGTATATTTATAACGTGCATTGTGTACTAACAGCTTTTGTTTATACTTCAGTGATCACTATTTGTTTTTTTACCTGTATTTTAGTTCATACTATAATGCATTTTATAAGTATCTATAGTACTGTGAATTGCTCGGAATTTTTGTTAGACACAGATTTACTGTTGTACTTTAAAATATGACCTGTTACGCATTATTAAAATGTAGTTAAATACTTTTATGTAAACAAAACAAAAATTAATGTCATATATATAGTTTGTATTTGTATATACTTTAAGCTTGACTGAATAGTTTACCAGTAAGTTTATAGGCGCAGCTAAACTTACTTTCATAAGTTTATTGTTTTTCAATGTAACAAGTAACCATGCATAAATGCAAAAAAACTTTGTTAGAAAGTTTTGCAACTACCTAAAATACGATAACTTATAATTTCTTAAATATACGTATTATACTTTGTACAAGTAAAAGATTAAAATAATAATGTTGAACTTTTAATTATTATTATTGTATAAATGATTAATATTCAAGAATGATATATTTTAACTTGCAAGACTGTGTTTTCAGATTTTAATTCGAGTATGTAGTTTAGCTTAAATTATACGATATTGAATAAAAAATAAACGTAACGATTTTAGATGAAGAAATTTTGTGAAAATACAAGTGTATTTAATATAATAACTATCAAACTCTTACAATAAATTACCTAATGGAATCCCTAAAATCTGGATCCAATTCATAATGAATAGAAACATGTTTCATTGATTCTAAACTTTTATGATTTTAACATCATACAAATCGTAAATCACAAATTACATTTTATTGATGATTAATACTACACTGCAAAATATGCATTTAATTAACATTATTCATTAGTTATACAAATGTACCATAATTATGTATTACATAAAAGTCCACAGAAATGGCAAGCCATTGAACCGTTGAACATATTATATCTGAGACGTCGGTCGTGTTTCAGAAATGTTCATATACTATTGGAAAAGGACTATTTCATTATAGTTTTTGAGTATATCACTAACTCTTCCTTGTTTAAATAACCGGGTACACCCTTACACTCGCGCAGCATTTACGATAAATGTCGGACCATAGGGGTTCTTTTTCTATAGATTCTTAGCCGAGTACAATGTATTGATTTTCAGAGCATTGAAAAACGTCATAATATAATGTAAATTAATTTATATGGGTCTGATATGGCATTGCATGTTGCCACGTATTGATTAAAAAATTGATTTTTTGTCTTTTGATTCACTCAGAGGACGTATCAGCTATTCGCCATAATATGGTTGTACGGAATTAAACACGCTATGAGCTGTGTGGAACTGACAAATCGACAAAGACGTACTTATGTTGCATAAAATAGCCCCAAGCCCGCATGCATGAAGTTCTGGTGCAAACTTTAGAAAACGTTTTACCGACTGTGCCGACTCTGTTGGAAGTCATCACTAAAATATTAATGCGTACACTTAGGTTGGAGTTACAATAATAATATTGAATCATACGAGTTGTAGAAAAATAGCACAGCAGACGATTAAACTCATTTAACTGAAATATAATAATTTATTCCATATTATTTGCTTTATCAATGACACCGACAATTTAAATTAAGGTATAATAGAAGTTAAACGATAAACAATTAAGAAACAGAGCCAATGCATTCTACTAAGACTGCGTACAAAAGCGCCCAAGTTAGATATCGTTTTCTAAATAGGTAATAATGAACTATAAGTCTATTTTTTTTTTAAATTTTAACTGTGTTCGACTATTTTAGAAATACATTAAAGTTAAAATTGTTTGATTTAATATGTGTTTTAATGGTATCAAAATAAAAGTGTTGTACAAAGTTATTTAACTATACAACTGTTTTAAAAAACAGTACCTTGTTGCGGGCTATGAATACTGCAAATTCATTGAGCGATCATAATGAATAGTTAGAATAGTATAATAATTAGTTTTGACCTAACACAATTTATAAATTGTAAATCGAGTATTATATATAAGAAACTGCTGACCAAGTCACGAATTCGGCTAATTAAAATAACTATCAATCAAGCGCACGTGTTTAGAAAACGTACACCTAGAACCCTTATAATTCGGTAAAACTAGTATTCATAACCATGAAGCCATATTTCGCGTTTCTACGAAAACAACGACTTTCCACAGCCACACCCAAAAGGACACCGTCCTGCAAAACACGCTAGCCGTCCAAATCAAAGGAGCCAACACCATTTATAAAGAAGCCCAGAGTACAGCCTATTCAGATGTACCATAGCCGTTGAGACCTGAGCACCTTCTCTCCACTCACAAACACACCACTTGTACTCTATTATAATATTTGCTGGAAATAAACTACATAATTGTTCAATGTTGAAAAAAATTGTCTCCAACTATTTATTAAAAAACCACCAATACCTGGAACACTGGTAGCCAGCATACAACAATCTACATAATATACAGGCACTATTTTTTAATGTAGGTAGGTAATTATATTTGAATTGTATACACATAAATACTTATTATAATATATTAATGATGCTATATTATAAACTTGTATTCAATCCATAGACCTTAATAATAATAAAACAATAAGGCATTGAAGAATGTGTATAGAAGACATGCAGAGTATTTTATTCATTATAAAAAAAAAAAAATATTTGTTTTGATTTTTAAAAATAAATCCAACATTTTTAAGTAAAAAATAGTAGTTTAACTATACTTTGATTATATTATAATTATTATTATAATCAGAGCAGGTTTTTTTATATTATAAAAAATTGTATTCAATTTATTTGATGCTATTTTCAATAAATATAAAAATGTATAAAGAAATATTATTCCTACTCGTTATTACATTTTATTAGAAATAAGTTATGCCATGAAAGAAAATCATCTGGATATTATAAACATCGTACAAACGACATCTCTTGAATATATCATAATATTCCTTGTTTGCAAAAATTAAAAAAAAATAATAATTTTATCATATTAAAAATACTACAATATAATATAATGTAGTTCTATTCATACGAGACTTCATTTTCGGATGAATGATAATTATAATACATAAAACATGACTACACGATTATATTGTACAAGCATTCAACCCGACCGTCACCAATTAATATTTTCGAGAATATAAAAGCATCAAGATTACATTGAATGGGATACTTCAGGTCCACTTCGTTTTCTTCGAACACAATGAACTTAACAGAAAAAGTGAAGTCCGAGATGCCAACAAAATATTATTATTTTGATTGTTATTTTTTATTATTATTTATAAAAATCCCCGCGGTGACATAGACCATTGGGAAAAAAGTAGTTATCTTACATAGTAGACTTAATTCTAATGATTGAGAATTATAAATATTGGCTAGTTTATAATAATTATTAGGAACAGTAATTGTGTTACAAATTTTGAAATGTGTGTACATTATAGATTCTGAGTGGAGCGATGAATATATCAATTTTACAATGATGTAACACTGTTTGAAACTTATTGGTATTAAGAGGGGGGAGGGGTGGTCAGAAGTAAAAATTTGACAGTACTTTTCGAAAACGCCGGAAAAAACAAAAAAACAATTATGGAAAATCGGTAATTTTTATGCAAAATAGGTTTTTGATAAAGTCGATTTTGGTTTTTGGTGTAATTCTACAACAAATGTCCATAGATACATAACATTTTCACTGAATGTTTATATTAACATTTTCTATACGCAATTTTTTAAAAAAAAAATAATTTCTACTTGTTTTGAGATGTTTAAGGACTTTCAGTTTTCAATTTTTTTTAGTTTTTTTTTCCATAAATGTCAATAAAATGTTATTCATTGGGTAAAAAGCTTAAAAGTTCAACACAAGGCCTAATACATTGTTACAATAGTAGTTGAAAAATATTAAAAATACTTAGTCAATATGACAAAATTTATCAAATTTAATTATTATTTTGTAGTTAAAAATGTATAAGATTTTCATTTTTTATAGCTATAAGGATTGAACATTTAAAACAAAGTTCCATGTAAATATGTTATATATAATTTATTTTATTCACAATGACATCATCAAAATATATACTTAGTTATATCATAGACTGATTTTACTGTCTTCGCTCAGAATCGTTTCTCTTACACAATGCTATTATATTATCGCACTTAAATATTTAACACCAACCATTTCGGTGACCCAAATGTAACCTACTATAATACAGCAGAGCGACACCCACTTGCCCACCTTTTTTTTTTTATTACCTATTTACAGTTTTTTTTTTGTAGATTTGTTTCTTTGATTAAACCGACGGTACGAATATGTAATAGTGAGAATATTATCTCGTGGCCAAGAGATTCATGTTATCGAAATTTTGCATCTATTCTGAATTCGGGTGTAAGTACGACATTCCGTCATTATGTGTTGGATTGGGAGAAGGGTGCTGCATGATGGGCTTATTGGGGGAGTTTTATATTTGGCCATATAGGGGAGTGATTTACGTGTGCCCGATCCGGAGTCTTATTTAAAATGACTTCAGACTTTCTAGACAGGTCTGTACCTGTAGGAAGTGATCATATGAATACGTCTTTTTTAGTTTCACAAAGTTTCGTGCAAAAGGATTTCCAGTTTACCTGCCACGCATATTGGTACAATGAAGTTTGATTAGGGAGATTACGTCTTGTTCCGAGTTGAACGACTGCTGTTGGAAATGGGTGAGCTATTTATATTATTATTATTATTATTATTATAATATCCCGCTACAGTCATAAACATAATTGGTATTATATTAATGCACACACCGGACTTAACTGACAAACTACTACGATATGTACGAAAACGCACAACTCCAAATTATAATATTTATTTGCACACGTTTTTTAAATTGATATTGTTCCCTTTAAATTTATACGTTTGCTATATCAAACAAAATCAACTCAAAACCATATTATTATTGTATCTCATTTGCATAATAAGTTCTATGCAACTGTACATTGAAATGTACCTGCAACACATAATAATAATATTTTTTTTACGTTGTACCCATGGCAATGATAATGATATATTACATTATGTTAAAGATAAAATACTTTTTGTTGGCCACTGCCTAAAAATATTTCTGCGATCGGGCTTGCAGGTTATACCTAAGTATAATAAAATCTTGGTGGACTTCAATATTATATAATATTAATAGCTGTATTCAACAAAAATCATAAATACTAAAAGTGATCTGTGTATATTATATTCAATTAATAGATATAATATGTTATGGACGTTTCTTAGACGAGTGAAAACTGCAGCTGCAGTACAGCAGTCACCGAATCGAAAAACAAATTAGAAAAAATGTGACAGCTAATTCTGTGTCAGATGCGTTGATTCTATTTCTTCTATTTCCTTGCCGTATCAAACGTCTCGAAAAATAAACCAAACGCGTTTTCTCTTTGTTTTCTGTAACATTTTCATCACGAAAGGATTGATGAACTCACGTATAGTATTGCGTGCATGTGTTTTTAATTTGTCGAAGTGGTGCGGACGGATTTGATTCCATTATTACGAATTACTTTTCAAATAATATACGGTCGGATCGAGATTCGTAATAAGTAATAACGTTTCCTCTTACGCGTATTGTTCCGTTTGACGTTTTTTTTCTCTCCCCTCCGTACGGATGTCTACACGACGACGATAACGACGTGGTCGTCTTAGAACAACGAGACAAATATAATATATATAGTATGTATGTATACAAACGAGATTTTTAAAAATCAGATGGCGGAAAATCAGAGTTTAACTATTAAACTACGGTCTCGGAGTTTACCGCCGGCGTTGCAGTGGCGCCGATAGAAATACGCTTTTCGAGTAAGCTGTGCACACAATAAAAATAACAATAGTGATTACATACACGTAAAAAGTCATAACTACTCTAAGACGCGTGTCAGTAATAAATAATAAACGCGGATGCGCCACGCAAACCACAAAAAGCGGGTATCGCTGTATAGTTGGTAGGTACTTGGCGCTTTATTATCCGGTTATCGTAAATAAAAATATTCACCGTTTTTGCAGCACAAGTCATTTTGAGAGACTTAGTATGCGTTTAACAGTTACCTACAGTTGAGCGCCGATGAAAATGCGCTTGTCGAGTAAGCTGTATGTATTATAACAATAATAATATACACTTCCAAAATCAAAACTATACTCTAAGACGCGTGTCAGTTATAAATAATTATACGTGGATGCGCCACGCAAACCACAAAAGGCGGGTATTGTTGTACGTGTATATAGGTGGTAGGTACTTGGCGCTCTATTATCCGGTTATCGCGAATAGAAAATATATATAGTCACGGTTTTTGCAGCACAAGTCACTTTGAGAGACGTATGCTTTTAACGGGCACGTAGTTCACCGCCGACGTCACAGTCGAGCTCCGATGAAAATGCGCTTGTCTAGTTTAGAAACTGTAGAAAACAATAATATTATGATGTATGGGTAATAATAATATGCACGTAAAAAGTCGAAACTACTGAGAAGCGTGTCTGCAGTAAATATTATTCCTGCACGTGGGCTTGCAAGAGGCGGGTTTTGTTGCTGTTATTTTTTTTTAATCGAATTTCTGCGGTAATTATTCCAACTCATCACTATCACGAGTGATGATGCTGATGATAATAACAATATGCTCCCGGGTCAGACACGAGGGTGTTAAAATATTATTAGAAGGTTGTATAATTTACTAATTTTTATAGGAACGGGTGCAAGCTGTTCGTGAAATAAGAAAATTATTAATTCCTTTGATTTTTACAATCAGAAAGGGACCCGACGTGAATTTACTTCACGCGGCCAATAGGGTTTGGCTTAATAAGACGAAACGAGTACACGACGAACGCCAGCACTCGATATAACAAAATATTATATTATTATTATTTTTACGTGTGAAGACGGTAGGTACTTGGAGCTTTATTCTCCGGTTGCTAAATAGAAAGTCACGATTTTCGCAGCATAAATCATTTCGGGAGACTTAAGAATTTAACAGACGTGAAGTTTACCACCGGCATGGCAGTTGCGCCTGTAAAGATTGCCTTGTCCAGCAAGTTTTTTATAATAATATGGACGTCAAAATCAAAACCATCGAGACGCAAGTCAATAAATTATTATACTTGCACGCAGAAGCGCCATACAAACCACAAAAGCCGGGTTTCGCTGGTTTGGTTGTTGTTATTTTTTAATTGAATTTTCGTAGTAAACGATTATCGCACAACAGCACTGATTATTATAATATAACAATATGTTTCGCGCAGACACGGGGGTGTTAAATTATTATTTTCGTGGTGGTCGTATAACGACACATAGTGCTCAATATCAGTCTACAAAACTCAAATTATGTATAGGATCGTCATCTGGGCATAATTTTAAAGAGTTCAACATATTACCAGTTGTTGATCTTAAAGGTATTCAAAAAAATTGCATGATGCGGGTGGTTAAAAACTTAAATCAATGGGTTGATAACGATGAAATTAATAACAAAAAAGTTTTTCAATCTTTTGGTGCGAAAACTTTTACTTAACAAAATTGTGGGTCAAAAATTTGTTAACTATTTTAGTCCTAAATATAAAAATTCCATTCCGTTCTTTATATTATGAAGAAAAATATAAGTAATAACTGTAAACATAATAATGTTAAAAATAATATATGACTGAATCGTTATATATATCTTTATATATAACTTAATAATCT
This sequence comes from Nasonovia ribisnigri, assembly GCA_027563435.1. NCBI lineage: Eukaryota > Metazoa > Arthropoda > Insecta > Hemiptera > Aphididae > Nasonovia > Nasonovia ribisnigri. The sequence continues at coordinate 191,214 of JANEHU010000007.1, read as the reverse complement.
TACTTTGTTTATATTTATGTTTCTGAAAATATTTTTCCTTTATTTATTTATTTATTTTTATTATTATTATTTGCAACAATTTGTATGTTAATTTAGGTTTTAAGTTTAATTTGTAACTCTTTATCTCCGACACAAGCATAGCTTATAGGATATAGATAATTAAAATGTATTATAGTTGTATATGTGTCAGTAAAAAAAAAAAAAAAAACAAATAATTATAATAATTATAGGAATGGGTGCGTGTAATAATTATATTATTAGTTCCTTTGATTTGCATGGGTCCCCGAAAACTGACTGGGACATGACGTAAAATTTACTCCACGCAGAAAATAGTGTTTAGGACGACACGACGAATGCCAGTACTCAATTGAACATTATATCATTATATTTATCCTATTATTTGTTACGTGTATAGGTAGTTTATGTACTTGTCGCGTTAATCTCGGGTTATTGCGAATAGAAAGTCACGATTTTTGCATATTTCGGGAAACGTACGAATTCCCGGACAGGCGGTCAACGGTCGTCATAATAATACGTTTTTATATTTTATCGAAAAAATGAATTAATACAAAAATAAATAAAAAATACAATAGTTGAAAACATCCTCTGTCCGTCTGTTCTTTTGTTTTTGTGTTAACGTGTTCATCGGTTTAAATCCGTCATTTGATCCGGGTCGGGTCTCGCACGCGTGATTTTAATCGATTTACGCTGAAAAGGGTCGTTATTATTATTATTTGGCAAAGTGTTTTTTTATCGAAAATAAATTGCGTGTGGAATTTTGTTTGATTTGGTTTCGGGTGCGCGAAATAATGGCAAATGTGGCGGAGGGTTCCGAAAGGGTACGGCAAGGCGGCGTCGGCGTCTCTTCGGTTGTTTTTGTTCAATAATATATATATATATTTTTCTTTTGAAATGCATTTTTTCCGTACCAGCAAACGAATCATTTGTATTCTATTCACGTGCGTAGACCCCGTGAATTATCACCTCGGCTCTTCGGTGTATATATAATATACACATTGTATATGCGGCCAATACGCCGCGCCACGCCGATATTGAACATTATGATTTACATTCTAATTGAAATGAAATATCAACAAAAATAGATAGGCGACGTCGAGTTGAAATATATTCCCGCAGATGGTTTTTATCGCTGTTTGGATACGCTTTAATCATTTGATTTGGTCATTCGATTCCGATTGAAAAAACACCAGGCAGCGCATATTTTAACTAAACCGAATTTTGATTGAATTCTCGTGTCAATATTGGTATTTTATTCATTTAAATTTTGTGTATTGAAATCGACAGGTTTGGAATTGTGATGTATTGGTCAAATCCGATACTAATCAACTTTCATAAATATAATTGAAAAAAATTACCTTATAATAATATTCAATTTCATACGTTGGACAGGTATAAAAAGTTTTACTCTGAATATTAACGTAGAGGTATGGAAGTATTTGATATTGTTTAATTCAATTTATTGTATAAATGTTGTAATCCAATATAATATACAATACTAAAAAAAAAAAAAACATAAATAATTATAAATATTGGTTTATACGGCTGAAACGTACATTTTATGAAGCCGAACTGGCTGTTAAGAATAATTGAGTACGGTGCTTTGGTTTTATTTTATTCACATTCAGCCAATGATTGAATTTAAAAATCGATAATTCACTGAGAGCGTCGCCTAAGCTCTTGAAATTATTATTTTTATGTTTCGGAACCCTTCTATATTATGATATTGCAAAGAAAGTGCGGTTTACGCGTCTAGCGATAAACAGAAAAATGGACTAAAACCGACGGGATAATAATATTATAAGGAACTAGATGAAATCGATCAAACATTTCGTCAACTATTAAGTTGTCGTGTTTAAATTTGTTATTTAAAAATAAATCATGTTTATAATAGGTATTATCAGTAGCATATACTTAGCAATTTATATAAAAATAAAAACCACGAGGGACCGTATATTTATTGTAAGACACCGCAAACATCAAAACTCAGTTTGCGTTCGTTGTTAAAAATAAATAACTAAACAACCAGACCCGCTTGTGTCCAGGGCTAGAGTTCACATTTTGGTGATATTATTTCCTCAAAGAACGATTTTTCTCGTGATTAAATAACGTTGTTTGCGTGACAGGCATCGTTTTCACCGGTAATCGTTGGTGTCATGAAACGAGATTAATCACAAAAAAAAACATAATATTCACACATGTTTTACAATATGGTTTTGATGAATTATAATAAATTATAATGTCTCCGAATGACATGAAATGTGTAATGCAGCACCCGGTACGGTTAAAAAAAATGAATTTAATAAAAAAAAATTTTTGGTCGGTGATCATTATTATTATTTAAATTTTAAACGATGACAAATTTACATTTTATTCTTAACCCTCTGTCAAAATTTTCCAACATTAAGTTACAAATATATATTTAAAAACTAATGTAAATTTGAATGGTCAGAGCCCAATGAAAAAAATCTTTACTGCCAGATTTACGTTCGTTTACAAGTTATATTAAAAATAGGCACGTATAATAACTATTTACACATAATTTTATTCATTTATGATACCTAATATTAATATAATGTTATTAATTAAAAGAAACAACACCTATTAAATTACATAAGTACACCAATTAATGATTATGCAATTAAAAAAACTGATTTTTTTATCTATTATAAATGGAGAGTTTTAAAGTAGAATAATTTTAATGGTCCAAGAATTTTTGTTGGACATTTACTTCAGTGTTTAAAATACAATTCACTTTTGCTCGTGACGTCATAAAATCATACAGCATGATAGACCGTATTCAGAATACTTGCGTGGTATTGACTTCGGAGAATTAAAATAATTATTAAAAGTATAAGTCACAAAAGAACATATTTTCTAAAATGATTATGTATTTCTTTAAATTTTCATGCTAATTCAACATTTCCATAATATTAAAATTTGTATCCGGGTAGTTTGTGGGAACCGTTAGAAATAAAAATACACACAATGGAAAAGATAAATTATATTTAACTCTGTAATACTATTAATTCAAACAAATATATTATTATTATTATTATTTATAATGTAAGGACTGAAACAAATGTATAGTAAAATATCGCAATAAAATATATAAACTCAAATAATAATACATACAATTTGAATATATTGAAAAAAACGGATTATAATAATATGTTGGTTTTCAAAATCCATAATTCATGTAATGCACAATTTTTAAACACCAAATTTATTCTGTTTTGAAGCTCTATATTTTCACACAGTGGAATAAGAAAAAGTAAGTTCTTTATTTATATATATATTTTTGTTTTTAGTTTTTTAACCATTTGTATTAATCAATACATTTGTATAAAAACATTTTTAATGTACCTACTTGGTACGATTAAATGACACTAAGAACATAAGGTTTTGTCTAGTTCGATATCTAAGAAGGTACCTGCTATTTAAAATTAATAATAATTTTGTGCGATGGATGTCTTCATTCATTAGTTTAAAAATAAAACGAAAATCCAAATAACTAATGTAAGATTTCTAGTTCAATATATTATAATAAAATCGAATATAGGTAATAGTTTTTTGTACGATGGAACTTACATAATATGAAAGCTATAACAACCCATAAAATCAGATTTTAAAATGTTTCAATGGCTCCAGTCTGGCCAAATGTGCATGAGGTCAAAATGTAGATTGTTTGTGAAGTTCAAAAAATATAAAACATATCATCAAAGATTCTTTAACTATCATGTCATGATATGAGAATATTACAAGAATGCTCGTTGATTGACAGGAAGAATATTACCAAAATATTTATCACGAGAAATTCTTATCAATTCAATTCCATTTGAATCGTATTTAAATGATTGATACGTAGGCACGCTTTAATGAGTTGGTCATAATTTTGCATTTGGCCATTATATTGAAATATTGCTAACAATAATCACACAATTAGGCGAGTTTGTTTGGGTATTTTCGGAGTAATTCCACGCCCCTGTCAGCAGAACTAATACTCGGTATAATATTAAATCATCGGCAGAGAGTAAACAATATAATATTGAAATAATATTATAATATATATTCATACTTATACCTAGTCATGTTGTGGTACTTAACTGTGATAAATGAAACAAAATTTAAGCGATAAATTGAATCATAGAAAAATATTTTATTCGAGTAAAGAGGAGGTACTATTACGAAAAAAAAAATCAATAGAATAATAAATAATAATACATATTATGCCGAACTAATGGGTGGCTCAATAATGTGTTTTTCCGTTCTGTCATTAAACCAATACAGGAAATGAGAAAACAGGAAAACACGGCGGCATAATATGCTACGCATAATATCGTTATTTTATGGTTTTTCGATTTAAACTTGAGTAATATTATCATTATTATAACACATAGACGTGCAGGCGAAGGTGTGTGTATGTAAAACAGTATTTACGATCGAAAGTCGTGTAGGGAGCGGAGAAGACAAAATACGTCATAGTTTTGTTCTAGAACGCAATGCGTCTGTGACTTTTCAGTGATGGAGTTTAAACGATTAGAAAACGTTGCTGCACAGAGCGCCACGTCACCGTGACACGTCATTTTTCATTCGGGATTCTATGGCCGCTATACGAATATCATTATATAGCTCTTACCCCGTCGTCGCCACCGCCGACTGTACCGTAATTGTCTTGCCGAAAACTGGAATAAAGATGTCTGATAATGGTCGAGGGGTTAAAGAGTTGAGACAATGGCGCTCGCGAGTCTGTGCGCTCACAACGGCTTCAATGCTTACATTATATTATGTTATTGTATATATATATATATATATTGACATACAGGGTGATTCGCCGGGCACGGTCATCCCCTTTAGTAACGGCGGTAATCCAAAATCTGGCTTATAAAATATTTACTTAAAGACCATTATTATTATATCCTCAAGTCATTGAGATTTTTCTGTGTCTACTCAAAAGCAGAACACAAAATCAAAAAAAAATTCAAAATAATATGGTCACTAAGTAAATAATATTATATTTAAAAATTCCAATTCCAGTGACCTCATTATTGAAGAAAAAAGGGGCTCGCATGCTTGGTGAATCACCCTGTGTTGCTGTGTATATGTTAATCAGTGTGTTTTTTTTGTCTCTCGGTTTTTTGTTCTCTAGTCGCGAGGCGCTATGCGAAAACGATTTAAGTATTGTTATAGTCTCGAATGTCGGCCACCGAGTGTAGACACCGAGCAGAGAAACAATACGAAGAGAGGAGTTGAATGGGAATTTATTTTCGTTCGGCGCAGGCAATTTGAATTTTTGCGACTAGCTGATACGACGTGATACGAAAAGCAGCTCATCTTGCGTGCTCGCGTCCATATGCGGGGAGTGAAAAAACGAAAAAAAAAAATACGGAAAATAAAAAAAAACGTTGCGCGCTATATTTATCATTCCCCCCGCCACCTCGGCCAACGCCCCACGAGGCTTTCTACTGCCCATTTAGCGTTCCCATAAATCCGCCATTGTTTACGGATTTATATTTATACATGCAATGTTTGCCTCATTAGTTTTTATACATATATTATATACATTTTTTCCACTGACTATATATAATATAATAGAAAGTGCAGTATTGCCCGCTGCCATTAGACGGGCCAAAGTGGCCTCCAATAGAGACCGTTGCGCTTTGTAATAGTACCTAAGAGACGCGCACATTATACGATAGATATTTGGAGGGGGAAGATATAGGGATGGTAAAAGATATGTGTAAATATAATTTTTTTTTCAACTCTTATTGTGTCTACAAAAACTAACAAAGCGCAAAATGATATCGTCGATAGGGGGCTCGTATCGCTTTGCCCAAACTGTTATTATTATCATCGTACCTGTACGATTTCGACGTCAACCACTTCTGTCGATCGGATAGGATCGTCGTAGGTACCGATTACTACTTATATGTTTGTCGCGTAATCGTTTACTGGTTTACACTTTTGCCAGTTATATTATATAAATACAAACGGACACATATCCACGCGCATACCTATGGATTTCAAACACTCGTTATTCGTCCGATAAAATTCGGTCAATGCGTTCTCGGGATTTTTTTTTGTTTTTATTCATACAACCCGAATCCGAAATATTGTTATGTGTACCTACCCACATAGTCGGAGCAAAGAAAATCTATTTCAGTGTGTGCATTATAATAATATCATATAATAATATTACGCAATAAAGTTTAATTACGCGTAATAATTTATTTCCACGGAAGTACAATAATATAAACGCGCTGTGTTGTTTTAATAAAATACATTGTAAATAAGTCGTTCGTATGTATTGCGTGTACGGACAATATAATTGCATTAAATAACCTTTCAGTCGTTCCATGCCAAGTCATAGATTGGTCGTGTTTCAGAAGAATGTTCTTTTCTCTTCTGTTTTTCGTTTGTTTATTTTTGTCGACCCAGATCGTTGTCCAAAATTATTTTAATGGGGAGATAATGTACATGGTGTTTGTTCATTGAATTATTTCAAGCCAAACGGGCGTAACTAACATTTAAAAATACGCAGGCTTAATGCGTATTACAATAATAATGTTATGGTAGGCATATACACTATTACAATACAACACATTATTAAATTTAAATAAAAATATTTGATCTAAAACGAGTAACAACAAAAGCGTACCCGCTCGAATGTAAATTTTCTGAAAATTGATTATAAATCAATTACTTAAACAAACCGTGTTTCCGCAAAAACTGGTAGCACACCATAACTCAGTTACCTATATTACTCAGTACCCAACACAAATTTTAGAATTATTTCTGTGGGATATCGATGACTCAATAGTCTAATTTCATGTCCCGCAAACAGAATTCAGAAGTTTGTAAATGATACTGAGTAATATGGGTAATTTAGTTGTTAAAATACCTGGTTTTTACCAGATATGCGGTATAATGTGCTACCTACCTGTTTGTTTTAAACAGACAGCTGTTGGTATTTATTATTAAAATATAACCTAACGATCAATTAAGTATGAATATTATGCGAATATAGGTTTCACCTCACAAATAGCATACTGAAAACTGATTGATTATGCGCAGATAATAATAATAGTATTGCCTGTAAAATTGTAGAATAATCAATACTATATAGCTACTGTAGTATTATGATAAAGCTGAAGAGTTTGATTGTTTGAACGCGCTAATCTCAGAGACAACTGGTTTGAATTGAAAAGTGATTTTTGTGTCGGGGAGTACATTTGTCTAGGAAGCCTATAGGCTATATAACATTACGCTACGACTAATAGGAGCCCGGGGAGGTGCTCAAACGGGAATTTTGAGATTCACGATGAAAATAATGTTTGCTTATAAATGGTTGCTATTGGTTGTAGGAAAAATAATTAGTAGAAATAATATTTATTTATTATTTTTTGCCTATTATTATTTGGTTAAATCGGACGGATCAGGTATACAAGTATGCATCAAATTGAATTTTTGGACATTGGTTACCAATAAGATGGATGAGTTGCACTTAATGCATCGAGTTACAACAAAAAGGAGTTGAACAATCATAATTTTTATAAGAGTTGTCATTTTTTACGGGCTACGAAGTGCAAGAGATCAGCTAGTGATAATATAAAAACACCAAGGTAAATGTAATTCGAGAAAAAAATATAGTAAGGTTTATCTTGTAAGAAGTTCCCGGTCAATACTTTCGTATTATATTAATATATACAGTTAATAAGTAGATTGATATTTTTCAGTTTTGAAATTTTAATTTTTTTAAAAAATTCAGGATGAAGTAGGTACATTCAAAATGTTTAAATTGCTAATTACTATGCTCAGTTTACGACTTTAATCGGTGATAAAATTAATGGGAATTATTTCTCCATCGCAAATAAATATTAAATCCTCATGACTTACTGTAAATGTTAAATTAGTTAATTTATATTGGTGAGTATTGTTATGGTACCCTTGGCAAAGCTCATTTCACTAGCTAAATTATACATAATATTTTGACTTTCGGTCTAATTGGATTGGATTGTGTATGAAGGTTGCCAAGGGTATTCTGTCACAATAATCAGGATCTTAGACCTTTAACGATGACCGAATATTCTGCCAACCGACCTAGGATTATGTGTTTTAATGTCAATATCTATGTAGGTTTATTGTAATATCGTAAGCAATACCTTGACAGTTTAAATAACTTTCATACATTTTATTATTTATTGAGTTAGTAAAACGTACAATTTATTTTGTAAGTTTGAATATAAATATATTAAACATTAGAATGAACAATGAAAAAAATGTTTATATTGTCTAAATACGATTTTGAAGAAGCGCAAGTGAAGCCAGGATATTTACTCAATAGAAAACCGTGAAAATATATAAAAGGTATTTATAAAGTTAATGCGTTTTTTAGTCCTTGAACTTATAGTATCCTTATAAAATATTGTCAATGTAAAAAATCGTAGTTTTCACTTGAGGTGACTTTGCCCGGGCAACGTCGCGGGTAGGGCTGCTAGTTATTAACTATATAACTAATGTTATACTTTAGCTAAATACTTAAATTAATAAAAAAAATCTCTTGTTGCAGTATAATAATATATTAACTATTAAGCTGTTTGAGTTATAGACTGAAACATTTTTAAAACCAAGTGATAATATTATAAATGGTAAATTAAATGTATTATCATTCAAGCCTTTAAACATTTTTTAATTATACAACAAACATTGAAACATAGTACCTATACACAATTATACGTTTTAAAATAAAGACCATTTGTAAAATGTAGTAGGTTTACGGTACCACCTATTCGTCTTTTTTTAAAACAAAAAAATAAAATGTTATGCTAAGCACATTTAATTATTTTAAGAGGTAGAATGTAATTGGTTAATAAAGCTCTGAAAATATAAAATCAAACGGATATTAACCAAAATAAAAAAAATATTAAGTTATTATTTTTTGGTTAAATCACAAACTGTCACTCGGTGAAATACGAGAGTGTGATATTATAGTCAATATTCCATTTTAGATTCATATTTTATCAAACCAAATAACTCTAAATAAAGTGTGTTGTTATGAATAAGCGGAATCAGATATAATATTACCATATTATTTAGACTTGTGTGATATATTATCGGTTGACAGTTAATATTAATAAACATACCGTTTCTCCGAACGAGTTAAAATCACTTTAATCCCGCTTAAATAAAGTAAATCAGTAAACAGTTAACATTTTTAAAAGAATCGATATACATGTCAAATATGATTTACATTCAGTTGCTAAAATAACTGCACTAGACACAATTCATGGGGGCGACACCAACTCATAAATAATTTCAGCTCACAAGCGGTTTTAGTAAACACGATCGTGTGTATACATTGCATTGGGAATATTAAAGGAGTCGGAAAAGGTTTTTTTTTTGGAATAGCACTAAATGAGGTTTTTGAATTGAATTTCGAGTTTTTTTTTATATTAAGTGTTTTTTTATGGCTATTCTCACCCTCTCCACCGATCTCTCAGTAATTGAAAACCCATGTAATACTTCTCCAAAGTTTCTATTTTGATTTGACCATTCGATTTTTCACTGAACAAAAATAATTGACAAACTGCCCGATACACATTTCAGCGAACTGTTCTCAGGAAATAAAAAAAAAAAGAGGGTTACAAAGAACAACAGTATAATAACCACTATAATGTCTGAATGCATTTCTCTAAACATTATTACAAACATTATTACGTGTAAGCTAAAAATGCATTCCACCATATAAAAATATAGATGATCGTACTTTTTTTCGGATTTGTGATCTTGATTCAACAACAATTACAATGCTTTGTCAATTTCTTTAAATATTTGTCTGGCGTTATTTTTTGGTATCAAAAAATTATTTAACTACAGTCTGTTATTTTACAATCTGAGCGGAGTGATGAATGTATTGATTTTTCGATTATACAATGATATGTGTTTTTATTTTATTTTTATTTATTCTGTAAACATTTTTCCAAGTAGAAGTAATAATGTTTCAATAATGATAAACTTCAGTACCTTTTCTGGTGGAAAAGTGAATATAGTTGGTACTTTTGAGAGATCAAAATTTGAAAGTATTTTTCAAAAGGATTTGAAATAAAGAAAACTAAAGAAAAATGGAAATTTTTCCATAGATGAAATTTTAATTGAATATTTAAATATTATCAATTTCTATACGCAGTTAAATTTTTAAAATATTTTAACCCTTTTTGACTCTTTTCTATTTATATCGAATGACATTCGTAGATAGTTGAAATTTTCACCGAATCATTTTATATATACGATAAAATTTTCAAAAGTAATTACTTTGTACGGTAACCAAACAAAAATATTATATACATATATAATATATAAACAGTTTTTAAAATTAGGACAAGATTAGATAATATTTAAATGACGAATAGTGGTTAAATTATTTTGGAAATATGAACATTCAAGTTTATATATTTATTTACCTTGTAATTTATAATTTATTAAAATAGCTGAATAATGAAAGTGAGTATATTTTATTTTAGGAATCACAAATTTAAAATGTATGGTTATTTTAGTTTTAAATGTAAAAACATAAATTACAAGTAAAACTGTCGCTGATATTATATTTTATTATATAACATCGTACAAAATGATATAAATAACATTAGTAGCAAATAGACTAATCACTATTTTATTCTTTATTTTAGTATCTTTGGAAGGGATCCGCTGTAAATCGTTCTGCAGATTTTATCACCTACATACATCTAAAAGGTTAACATTATATTTTCACTGATGTCTAGGTAGCTTAAAATTATGTTTATTACGTTGAACTCGAAATAATTTATATGACTTGAACTTAAACGATTTACATAATTTGAAAAGCCTTTGTACAGATAAAATCGAGGTCGAAGCATAAAAACCCATTTTTAATATTATATTATAATATATTTACAACACTACATTACACACTTATACTTTATTTAAACATTTATCCAGAGACGGTCAAATGATTTTGTCAAGGGGAGGGAAGGTATATTTCTGATTTTTTAACATGCGCTATTTGATCATTAAATTATAATTTATGGTTATCAGCTCTTAAATATTGAAAAAAGGTCATGTGTGGATCTATCCCCTTTATCTCCTACCGTTTTACCTTCATTGCTTGTAACATTCAGTTAAATAATATAATTATTATGAAGAAATCTCATTTTTTAAAAATAACCAGCTAGGTAGTGATTATATTTTATATTAAATTACGTTTTGCCTTGAGTATTGTTAGATAATACATGATAATAATAATTCGTAAAAACATGAACCAATTGATCAAATAATAAAAAACCAATTCGAATAATACAAAACAAATGAAAATAAATTAATAACAGGATTGTGTTGTATCAAATATATGAAAATGTAACATAATTACATCAAAATGTCAAATTCTATATTGCTGAAACCCAGGTAAAATGACGTACGTTTTGACAGATTTCGGAAACAGAGTGTCCACCAATTTACCCGAAGCGGACCACTGCAGTGAGAAGTGTATAGAAGACCACCCGATGATTTGTACATTTTCGTTCACCAAGACCGACCGTCCCTCCATCATTGTTATTTAACTACTTATAAGTTGTAGCGAGTTGCCGTAGAGTCAAAATCGTCGACAATTCTACCGCTGCATGGACGCTATAAAAACGTACGTCGATGATAATAATATCAATGTCGTTGCATCGATAGCGCTTTTACACTTACATATTTATACGTTATAAATATGAAACAATTATCGTAACGACAATATTTTTGTTTTTTTTTTCCTCGCGAAGGCGCTGAGTAAATATCGCCGAGAGATCGAGTGGAGCGTGGACCGGACGTTTTCCGTATAAAAATAAAACGTTTATACGCATAAATATATACACGACGTACACACACACACACACACATACACACACACATATATATATTCAGCTGCTGTCGGTCGACAAAACTTATTAACATTGACCATATACATAATATTGTATATAAGAAACTGCGTAGTCGAACGATATTATTGTCGGGACAAAGCACACACTTATACACACACTTTGACATATATACACATGAGTGTAATATTGTATGGCAGTATTATAGTTGTGTAGTTTTTATTGAAATACACTTTATTCGTGTGCGTGTATATATATATATATATATGGGTTACTTATATGTGTGAGTCTGTATCAGCAAAACCGGTAGCCCCCACGATAAAGCTGGCAAAATATTATTGTGTGTGCATTAGCTGTAAATTGTATTTTTATTTTGACAATCTACCCACCACACCCCGTTACCCACGTAGTGTGTGAGTGTGATATTGAGTGTGTGAGTGTGATATTGAGTGTGTGTGTGTGTGTGTGTGTGTGAGTGTGATATTGAGTGTGTGTGTGTGTGTGTGGGGAAGGATGGGGAAATACAAATTTAATCGAATCGAGGGTCCGCGACCGAGCACACGCACACACGTTTGCACGCGACATGCACGTCCTCTGCGCGGTACAAATATCGGACTCGGGACATGTGCCCCAAAGGCTAAACTGTCATAAACACATTCTCTTATATATATATAATATGTATATGCGTATACTATCGGTGTGTGTAAAATGGTTTAGGTTAACCAACCGTACCGGTGCCGCGGTCACAGCCTAATATCGCGCGAATGAAATCGTCCGGCAATGTACGCCGCGCCTGCGAATAATATTATTATATTATGACGTTAAAATATATAACATAATAACAATATATATTACGTACGTATAACACTACGTGTAGACCGTGTGTTGCTGATTTACATAATAAATTCAATATTCCAAGTAGGTACCTACTACCCACGTATATCATATTGGGGAGAGAAAAAATACGATATCCGTCGGCTGTAGCGGGTTTTCGCGGTGGCAATCCGCCGGACGAGTATTATAATATTATAATCGCTATTAAAAATCGAGGAAAACGTGTGCAAATATTTTATTAAAAATGTTTTCAAAAAAACTCTTTTCCATTTGTACTTAGGTACCTAACGCCACATCGATAATTCGACTCTGGTAATATTGTATACATGGCGGTTCGCCAGGCAAGTCCACCCCACATTTTTTCTTTAATGATGAATTTGTTCAAATTCTGATTTTTCGAGTTATTAAATAAACTCAAAGACCAATTATTCAAACTAATTCATTTTGTAGTACTATTTAAGAAGTGTCCTGTGGCGATGCAAACTTCTGTTTTTCAAATGAGATTCCCTCTTTTTACTGTAAACTATTTAGTGGATAATTTATTTGAAAATGTTGATGCACCTGGTTCAAATTTTGAATGGATAGTTTTTTAATTAGCAAAATGTTTGTATTAAGGGAAATATAACTTAAAAAAGGTTTTACATAAATGATAAATATAAAATCGACATAAAATTGTATCTAGTGTTTATTATATTTGGACCATTATAACAAATTATTAATATTGATAAAATAATATGAATGAATACAATTTTCAAATCACCGTAGCCCCCATAACTCATCAACCAATTACCATGGACCTATTATCTTTAGTACAACAAAGTTAAACAACTCAAGTACAAATTTTTATTTTCATATGACAACTTATTTTTTAGGGGTTTTCTCATTTGAAAAATAGCAATTTTATCTCTACACTTCTTAAGAAGTGTAAAGAAAATCTCAAGAATTTTAAAATAATATGGTCTGAAAGTATATTTAAAATTCAAAAAATCAGATTTTGAATAGGTAAATCATTTGAAGAAAAAAAGGGAACGATCGTGCTTGGTGAAGCACTCTGTATATTATGCTGACGACAAATGCTGAAACGTAGCTCATTTAAACCACGTAATTCAATTAATTAAAATAGGAACCGTTCTAGCTGGCGGCCATCAATATTCGCACTCTTTTCAAGTATACGCCTTCATATTATTATCTTGCCCTAAAATAATATGGTTAAACTAATCTACTATTCGCTAAAATACTCGGACAAAGAGTTATTTTTTACTCACCATATTTATTAAAATCCTCAGATATTGAACTAAATTTTTAATTAAAGAAAGTTTTTTCCACGGCATACTCTTTATCCATATTATAATGTAACACTAAGGTTGGAAAAATTATTAAAATTGTTTTCTAGTTTAAAAACTGTATAGCTAAATATTTAGTTATGTTTATCTCTGTCGTCTACGTATAGCGTACAACATTTATTATAATCTACACTTTTATAATATTAAAGTAATTAAAAAAAAAACACGAAAAGCTGGTACTTAAAGTTTAGAACAATACACTAAGAATCTAGTATAATTTATATATTTATAATATATATACCCAAAAAATAAAACACGTAAATTAAACTAATTATTTATGGGACTTATATTTTTATATAATATTAATTTAAGGAATTATGGTATTTTGCAGTGTTGTAATTATGTAGTAGTGCCTGATAATAATAAAAAAAAAAAATTGAAATTTTCAACTAAAACTTATAAATACAGAAAAGATATGAAGTATAAGCCTTCTTATGTTCTTATAACTTACGGGTTTTTTTTCTTTTATATTTTCTTTAATTAAGATAAAACCAAACTCAGAAAATATATTATACAAACATCTCTAGCAAAATAATATTACAAACGAACAATATTTCTAATCATACAGGTTTTGATATAATATATAATTGTATATCTCCTGGAAAAATCATTATCACAAAATATACATTTTCCAAAAATTAAACAAACATATTCCGTATAATTTGAAAATATAATGAGTTTACAATTATACATCTATAATACATATTGGCCACAAACTAATAATATTACAGAACTGTACAAAATGTAATTAAATGAAAAATAACATTGGTTACTTATATAAGTTGGGTAGTTTGAGATTATGAGAACTTTTGGTTTTGTACAATCAAATTATTCTTCTGCTACCCTTAACAATTTAGCGTAATAGTAGTATTTGTTATTGTTTTTCTTTTTTGACCTTAGTCAAAAGAAATCTTTTTTCATTATATGTTTTTTAGTTTACCCTGAAAATACGAAAAAAAAAAAAAAAAAAATCTAACATTATTTTTTCCGAGAATAACTATATTAAAACCAACCTTTTTTTTCAACTTTAATAACACTTCAGTATTCAAATTCTCAGTCAGCTTGTCTTAAGGACATACATAAGATAAAAGTTGTTTCTTTTTAGATTCTTAGCAGGGTGATAAGTATATTGGTGTTACAATGGTGTGTGTATTTCTTTATACGTTACATTTTTTTGTGCCTGTCACCACTCTTTGGAGCAGTAAAATGTTTCAATTTAAAACTTTGAAGTGGTCTGGTAGAAAATTTGATCTAAGTAGTTCTTCGGACAAGAGGGAGGAAAAAAAACATTTAAATTACATTTAAAAATAACAGAGAAAAGCCAAAAAAAAAAAAAACTACCTTTTGTCATAATCAATTTTGTTATTTTGTTGTAACTCAATAATAAATAGAAAAGGCTTGACATTTTTAACGAATATTCATAATACAATTTAAAAGATTTGAACATTTTTTTTTTAAATATATATGTTTTTTTATAGCTATTTTTAATTTTTGACTTTTGTTAGTTTTTTTTTATTTATTTATGATGTAACTTCTCACAACATATATAATATATATATTATGTTTTTGGCCGACAGATATTTTATTTTTCAAACCAATTTTTCTTTCTAATTGATATTTTTCAACTGATCTTTGCAAAGTAGACGTTTTTGTTGTCGTGCTTATTTATTACAAAAACATATTTATGATTCATAGATTTTCCTTGTAGTGTAAAAGTATTGAGTAGCGTGCTATGGTTTGTTTTGTGATATAAAGCTTGACAATTTAATAAAAAGTTTGTCATGAGTTTTTCATAATATAAGAATTGAAAATATTGAATATACATAAGTAGTCACATTTTTTTTTATAAACGTTTAAAGTTTAAATTTTACAAAATTCATCAAAATCACCAACTTTTAAAAATTATTTTGTAACATAAAATGCATTGCTAATATTTGAAATTGAATACAAAATTCTAAATAAGTTTTTTTTTAAAATAATTAAAGATAAATTCAAGTGTAATTTCACAAATATTTTTGCGAAATTTGATATTCACGCGTGAATTAACGATTTCTCATTAAAACGATTTTAGTTTTCTTGCAGTTACTCGAAAAGTTATAATCATAAAGACTTGAAACATTACATTTAAATTATCATTTTCTACAGTCACTACATTTTTTACTAATTTATGTTATTTAGAGTTATTTACATTATATAAAATGTTTGAGGTATTTTTAGTTTTTTTTCACTTTAAAAGTATTTAGGATCGGTCAAAAAGCTTGGAAATATAATAGATGATTCCACATAAATTTGTTTTTTTTATCTTTTTAAAAATTAATATGCCAGATTTGTTACTTAATTTATATACTATTATGTAAATTATTTTATACTTATATTTATAAGTGTATAAAATATTAAACTTTTATGCCTATCGACAATTTAATACACGATTTTTCGTAATTATTTCTTATTGAAACCTACAAATTCAAAAAAAAATTTTTTTTTTTTCTATAGACGTTTGAATTCCAAAATGTGGACGCACGGAATCAGATATTCAATCAAAGAATAATGATTTTAGACATCTCATTGTAATTCAAAATAATTTTCGTGGGGATTTGAAACTTTTACGTATATTATTATATTTTATACTCACAAACACATTTTCAATCATTTTAATCTATTTCTCATTTATACCACAAACATAGCCACGTCTAAAATGTTGAGTTAGTATTGAATCAAAAGTTCATAATAAATGCTATGTTTTCTGTAAAAAAAATTTCAACCTACTGCCTTACCAATAGAATAAATAAAATATAAATTACAAAAATACAAATATAAATATATAATAAAATAATAAACTTGGTAATATATGTATATATAGGGTGACGGACTGTCTCCACTCAGAATAATTGTCCGTATATAATGATTTATCATTCAAACTCGATGATGAGGTAAACTCATTAGGTACTGTACAGCAGACCGTCCACTTTTTCATTTTTATACTTCACATTACCCATGCTTAATGTTTATTATGTTTATTATCGACAAGAATCCCACTAATAATAATATTCAACCAAACCAATGCGACAATTATTACTATTTATGATTATTTTATGTAGTTAGGTATATCGTATATATCACTATATAGTCTAGAAAACGGCGATTGGTAATTGTTTTTATAAGATATATTATAATACCTATGGTTAATATGTTATGTAAAATAAGTTTTTAATACATCTATTTCAACAGATATTACTGAAGATATTTTTTCTATAATTTGCACCGGTCACCGAATAAAGCAAATTTATTTAAATATTTTCAAAAAACAAATTATAAACATTGGAATATATATTAACTAATATTTAAGCACCCGCGAGAAAACCTCTTAGAGGTCACCAATTTAAAATGCATATGAACTGTGAAATTAGACCTTAAGAAACGGTAAAAAGGTACAAGACTGAAAGGGAGTGGAAGTAAAGAAAGATGAGGTGTAGTTACTGGAAGCAACGAATATCTTAAAAAGACTGTATAAGCAAAACAATAAGGATTATAAATGTAATATACCACTTAAGTAGTTACTTCAGTTTGTTTCGTACCGAATAAAAAGAAAACATAGAAAAAATGTCTCATAGTTATATGATATGTTACGAACATGATTATTATAACATATATTTATACAACGTACCTACCCACGACCTATCCATGTTTAATGTATAATGTGTGTGGCATTTGACATTTGATTGATTCCATGTGTACGTGTTTGTGGAGATTGAATGACATATTTGGGTAATGTGGTTATGAAAACATGAATACAAATATATTATGCATATCAACTTAACTCACACAATGTGTTCGGGAAGTGTGGTGTCTTGCATTGTACAACAATACACATTTATGTCCAAAGAGACTGTAATGGTGATATAAATCATTAAGTATACAGCAACAATATTTTTCTCTTTTCTCGGCAATTCCAAGAACGTGTGTTAGGTATAAATAATGTATCTATATAGAGATTGCTCGAAAATCAAAAACTTTTTTTTTTGTGCGTAACAATAAGGACATGACATTTTCCCCTGGAAAAAATAAATAGTAAAAACTAATGAAAATATGTAAACATTTAAATGTTTTTGATATGAGACTCTTGTGAACACAATAATGTACAGCTCATTTTAATTATTATAAAGTTTATAAACTTTTAAAACAACTATATTGAAGTTTATAGTGAGCAAATAAGTTTTGTTTATGTATTATCTGTTATAACTTATAAACGAAAATTGCAGGATACATTAACATAATATTAAATTCTATAATAACAACTTTTGGATCATTTTTCATTCTTATTTAATTTATTAATTATGAGTATTATTATACTTAGTACCATCGTTTTTAAATGGTTTAGTAAGGAAGTTAAAATTCTTTGAAAGTTCTTAAAACAAAAAATGGAAATTATATTATATCAACTCATAACATTTTTGCTCTAATAATCTTATACTTGAAATAATATTTGATACGTTTGGTTTAATTAGAGAAAACAGATGGTTGACATTTCATGAATTACCAAGGCAAGAAGTTTTAAAACTATTATTGAATTTTAATAAATTATAAAAAATATTAGTGTTGTCATCAGAATTTACTCAATTCATTTAAGGCATTTAATTTGCCTTGTTTACATGAAAATATTTAATTATTATTGGTGATGGATGATTGGTTATTTCAAAACAATAGACATAGAATCTAAGTTTAAATATGACACATAGAAATTAAAGGAAAAAAAAAGTTTTGTTTTGGAATATGAAACTAAAATATGTGTTGTAAATAAAATAAAATTACATTTTCGCAATAATACAGTGTCACCGATTAATTTGAAAACATTTTTTTTTTATTTTCAAGAATACCAAAATTGCATGGGATATTAAGTGTTGTGAGGTTATAAAATATCATATTGTGTTATAATTACAAGTACAAGTGCATACTTATTTTTTATTATTAAAAATCAGGAAGGGCGGCCATATTTTTGTTAATGGGCTGAGATTAATTTGGAATGAAACATTTGTAATGAATTTTGGCAAAGGTCATTAACAGCCATAATCTTTAGATCTTCGTGCAATGTTATATCAGTTAAATACCACGGGACACCAGTAATTATAACATTCCGCAATTTATTTATCTTGGATTGTCTAGATACTAGGTGGTTAGACAGAGTCCCGAAATTGTAGATAATACTACCAAACCTGATTTGCACTTAGTTTTGTAAATTAGCAGTTTAGTTCTGAAACTGCTTTTAGATTTTAGTCGACGAAAAATATGCGATATATAGCTTTCTTGGTTTAAACTGGAAATGTTCAGGTTAACCATGTTCAGTTGTTATTTCAAGATTGCTTGTACTATTATACCCTGGACGGAAAGCAAAGGTTACTTGAATTGATTTATTTTTGTTGATTTTTAATCATCAGTTTCTAGACCAAGATTCAATACCGTGGACATGTTCTTGCAGGAGTTTAGCTGACGTATTAATATCCTTATTTGTCGATAGTATAGCTGTGTTTTCGGAAAATGTAGCTAAGGCCAAGACAGTGTATCACTATAGTATTGTTAGTCGTAGTAAAATAATCAGTAAAAACATTGTAAATCACTCGGTACCTCGAGTGCGCAATGATGGTATGACATTCATTCGAGAATTAGATACATATAGGAGAAGGCATTCGTTTATTTTTTTTTAATTTGAGAAGCATCCCTTCACGTTACATACCATATCAAATGCTTGGCGTGAGTTTCGGCCACAAATGGTAAGTCCCGCGTTAAACTAAGGAAATACCTGGACGACGGGGTTCAAAATACCAGTGGCACGGTTTCAAAATATAATCTACGCAGCCCATACTTCAAATAAAACCGACGAAGGCGACCGGGTGCCTCCCCCTTTCCTTCACTACCGATAGAGCAGCAATCGGACTGCGATGATTTTTCAACGTCAAGTGCAACAAAATCCCAGACTACAGCTAGAAGGAGGTGCGTGGAGACGGTCCAGGCGACCACCACGGAAGACGGACCTACCGCAGGTTACCGCCGATTTGCTGTTTCGTAGACGTGCGACCACCACGCGACCGACCGCGGTATCTATCGCTGTCACAAACGACGTTGTAACACCTCGCAGACATCGATCGTTAATATTGTACGAATATATTGTACAGTTTGATATAAATATCTTGGACATTTTGCAACCTTACCATGTCAAAACCACCGGTCACCTTGAAACAACAGCCGTCGTTAAGTCATTTAGTGAAACCTGTCCTATTCTTGTCCTACCTACAACTGGTGTAAGTACTGTGTCCGACGTAACTTCGTTTTGAGTTTTCTTGCTGACAAGCGATAAATGACAGTAATTACCATTACTATAGTTACTATATAGGAGAGAAATATTAAAGGTATATAACTAGCGTATTGTATTGTAATTACAGTTAACTGTTATTAAGTGCTAATACACATTTTCTTGACAGGATCTTAAATGCCTACTAAATTGTACAAACAACATGGCCGCCATGTTTTGATCGTCGCCCTAAGCCTATAGTGACGTAGACAAATATATTATTTGTTGAGCCCACTATTTTATCCGACGACGCTACCAATCGAACATCAAGTTTTATTAATATCACACGATTACACTTTAATATTAATTTCCTACCAAATATTTAAACAACTGTGGAAACTGCGGGCTTTTAAAACACCACGTGGTGCCATTATTATCGTAGGTAGGTACAAAGTAGTTTATAAAATCTAATGAAGTTTCTGTAACGACGTACGTATCAACACGTAGTTCCCAATCACTTTTTACCGCAATTATTCTTTGGTGGAAGCTGTAAGAGACGGATCGTTAACTCAAACCGGACGCAAAATGGACATTAGCTTCAAGTGATTCAATTAAATAATCTTTCGAAACTACCCTACATCTTTCAGCACCGTCGTTGTAAGCTCATAAATATTAATTACTAATAACATTTCTATGTGGCCATCGTAAATAATTTAAACTTTATCGTTATAATAATAACAGTAATCAGCATAATCTCATAATAATCTACATTAAAAACTATTTTAAAGAAAACAATACCTATGTTTCGATTTTAATTGAAAGAAAGAAAATACTTAACACATATTTCAATCAAATATTAATTTTAGCATATTGTTTTAAACTTATTTTTTTTACTTTGATAAAAAAAGGTATACAAAATAACAAAGTTTTCAATCAATTCGAAATTTATATTATGTACAATTAAATTTAACAATTTTATATTGCAGTTTTTTAGATACCTAATTCAGACTATAGCTTAAAACGAACCAACTAGTTTTAATTTTGTAATTCAATTTTAAGAAGTTTCGGGATTTATATTATATATCTATCCCAAGACAACTATATTACATTATGTGCTAGAGTTTTTATAGAATATATGATGACACTCCGACGACTTCATATTATTAAATTAAATAGAAAACTTTATTCGTATATCAGAAATACAATTATTGCACTATCACTGAAATAAAAATAAATTTTTATTTAACTGTTTCGCCAACCAGGATCTAGAACTCAATACTATGGCTGTTTTTATTATGAATATCATAATATATTATTATAATTTGAGACTGACTAAATATTATTATTAACTTGTATTTAAGTTTGGGAAACCTCAGAGTTGAATGCACGTACTGACTTATATTAGAAATATTTTAAATATTTTAAATGATAATTTACTATATAGATGGTCGACTGGAAATACAATTTATAAAGACTTAACAGTGAAGAGAAATATGATTTGTACATCAATTATTTAACAACTTACAGCAGTTCCTACATGGCGTTGCCAATGACAAATGGGCGTTACCCAATGGATTTACCCTGTCTTAAACTTCGTTAAATGTTACTACACATATTTTTAACACAGTAATTAGGGTGGTTCAGGTCAATTATAAAATACCAGTCTGAAATTGGGTCCAATTATAAAAATGTTTTACTTTCTGTAACTGGCAATGGCAACTCAATAAAAACAAAACAGTTGGCTGCTTTTCACGAGCCAGATCCCTGTGGGAGACATTGCTCAAAATTCGAATTTTGAAAAATCCTTTCTTATTACACCCATTCATGAAGGTAGAAAGTGTCATATTGTACATTTAAGTATTTAACCCCTCTACCTACCTAATAGCAATCATAGTTTTGGCTTTACATTGATTAATTAGTCGGTTAAACATTTTGATTATCACATGTACAATAAATTAGTCAAATAGTCAATTTAAGCAACCAATTTATTAAATTTGAACACGCGCGTATTTTTTAATAGACAACTTGAAAATATTGATATTAATTAAAAATTATTTCAACAATTTATCAATTTAACAAAAAAATGAAAAAATAATCAAATATAACATAATATTAATATTATTATTATTTAGTTATAATTTATACTTGAATTATTGATTGTACTTAAATAGCTAATTTAAACTATAAATATAAAAACATTGCTGTAATCAATTGGTTTAACTAAACTGTTAATAACTCATAAAACTAACTAATTAGTCTTGTAGTAATCATTCGGCAATGGTCCTAACCAGTTGGTGGACTTTACAATCATTTAAAATAAAAACATTTCAAGATAAAGATTTATAAACTTTTGTAAATATTTTCTTTGTGATGATTTTATAAAAAAACATATAACTTTGAAAATGATTTAAGTTATTTTAATGTTTCTTTATTAAAATATATATAAAACAACATCAAAACAATGGATTTTATTTTAAACGATAGCAACCCAACTAATTGATTGATGGAAATAATTTAAATAAATCAATACCTTATAAAATGTCCATACAGAGATGCTGATATGATATTGACTACAATTATATATTTATGTGTCACTTGGTTTGTAGTAACTTTATGTATGATTTATTTTAACCACTTTCAATAACACGCTGAAAACATCTGCAAACGTCGTCGATAAAGATTAATATGAATTACAATGAACTATAATAAAGTATATCGAAAAATTAAATTGTTGCTTCATTATAACGTTTGGCCGAGAGTGAGAGTGCTACACATATTGAAGTACTCACTACAATGTCGGGTTTCTACATGAGGAATGGAGCGTTCAATCCAATATTCACCTTCTCTGCTATCACGTGTGGAGTGTTCAAGCTGCACTTAACACGCCTCCCATCCCTGAACATTTCCTTGTCCTCAGGATCCTATTTTCCCTTGACATGACAACTCACTCGACCACCACGGCATAAAGAGATTCAGTTCAAAAATATATTCAATTCTTGATCGTTGTGGTATTCTCTTATTCATTAGTTTTCAAGTTTTTATACGAGTCACATATTTTACCTTTTAAGGGTTATCAGCTCTATAATTTGTATACTTGGTAACGGCACTAATTAGAAAGTTGTTCTTTTGAATTCGATTTCACCCTTTCAGTTTACTTTTAATTAAACTAAAATTAATCAATGGTTGAACATATTTTTTTTGATATATAGGTGCGTGTGCAATATGTCTACATTTTGTTTTTCATTCCGAGACCGCGTAGCTCGCTGTTCTCGTTAAAAATAATTAAAGTATAATGTGTACTCACAATATCGCTGCTATATACGTGTAGTGTTTGTGTGTATTATTTGTATTAGCACAAACCACGTGCAGAGATAAAATATGGAGGAATCTTTTCAATTATACACATGAGATGGACACAGTAATAGTCTTTCCACGTAATATCATCGTCGGGCGTGGTTATTTTTTCTATTCTGCCTAGTAACAGTACTGGGATTATCGTTCCGAATAAATAAATAGTGACTCTAAACTCTTAAGCCGGATTTCCACCGTACCGCGTCGTGTGGAGTCAAATAATAAATTGAACTAGTAGGTATGTCACCAACGTTATGTTAACCTACATAATAATATTAGAAAAATATGCCACGGAATGCGAAGGACATGACACGGTGTAGCGGGAACACTTCGTTTCAAATACGGTAAATGAAAAGATGTACAATAATATTATTATACTAACTATGTTAATATGGAACCGTTTAAATGTAGAAACGTTTAGTTTGTTGAAAAGAAAAACGAATAAATTTCCACGGAACGATCAAAACCGATAAATTCGCGATCCGGGGGCAGTCATTCGTCGTCCAATAGCCAATCGGCAACCACAAAATATGGATATCCATATCTTAATCCATCTGAATATGTAGTATTTTATTTTGACCAACCAAACCCGACCGATATATTGACATCGTGTTTATACGACGGTACGCGCGGCCCGGCGGGCGCACGTGTACCCCGAGGACGTTCCCGTGAGGGTCATGTTACAACTCGTATAAAATATACATAATGTATTATACAGGATGGTCCGCCGAGTTTTCCGGTTGCTAGGAACCTTGTTGCAGAATACGTGAAAAACTGGAAATGATTTTACGGTCAATCATCCTGTACGATGTCATTATCATATTTAACACGTGCGTGGCGGTGGGCCGCTATATAACTTCGAGTGGAAATAATATACAATATCATTCGGAGAAGACCCGGTGGCGCCTGTTGTTTGGGACAGTTTACCACCACGCCGCTATGTCGAGGAGACGACCCCACGGCCAAGCCTCGCCGAGGGACAGACGCGCAGCCGAGTCAGACCTTTTAGCGTGGCTTACGTTTTTATTATTATTATTATTGTAATACGCGCTTTAGTTGTTCCGTAGAAAGAGGTCGTTTATACTGTCGAGGGCGACCGCGTTCGATTACAAATACATACCGACCTCAAAATATGTCCTCTACTGCTACAACAAAATATGTTATAATATGATATGAGTGCAACATCTCCTGGTGGAAAGTGAGGAGAACAGTATTCGTGTCAACTGAGGCATAATCTCTTACTATACGGTGAAATACGTTCTGAAAGGATTTCGTACTTGCGAAAAGGAAACGACAATTTCTGATATTTTATCCAAATTACTTAAACCATACAAAAAATATATTCAGTTATTGTTTTACTCAATCCAACCAACTAACTCAAATGAAAGTACCTTATAATATGCAATCGTGCAAATATAATATTATGTAAGCAATTCATTTTAATTTAAATAATGTAATATTTATCTTTTGTAATTTGAAAACACAATGGCTATAGTTACAGAAGATTGTAAGTAATACAAAAAATAGAATACGTATTCTATACGTAGGTACTAGGTCACGAAAACTTAACGTCGCGATTACATCAGGGACACAAAGACCTTAAAGTTTGCACCCACGTTTATATGTTTGTGAATATTTTATATAGATAATAATATGATAAAATATGAAGTGTAAAAATTATAAATTATTTACTCTAACAATTAAAAATATTTAATTTTGTTGTATTAATTTCATAATATTTGTTGTTTGCTTAAAATATATTGGATTATATGATGATCCATTAATAATGGATCAGTAGGTTTTTTTCAATGACTTACACTTATAAAACAATAATTTTTTTTAAGACCTAAATGTATAATTACCGCCCTACCCATGAAAATTTACATTTATTCAGAGAAAATGTATATAAACGTACGTTAACGAAATGAACATCGATGTTATAACATCAACTCTCCTGATAATGAATGCAAAACAGTCAATAAAATAGGTTATTATAAAACCAATTTTGTTGCATTGAGAACTTATAACACGATTTATAGTTGATTTTTAAGCGATAATAGAAAAAAAAATGTGTGAACACTGAACAGCTTTACAACACGTTTGTTATTTTTTTTTTGGTGAAGAATCACAACAATTTATTTTGTCGTGCAAAAATTCTGATGTAATAATATTGCTAACTTTCTCCAGTTCCCCTGGTGCGGTATCAATAAAGTTTTCGCTGCACACACTGTTCCGGTATTTCTGTCGCCACTTGCCGGGTCGGTCTCACCGCCAATAGAGAACCGAATAGCCGAGCACGCTGCTTCAGCTATTACAGAGTGGGGTCGTTGGCCAGAGCGAAGGCGCACCCGAGACGCGTAAAATGCATCCGCCGACGATTTATTATTATTATTATTATAATCGTTATAATTATATTATAATATTATAATGTTATGTTATAATACACTCCACGTTCGCGTGTGCACTGCTGAGCTACAGTAGTGTGCCGTAAAACATTTTGGCGATCCATAATAATAATAATAATAATATAATACTCGCGCCCTGCACGGCCAACACCGACGACTACGCCACCGGCGCGCGTTAAACTTTCCAAAGTCGTAACTACCGTTATTATTGTTCGCGGTCGTATTTGGTATACGGTCTGTCACACTATCGGGACGCCGTACGTATATTACATATCATAATATTACACGGCAATATGTATATGATATATATATGTACATTATATAAGTATATATTATACACGTAGAGGCTACAGCTCGGATATGTGTATAAAGGTATTATTCGCATCGGTCGATCACGTATCGCATATTACACCCTACAACAATCGTGCGAGCTCCCGCAGCGAAAGTGTGTGACCTTATTTTCCGCACTTTGTACATCGAAAGTACGGAGATATATTTCGTTTTTATCAAGACGTAAAACAATTTAAACTTTATGGTAAATAGACGTTGACAAATATGAAAAACGTCGAAGCCCGCCTCGTTTGGCGAGAAAAAAATAAACCTGTGCGAATAAAGGTTTAAATTTTGCTTATTTTTTTTCATATCGAACGATATGCTTTTGAAAAGTGAATACACTCATAATCCGTTTATACATTATATTATATATAGCACGTGATTGAATATCACCAAACATAATAATAATATATTATACTGTACGATATAATATGACTATACCAATATTTTGTAATCCAACTATCTATAGCGTATAGTGAAAGAGGAGTCGTGATTACATAACGCAAATCAATTTTTAAAAATGAAAAAATTGTTTAGTAACTGCCTACTATAATATGTTTTTTTTAATTAAAATCATAAATAATAAATATGATGAAAACTGAATAAATATAATAATAATTAAATATAATTTTCAGAATTTGTCTGTGATTGAAGTTCTCTTTATTCTTATATGAAATATAAACATTTTATCTCCACAAAATATGTTTCTATAAAATAATTGAAAATGTACAGTTAATAAAACAAAGAACTATTCAAAAATAATAAGTATGGTAATATTACGGTAATACCTATCAATAACAAAGAAAAATATTATAAAATATAACATACTTGCGCGGTACTCATGTAGTCATATTGCATAACTAATGCGCCGTGTTACGTTAGTTGATTTAATATTCTACTTTCAATCAAAAAAAACATAAAAGTTTTTTTACAGTTTAATGCTAAATGTAAGTATTTGTATTCCTAATAAATATATACCGAATAATTGTTTGGTACCTAAACTTGTGGTTGCCTACTAAATGTGTTAATGTGTTTCACTAAAGTATATTCATGTCGTATTTATAAAAACAAAAAAGTGCGGGTAAGTGGATGTCGTTCTGCTGTACAGTAGGTTACGAGTGGGTCACTGTATAATGGATGGTATTAAATTTGAATTCAATGATATAATATAATTTTATACCTACAAAAAACGATTCCAAGCTGAGACGGTTTGTCAGCGTGGATATTTTATTTTATATTTATATTATTATTTCATATTGTTGATATGGTAGCCGATAAGTTGAATTAATATCATAAAATTACAACAAAACAACTAAAATCTTTATTCTTGGTTATTTAATATTTAATTTTGTCTAAATTTTGATCATAAAATAGCTATAAAAAAAAACTGTGTGTTTATATTTGTGAGATTTTTTTAGTTACAGAATAACCTACTTACGTGGGACCTTGTTTTAAATTTTCAATCCTTAGATATAAAAGTTTAAAATGTTATTAATTTTTAACTACAAAAATGTTTTTAAATTTAAAATTTGATAAATGTTGTCAAAAATCCAACTTTAAATGCTTATAAAAATAAATTGTGACTATGTATTTTTAATATTTTTCAAGGGTCATTGTAACAATATAACCTTGAATGAATCCTTGTATTAAATTTTCAAGCTTTTTTACCAAACAAATAAAATTTAATTGACATTCATGGAAAAAAACCTAAAAAAATAGGAAACTGAGTATGCCCGTAAACAGTTCAAAACAATTCAAAATATTTTGAAAATTGAAAATGCTAATATAAACAACCCGTGAACATTTCGTGTATTTGTGGTCATTTGTTTTAGAGTTATACCAAAATCCAAAATCGATTTTGCGTAAAAATTCCAGTTTTTTCTTAATTTGTCTTTTGTTATTCCGTACGCATTTGAAAACTGTTAAAAATGTTTTGTTTTTTACCTTCTAGAGTACCAACTAGGTTCACTTTCCTATCAGAAAAGATACTGTTGAAAGAAATCGAATTAGTTCTACTGCCCCAAAAGGTAATGACAGACACAAAAATTAAAATTTTAAAAATTAAAAAAAACACACATCTCCGTAAAATAAAATATACATTCATAGCTCCGCTCAGAATCTAAAATTCTGAATTGGTAAAATAATAAATAATTAACTATTTTCTATATTGTTATAACATTAAAAACTATTCATTAAACTAATTACAACTTTGTGTTTTAAAATGTTTTGTATTATTAAAATATTTAACAATTTTACCAAAATCAATGATGTTCAATGAAAGTTAAAAAATGTAGCAAAGTAAATATTATATTAATAATAAATGTACCGTATTTTATTTTATTGAAGTGTATTTAGACGTTTTGTTTTGCTACTGGCTTGATTGATCAATAACAAATACAACGACTTTATTGGGTGTTAGACATGTATTTTGACATGAGGTATTATTTTATGTATAATATCATTTCACAAAATTATTCATATTTTTATTAGATCTATAAACTTTAATCATAATTAAAACATCAAAGTAAAGCAGAATATATTCATTTTGTTTTAAACAAAATGTGTTTTAAAAAAATAAATAGGAGAATAAAGTGTCACTTTATCTGGAACATCTAATCAGCAGTAAAATATATTTCATAGGTAGTCAAATATTGAACGAAAAATAAAATAAAGAAATATTTAAATTTTAATATTTTATATAGAGTTCGGATTTATCTCACGAACTGCTTCAACAATATACAACATTATAATACTACTATACATAATATTATACTAAACGTATTTTACTCACCACGATACATTCGTTATTCAAATATCATCAACGCATTTCTCAAATCTGCAACAAAATATTATACATTTCAATCATCAATAATATATATTTTTTTTTACATATTTTGACGGTTGTAAAAAAGTTTGATTATATATTGAAATTTTTTTTTCTTAGATTAGACTTGCTTTGTCTTTGTTTTGTTACTAAGGTTGAAAGTGCGTAGACAACGCGTCAGTGTCATCAGTGAAATATATATCATTAAGTTTTTTTTGTTTTCCGTTCTTTGTCTTTATAATATATTTGAATGTGCAATTTAAAATAATTCCGCCGAGGAAACGGCGTGAAATAATGTAAATACCATTTCAAATGGATACGAGGTGCTTCAGAAAATATGCAGCATCCAGCCAATTGTAATAAATTACTGTAGTGTCCGTATGAAAATAAAATTAAAATTTTACTCGCTTAGCTGATTTATGTCGGACAGTTGTCAGTCATGACAAGGCTAGCAACATTTTTTTTTTCACTCCAATTTTGTACTCAACATGATTCTGGTTATACTTTACGGTGGGGCGGATGAACACTGAACAGGTACGAATATAAAATAGGTGGAAATTGGACACTGTCTAATGTGACAGGTGTAGTATTGGGGTAAAGGAATTCAAACCATAAAGAACGTTTCCGATTTACCAATGGTACCTCTGTCGTTATAACCGACCGACCTACCCCCTCACCGTGATACATAATTCATTGGAACGATCCACCGGAAGTGTCAGGAAGGGTATGGACGTGTTGGCATAAATTTTTCCGGCTGTCAAACAGACTGTGTGTAATACCTACTACGCCGGATGTCCGGCTCGGTTGCTATGTTTTTTGAAACTTTGAATATGTGTCGGACGGTCCTAACTGTTTTCCATGTATTTTGTAGTGTTATAAGAATTTAATTTTATGATTGTTTTCGACCGATTTTTTGACGAAACAACTTCCGACATGAGGTACTATAAATCTATTCTATTTCAATCTTTGAAAACCATTTTTTAATGATATAGTGGAAGTTGATGGACGAATCGATATCAAGCAAAGTTTTACTACTGCAGACAGAAGTATTTTTGGCCTATACAAGATAAAAACACGTTCGTTTTATATTATTAAGTTATCATAAAATGTAATACCTTCCTAGGAAGTTAAATGATTTATTTACTACACAAAATAGTGATATCTTATTTATTATTATTAGTATATTATAACTATTATTATTATTATACTGATGGTGCAGTATATTTACAGTCTTAGTGTATTCTTCATATTAAGAACTTTTGAAATTCTTCTTAGATTGAATTAATTACAATAAATCTTAGATAATACATATTTTATCTTATTCAATACAAAAAAAATATAATTTGAGCATTTGCTAATTATTGCGCATACCTACATTGCTCGTTTTAGTTTAAAAATAGTTAATAGTCAGGATTTATACTTGTGAAAATATGATGAAACCATACACGTATAAAGTTTAAATAGGTGCATAATTATTTAAGAGGGAAAAGCCTCCTATATGCATCTTTTATGAATTATGGCACCCCCTTCAGTCTTCACCGTTGAGTAAATGTATACTGAATGTGTACCTTACAAGTAGGAGATAATCTAATTGCGTATCACAAACCACATTTATGAAGCTCTATACCCAAAACCAAGCCACATCTTCAAACTAATAGAATATTCGTATCGGGAACAAACCTTATGGGTTGAATATAAAACAATAATATTATATAATGGGATGCATAATAAACTTAGTATAATTTTATTAATTAATATTGTAAACATATGTTATTAAAAATCAATAAGTTACGCCTTAGATGCCACGAGTGGCTTTCTAATAAAAAAAATTTCCAAGGATTATTTTTTGTGATTGTAATTTTGACATAACATTTTTAAATACATGGCGATTTTATTTAAAGTTCTACGTCCACTCTCATTTGTTATTACCAACATATGAAGTTCAAGCCATAAATTTAAAACATATAAAATGAGATAGTTTAGGAAGAATTTAAGTTTTGATTTGATCAGATTTGATATTCGTATAATCTTATGAACTGAAATCCTATGTAAAGACTATAATATGTATAGATGTTTTACTAATAAACTAAATTTACATTATGTATCTTTTTTATATGAAATGTGTGTTGAAACTTCATAAATAATTAAAAAGTATGCCAATAATTTCTTAGCCTACAAAAAAAGATAAAAATTACACAATTCTTTATAATTTACCTTACTCGAATGAATTATTTTTCGTAACTTTAATAATGCAATGGATAATGTTATATTATTTATAATATTTTTTCTTAGACGTGAATTACATTGCGAAAATATTAATAATAATATTTATACACACAGACATGGGATTCTGAAATTGTATACAACTTGAACCAACTTTTAAAGTTTTTGTATTATTACATATACACGTCATACAGAATATACGGCACTTACGTAACTTGATAAAAATAAATAAAGTTTATAGGTTTAAGTGTAGTCGTACGTTTTCAAGAAGAAAAGCGAAAAATCACCACCAAATCTTTTTAAATTAGTGTGAATTTCAAAAAAATGTAAAAGAATGTATGTAATTTTTCTAAGTCGACACTTCAATAATACATTTAGAACTTTATTTTGAACATCATTCTATTATACAGTTTCAATTTTTCCAATAAAAAAGTCATCATTCGTTTATTTCACCTTCACCATCAAAATTTCATTTTAGATACAATAAATAAGCATTACATATTTGGGCAACAATGAAAGGAGTATAAAAATAACAACCTATTTTTTTCTTAAAAAATTTAGCATTGTTAAAAATCTCGGTGAAAACTTGTCGAGTCACTCAATGTTCAGCCAATATTAGATCAAATGTAGTAAACATAAAAAGTTATTTTAGTACATCATTCATTTTGGTTCATTGGTGTCCACTTTCTGATATAATATTAAAACTTATGTAAACTATTTAACTATATAATGGAATTTGATGTAATCGGAGTATTAATTATTAGATACTAAATTTTAACTTATTAATATTCAATCAATGTTATATTACGAATGATCATTATTGATAAATATATCGTTGATCGGGTTAAAATAATAATCAGATGTTTCTAAACCTCATTTTTTTTTTTTTTTTTTTTTTTTTTTTAAGCTTTTACAGTCCGTTTAGGACCTTCGCTGCCTCAACCACATCTTTCCACCTATCTCTGTCTTCACTATCTTCAATTTCTATAATTCTAAACCTCATAAACAATATTATTATCCATTAATACTCAGAGACACGTGATTGTCAAGTTTTATAAAACTTCTTAAATTAAATTTTTCGTAATAATTTAAAGTCGATCATGATCTAAAGTTCTTGTCAGAAACTAATAATATTATTTGAGATATTGCGCGCGGCAGAACGACATAACTAAACGACGCAACCAATTTCAATCATCTGACCACATCTTCTGACTGTCATATGTCTTAATGATGTTCAGGGAAATATTGGAGATATATTGTCATAAACAGTCTTTAATAAAGTTTTTTTTTGAACATTTACTATTAAAACACAGACAGTGCTTATCTTGGTTATAACTTATAATTGTTATTACGTATTTAAAAACCAGGCTGAATATAATATAAGAGTTGATTAACACTGAACTTATATAATATTAAAATATGTCATATAGGTACGTTAAATATTGGAAGCATAAGGTTTAAGAAAAAAACAGAGGAGTATTTATTTAAAAGATATTATCAAATAAATTGTTTTTCTGAGTAAAAAAAAGTACACTAAAAACACTTCTGCTCAAATATTACCAATATTACATTATTATATACTATAAAATGGATAATATTTACATAGTAAAATTTGCTATTACCTATGTTACAATACGCTTTACATTTTAAACATATTTAAATGTTTTTTCTAGAACCTAATAATATATTATGTGTACTTATATTTTTTGAATGTCATGTAAATAAAAAAAAATATTATTTATGTTTTATATTATACTTGATATATTTTATGAACATCTTGTACTAAATATATAATGACTATCTTCAACATATTGGTTGCAATTGTACCTCTTTTATTTCATAGTACCTAATATATTGAATGAATTACTAAGTCTTGGAAACACGCGAATGATCAGAAAAAAAAATGTTAGCATTATAAGATTGCATTTTATGAGAGTAAATAGGAAGTATATAAGATAGATACCTACTTAAAATATCCAAAAAATGTAGAGAGAAAAGAATATAATAAGATATAAAATATGTATCTAAGTAGGATGTGGAGTTGTATATCACTGACGGTATAATAAAACTATGAAAGGTTTGGTCTAAGATTTTCTCCGGTTTACTGACTGTATTGACACGACAAAAAATAATTTGACTTGAGACCGTGCATTTTAATGAGCCTTAGACTTTTATTTTACCTTCAATGAGAGATAAGGATAAACTTACCAGTTACCGGATTTTGTTAGTATACCTGCTATCAGTTGGCGTTATTTGCAAAGTAACTATAAGTAAACACGTTTGGCAACGGAATCACGTGCTGTTGGTAGCGCCAAATACATGCTCTA
Organism: Nasonovia ribisnigri; assembly: GCA_027563435.1. Lineage (NCBI taxonomy): Eukaryota > Metazoa > Arthropoda > Insecta > Hemiptera > Aphididae > Nasonovia > Nasonovia ribisnigri. Next base: position 157,382 of record JANEHU010000007.1, on the reverse strand, counting down.
TATAATATGTTTATTTATTTTAGATTCTGAGCGGAGTTATGAATGTATTGATTTTATAATGATGTGTGCTTTTTTAGATTCTGAGCGGAGCGATGAATGTATTGAATTTACAATGATGTGTGTTTTTTTTTTTTATTTTTTTTTTATTTTTGTGTCTGGAATCACGTTTTAGGACAGTAAAAATGCTTCGATTTTCTTCAATAGTACCTTTTCTGATAGGAAAGTGAATCTAGTTGGTACTTTGGGGGTCAAAAGTTAAAATTTCCCAGTAGTTTTCATGAGCGCCTGGAAAAACAAATGAAAAATTAAGGGAAAAACGGGAATTTTTACGGAAAACCAATTTTCGACAAAATCGATTTTGGTTTTTGATATAACTCTAAAAGAAATGACGGTAAGATACCTGCAATTTCGACTAAATGTTTAAATAAACATTTTCTACACACCATAGCATTTTCAAAATATTCTGACTTCTTTTGAGCTGTTAACGGACATTTTCCAATTTTTTAGTTTTTTTTCTATAAATGTCGATAAAATTTTATCAAAAAATCTTTAAAATTTAATAGTAGGCTTCTAATATATAGTTTCAAAGGCAGATGAAAAATATTAACAATCCGCAGACACATTTTTTTTTATAGGTAATCAAAGTTCAAATTTTGACAAAATACGTAAAAATGACGAAAATATGCAATTTATTTTGAGTTAGAAATTCATAAAAATTTTTCTTTTTAAATCTAAGGTTTGAAAATTTAATACAAGATTCCTCATAAGTTTGCCTAATTTTATCAATGAAAAAATGTTTATAAACAAGTCAACATAAATTTTTATGAGCATTTTAATTTCAAATTTGTACAAGATTAGATATTCACTCGATTTCTCATGTAGTGATTTTCTTATTTTGTTTCAAATCAAAAATTAATAACTGTAGATGCATGAAAATTTCACTGAATGTTTATCTAAGCATTTTCTATACACATCTAAATTTGAATATGTTTTGACTGTTTTTGAGCTTTTTACGGATTATTTCAAATTTCAATTTTTTTAGTTTTTTTTTATACAAATACCAATAAATTTTATTTGTTGGGCCAAAAAGTAAGAAAATTTAATACAAGGCTCCTGATATATTGTTACAATAGCAATTGAAAAATATAAAAATACATAGGCACACATTTTTTTTATAAGCATTTAAAGTTCGAATTTTGACAAAATCTCGAAAATTATCAATCATTGTAATTAAACAAAAATAAAATGGTCAGTTTTTATAACTAAGGATTGAAAATTAAAAATAAAGATTCTAATAAATAGTACATACTGTAAACAAAAACTCTAAATAATATTTAAACACAGTTATTTTTTACAGACATTTTAAGTTTAAATTTGGACGAAATTACATATTAAAATCAATTTTAACAAGTAAATGTATAAATTATAATATTTTTCTAGCATAACTATAATGTTAGGTTAATAATTAAATAATATGAATAATATTAATTCAACTTAGCAGCTACCGTAAAATAACAATATCAATATAATTTAAAATATCCTAGACTGACATACCGTCTCCGCTCAGAATCGTTTTTCGTATACAATGATATTATATCATTGAATTCAAATTTAATACCATCCATTATACAGTGACCTACTGGCTACTTGTAACCTACTGTACAACAGAGTGACATCCACTTGACCCTCTTTTTTTATTTTATTTTTCAATATTTACGGCCATTTAAAGCATGTATTATTAAATTTCAACACACAGGAAAGATAATAAATATATATAATATAAACAATAATATAAAACATTTTTTATGATGATATAAAAAGTAAAAAAATAAATAATATTAATAAAGTATACGTATACTTAAGTCAACCGTGTTCAAAGGAAACCTTTAGAATCTCACTGTACGCAAGTTTGTTCAACTGTTCGAAATTACCACAAAAAATAAATATTTATAGAATAATATTTTTACACATAAATATAGGTAAATTTTAAAAAAACATTATACGTGTTATACACACTCTGTATTTGTCAGTTATTTTTTAAATTGCTACGACAAACGGATTTTAACTGCTTTAACAGGTCATAACGAAGTACATGGCAAGATATCAGCTGTTGTTTTGTAGCTATACTCGGTAGTCTGTAGTTATGATATGTATATAGTTTTGTCTTTCGACAGAGTGAATTATTACCGATTTACTATGAACACAGAAATTTATGGATTTCGGAAACATATAATGGCGATTCACATAGGGAGAAGAATATATGGCTTAAATGTAAATTTTAGGAAATACGGGTTCCTGTATGGTTATACTGTGTTTAGCTTATTGGGTGCTACAATGACGTATGGTATCCTTTAGGATTTCTAAACATTATATATATGTATAATATTAGATATTAATCAAAATCTACCATTGTCAAATGTAAACAAATAACACCCGTCTGCGCACACGGTAGCTATACATGGCAATATAGTTCAAAGTGTAGGATGAGACCTACATAATGGAAGATGTAACTATTGAACGTTATTTAATTATAAAATGTTGTGATAGTTTCAACATACTAATTTAATATACATAATCATATTAGGTACAAAACAAATTAGTGGTTTATATGAAATCTCGTTGTGGATATTACTATTATCTATAGTCAATTTTTAAACGCCAAAATAGAGTACTATTTTATCATCACGTATATCTCTATACTATGTACGTTTTATATTATATTACGTGACATAAAAACGGTAATTACTTTTACATGTACTTTTATCATATAACTTAAATTGTTTAGTTTCAATATCACGATTTCGGAAATGTAGGAGAGCAGAATAATTTATTACTTATAAGTAGCACAAACTGTCTCGAATAAAACCGTTTTTCAATATCGCCCAAAACTTTTACACACAAAACAATTGAGTATCTTTTCTTATGACGCCAATACAAAAACTAACGAGTTTGAAATACGCTTAAAGCAAACCCAAATAAATAGTCTTATAGTAGTGTTTTAAAATACCATTTTTTTTTTTTTTTGCTAAGGTTTTCTTTCAATATTTTTGAGTAGAATTCCGTTTTTAATTTTTACTTGCTGTCTGAGAGATTTATTTTTAAGTACAATTTTTAATACCTTCCTGAAAAATGCTGACTCGAGTAAACATATTTATATAAGGGTGAACAAGCTATCGGTAATTATAAAATAATTTAAAAAAAGTATCTTTAGAAAAGTTTTAAAGAAACTATATTTTCACTTTTACAACTAAATAAAGTTACATGTACCTATCTCAGAAAGTAAAATACATTTTATACAGCGTACAGTTTTGACATAACTTGTTGTAAAATATTTAAAGTATACATAATAACTACATACTATATAAATATACTTAATATTGTATTATTATTTTATCAAACAATATTTCGGTGAATATGATTTTATGAGTAATAGAATTTGTTTATTTTACCAACCACTTTTGTTTGTTTGAAAACAAAAAAAGTCCTATTATACATTTTATATCGTAAAAATGTATTTTTATTAACTATTAATTTTATTTTAAAAGATACAATAATATTGAGAAATGCACATCAGTCATTTTTAGGGAACTGAAATAGGTATACGTCATCGATTTAAAAGTTGTTTTTAGCGATTATAATGCTGGAAAATGTCCAGAAAATATGAAAAAATTGAAGAATATTCAAATAATACATTTCCGAAAAAATCCAAATTTTTTGGAAAATAAGAAAGGAAAAATTTTTTTGTTGTTTTTTTTTTTTGAAAATAATTATTGTAATTTTTATTCAGGTATGCTTAAAAGTTAAAATAATCAATAGGTATAAAAAAAAAAAATCCTGTTTTGAACAGTATTCAATGGCCCCCAGCGGTATTATCAATACGGCGTACGATCGGTTATCGGTATCATTATCTAATAATAGTAAATTAATACGGTCAATGCGAATATTTGTTCTAGAAATAATTTTACCTATTTTGCACTACTTATTCAGTGTTTTTACTAAAATTAGTTTTAATTTCTAACGGATATTTGTATTTGCTGACTTACTTAAAACTAGCACATTAAAAAACATGTCCAATGAACCCTTAGGCGATCAAATTGTTATTACGATTAATTTCGAAAACATCCTTTCTTAAAACATTCTGCAACAGTGGAACATCTACTTATCACCGATGAGTGACTCTCTCACCCTCGGCGTGTTATCACGCCATCTACAATTTAAATGATTGTTTTACTTGTAGTAAACAAATTTCAAATTCTAAAAATTAAAAACAAAGAAAAATAATCTGCACAGACAGAGAAGATAGAGAAGATTTCGCGTCAATTCATACTCTATCGAGTTGACAAAATATAACAACATTGTATTCCCACGGTTTATTATTCACTGAGACGTTACCCGATTGTTTCGTAGGAATTCTATAATATATATGCAATCATGTGTGAGAGCAAATAAAATAAACACGTATCTATTTATATTATGCAGATACCATCCGACTGGTATCAATGCATTTCGATCGTGTTTGGTTTGCGTACGTATAATAGTATACGAATTTCACAGAGAATAAACACCATTATATTATTATATCCTCAACCGAGTAAGACAATGGTATGGAAGAAAAAAACCTTAAATTGGTATTTTTGGATCATTATTACCCCTGCCAGATATGGAACCTAAATATCTACAAATATATTTCATGGGGAACACCGATGACCAAATCGACCAACGTTGTACCCACAATGCGGGCACGAGACGAGAAATTGTCGCTGCATTACAATCTCAAAATGCTTTTTTGCTTTTTTAATTTTTTAACAAATTTAGGTTAAAAAAGGTTTAGAGATTAATAAAATCATTAAAATACATATAGAGTAGGTATTTTTAATGGGCAACGAGGTGCACGGGGTCAGCTAGTTAATTATAAAAATAAAATTGCGTGAAAATACATAACTCGTCGAGTTAACAAAATATTTTAATATCATCGTGCTGCCACGGTTTAAAATTCACTAAGACGTTACTAGACAGTTTCGTAGCAACTACCTATTTAGGTATAGGTACGATCATGAGTGAGCAAATAAAATAAACACGTAGGTATAATGTATTATTATGTAGCTGCAGGTGAGTACTGACTGTAATAATACCTCTGTGCAGACCGGTATTAATGCATTTTGATCGTGTTTGTTCTGCGTGCGTATAATAAACAAATTGGATAGGTGCAGAATAAACACCATTAGGTATATGTTATCTTCTACTGAATAAGACAATGGGGGAAAAAAAAAAAACTTTAAATCGGCAAATTACGGTCAATTAAACGTTGGTCCACGATCACGCATGTTAGTGTACATGGACAAAGGATGTATAGTCGGTTACAGAAGGACCCAGCTCGAAAGAATTTCGAACATTTGTTGCGTTCAAACGAAATGCCTTCTGAACACGACATCACACGAAATGGATCGTAGTGGATAATATTATAATGCTCCAGCATTTCGTGCACTTTGAATTTTGTGGTTATTTTACAGGAACGTAGTTCATCTCCGTCTTCCCGGTATTTTATGTCACGATAAAATTTACGTACACATGAATGACAAATTTAAGAACGAAAAAATAGTTCCCAAATTAATCCAGCAAATAACGTGAATTATATTGGAAATATAATTCGTTTGATACCTTACACAATGTGACTCGCTGGTTTTGTTGCAAAGCAAAATCATGTGAAAACAATTAATAAAAATAACAGCAGATACAGCAGCGTACTGTTAATGTATATTGTGTGACAGATGGACGCTTAACTACTAACCTCTTTTTTCGCAACTATTAAGCTCCCTCACTCTCTCTCTCTCTCTCTCTCTGTCTATCATTGTCTCTCATTTAGTTGGTATTCACATCGCGATTTTTATGGAAGTAGTGTAGTTTGTTTAGGAGTTAAGCGAATAGCTTTCACCGTTTCCTGGGGAAATTCTATCGGGTTGGAGCGCCGTCGTGGCTATTGGTCAGCTATAACGACCACAGTCGTCCACTAACTAGATAATATTATTATCAAATAAATGAGTACAATGCGAGTGCAATAAAGTTTTCGAAAAATATCATTATGTATAATATATAATATAATATTATTTTATCAATATTTTACGGCTAGTGAAGAGTTTTAAAATGAGCTATACCTATTTATTTATTTTGAGTTCTGAATATTAGACCGTTTTGCCAAAACCAATTAATCATCATAAAGAAAAAAATAAATTTATTTTTAATAAGTGTTCAATATTTTTAACACACTTTTGAACATATTTTTAGGTACCTAACACCTATGTAAAATACCAGTTTACCGTTTATTTGTTTTATTTAAATAATTATTTTGATTATTTTTTCAGCCAAATTTTTGATTGAATATCTTTAGACCCCATCTAAATATATAACAGTGTATATCATCCCAGGAGTCAGACTAATGTTTACTATGCAACATCTCAACATAATAATAATAATATAAGTTACCCTAACTTAACCTATCTTAACTTAATCTATGATTCTAGAAAATAAAAATAATATCTACAAATATTGCATATTTCTGATTATTGAAATTAATTCCAAATAGGAATTTCAATATTTTTTACAACGCATATTAAGTGTAAACATAATATATAAATCATTATATTTTATTCTTACCGATATCATAAACAGCTAGGGTGTCTACTAACAAATCTAACAGGTTGTAAATTTAAATTTAATTTTTTAAATTGAAAACTGCAAGTCATCCAATTAATTTTAATAGGTCTCAAAAGAAAAATGAATATAAAACACTGGTTGTAGAAATAAAAAACTAACAATGTTCAACATAAAAATAAAACTGTTTAAAGTCCATTGAAATTAATATCGTGTGCATAAAATTAGAAATAAAAAAGTAATAAAACCGCACTAAAAATTGACACGTGGTAAAAATTGAGAATAAATAAAAAAAACGTAAATATAGTGGTATATAATATTCGTAAAGATTATCCATATTATAATGGATAAAATTTAAATTTAAAATTAAAATTAAAAGTCTTTTTTTCAACATGGTTATTATTTCTAAATGTTTTACTGTATTTTTTATAATATTATGATTTATACGATTTGAATAGTTAACTTCAAATTATTTGAAATTTGGAAAATCGACAAAGCACCATCTATATACAATGTCAATGAATTGTCCATAACTTTTTGATATGAAACTGTAATAATAATACTCATTTAGTGTCCCGGAGTCATTCAATTCACCAAATCTGACCAAAGAATATATTATACTAAATCTAAAGCTCGTTCGAAGTATAAAATAAGTATTGAGGTTCTTGAACACAGCATCTTCGTGGAGTACTGACGTACAAAAATAATTCAGCCAAATTAAAATTAAACAGTTCTGGACGAATAATATTTAGGTACAAAAAGTTTTACCAGATTTAACTTCTGAAAATAATTTGATGGCATTTTTACTTTATTATATAAAATAGTAATTAACCTTTTTATTTCTAACTTTTGAACACATTAAGACCATCGTATTTTGTTTTCAAATCTTAAAACGTTGAGCATTTTATCATTTCATTATAAATCATGTGCCGTTCTTAAAATCAAAAATTTAACTAACTTTAAATAACTTAAGTCGAAATAGGTAGTCATAGTAATATTGTCAATACAAATTTATCTTAGAAAAAAAAATTACTACAAAATTATGTCGATATTGTTGCTTATTTTTAAATTATATATATTTATTATTATACATCACGTTAAATTCTTAATCTGCATTGGAGAAAGGAATTTTTATTACCAAAAAAAAATAATATCGCCTTACCTACAGTGTACATTTTCAATTATAGCTGATTTTGTAACAAAACATTTTTTATGCATAAACAATTTATTTTAGTTATTTTTTTGCTGCGTTTTTTTATGTACGAGTATAACCATAAAATTCTTTGGATTTATCACAAAGGCTATTTATAGTGGTACTCAGCGTAATACTCAAAATTAAAAATTTAATTGAATCAGTTTCTTCCAAATGATAAAATATTTTACACACTTACTAAAGTATAAAACTTAATGATAAAATATTTCAAAGTAGAATTAATTATATAATATTTTATTATATTTTTTTATTGTTCCATTCAAAAACTTGATTATTGTCGTTATTGAATTATATTACGTAGAAAAAGTTTATAGGAAAAAAAATTTGACCAGAATACAACGTTACTTTTATAATTCATAACAACATTGTATTCACAATAAATATTGAAATTGAAATTTTCTTTTTTTTCTTGAATCTCTTAATCGGTTAATAAGACTCAACGAATAATAAACGTAGGAACAAATATTAATTTTAATATTATTTATAGGTATTATATGTGTAATAGATTGATTTTTAAGTTATGAACTTTTATAAATAAGGTAGAAATATAAATAAATAATTGATATGTACTTTTTTTAAAAATTCTTAAGTGAGTATAAAGTACAGAAAAATTTATATTTTATGCATTAAATATATTTTCATACGCAAAAATAAAAATTGTAACATACTGTACGGAAGCGTGCGATTAAAACTTTACTTTCCATACAATTCAGTACGATATATAACTTCAAACATGTGTATTAGGGAGTCTAATAATATATACTTTAAATGTTCACCCTGACATGTTTATTCGCGTGAGCCATCTGCGCTTTCATTTCTGAACTTGTGACACTTTCAAACAGTTAGGTATGGTTTATTTTGTGAAAACCGTTATGAGACAATATTTATCCACTTTGAGTTTTTAACAACTGGGAGATCGACTGGAGGGGGAACTTAATTAAAAGCATTTTCACCGTTTTCAGAAAATGGCCGATCTTGCAGCTTATGTAAACTATGTAATTACCCACTTTCCAACCTTCGTCGAACAAAAACAATCAGGATTAATTAATTTTTAGGTGTTTGGCGTGATCGACACCAACAATTTTTTTATTCATTTACTCTATTTTCCACTTGTCTGAACTTTCATATAAAATATGAATGAAGATTAGTTTAGTAAAAAAATATAATCATAGTAAAAAAAATTAGATTACATAATCAATTTTTTTTATATATACCAATCTGTAAATATATTAATCAACGAATATTCGAAAAGTTAATATATTCATTATACTGTCAATTTTAATTTCCAAATTAAAAAAAAAAAACATATTAAGAGCAAAATATGGTATTATAACGTTGCGTCAAGTTATAGTTATCAAATTAATCTATAATTTTTAATCAAAATTAGTGATCATGAACTTTTTTTTAATAAATTTAATATTCAATTATTTATCTTAGCGTTCAACATACTAATTACATTATTTAAATCGAAATTAATCCGTTGTCATTATTTGGGGTTGTAATAATATACATTACGCTAATAGAAAGTTCAAAAAATATAATTTTAACTTTGAAATGTACTATAATTTTTTTCACGAGCATTTGAAGAAAATGAAAATAAGTTATAAAATATGAACGTGAATACAGGGACAGTTCCGATTACTTTGTTTTTAAATTTCGAATTGAATAATATGCAAAATATTTCAACATGATACAACAATATTGTACTATACATGCTGCGCTTACGATACAATTATTGTTTTATACAGACTACATAATTAAAATATGGACTTACCGCAGTTATGTAATATAATGTAATATTGTATTGCATTGTTTTCTATATATAAATTAAAAATCATACGAAATAATTTCAAATAATACCTATATCATAATGGAATGTAGGTAGTTTTAATTTTGAGCCACCGTTTTTAACGCGAGTTCGAGGGACGGATTTGAAATCATTGTGTATGGTGTATTGTGCGAATCCCATTTGTTGATAAAAATTAATACCAATAAAAATGAAATACGTTTCCCTGCTCAATTACCATTTTAGTCGAGGATAATTTCGCGAAATTGCTGAGAATAACGAGAAAAGTTTCCTAATACGGGTCGCCGTCGTCGTTCACTGTCTCACGAACGACTACACTGCTACTAATATACGTACTACCCCAGAGTAGTACCGCAGTTACTGATACAACGACGGAGACGACGACTACAACTACTAATGTTTCTTGTCATTCCGACGTAGGACGGAAAACTTGTGACAGATTTACGAACCCCATTGGCTATGCCGCCCGCTTATCGGTCTCGTTTCTGTGATTTTCTTCAGTGATTTCGTTCCGACGTATACGACTACAACTGAAACAACGGTGTAGTGAAGAAAAAAACATGACAATTAAGGCCAAACGACGACACAAGCTGCAATGTCCGTGTCATGATTTCAGAACAACGATTGTTTATCATCATCAGACTGTATATATTATTATTATAATATACAGAACTATCCAGAGCCGCGTCTGACGATAATATTATAACGTCGTGTGCATACGAGATGGAATATTTTAACAAGTCGCAGCTATTGCGTTATGTTCATGTAAATCACATTAGACAACGGTACACAGTATCGTTACACCGGAAATATCGATTAAATGTGTTGTGCTAGAGTGAAATTTATTTTGACGAATGTATTAGGTGGGTACGCCGGAAAGACACTGCGAATGTACAGAGGTATTTGCATTACCCTCGATTCTCTATAATAAGATTTTCGTCGAAAATTAGTAGTGTATATCAGCGTTTTCCAAAGTGTATTCCGCGGAACCCTAGGGTTCCGCGTGCCTATCTCAAGGGTTCCGTCAGATGTATTTGATGTTGAGAAAATTATTTTATATTATATTTGGATTATTTATATAAAAAATATTATTTTATATCATTTAAAAAAAGTTCTAAATCTAAAAAAATCTAAATTATAGTTGTTATAGTATAATATCGTCATAAAATATATTTTGTTCCTCGTGTACCTATAGACGTTGTCATTACATTAACGATGTAGATTTTTAGAATTTAGATAAACGTGTCAACGCGATTGCCAGTAAATTGTGTGATAACTTATAAAAATAACTTATGTGCACGCGTTCGCAATCGATAAGACCAATACATTATATCCGTAATCGTAATGAGTTAAATTCAATGTATGTAGTGATGGAGCTGCAGCTATGGTTGGAAAAATTAAAGGAACCGTGAACCTGTATGTATTGTAATTTGTAAACTATATCAAGAGTCGTCCACTCCAGTCTAGACTTTTTAAAAAAGTATGTGAAGAAATGGGTAGTCAGCATTATTCACTTCTTCTTCACACTGAAGTCGGATGGGTTTCAAGAGGAAAGGTTCTAAGTAGGTTGTTTGAACTGCGCGATGATTTAAAGATTTTTTTTTCGGAACAAAATCTATCTATATCTATGAGTTATTTCGAGTTATTACATGATGACCAATGGCTTATAAAATTAGCTCATCTCCTAGACATATTCAGTAAACTGAATGAAGTTAACAAGTCTTTGCAAGGAAAAACAATAACAACATTCGTGGTTAGAGACAAAAATATAGCATTTAGAAACAAACTTAACTTTTGGATTGCATGTGTAAATGAGAATAATTTTGAATGTTTTCCTCTCTTTATGGATTTTTTAAAGGAAAAAGAATTGCAACTAACAACTAATATTAGAAAAATTATTATCGAACATTTGGAAAACCTCGAAAAATCATTATCCTAGTATTTCCTGCTACTAATAATGACATTGATTGGATACAAAATCCTTTAATGAACAGAAAAAACCTGCCATGTTATCCATGCTTGAATATGAGCATTTAATTGAAATTAAAAGCATATCATATTTAAAACATAAATTTGAATCTGAATCTTTAAACGAGTTTTGGATTGAACTTAAGGAAGAGTACCCATCTCTAGTTGAAAATCTATTTTTACTCTATTACCGTTTGTAACAACCTACCGTTGTGAGGCTAGTTTTTCCTCATATGCGTATACAAAAAATAAATACAGAAATAGATTGAATGACGCTCCAGACCTACGAATTCAAGTTTCAGATATAAAACCTAATTTTAAAAATATTGTAAATCAAACAATGAAACAGTTCCATTCTTCTCATTAAAAATATTAATAGTAGGTATGTATATTTTAAAATCTAATTAATTATAATTTGTTAAAAATAAATATTTATGATAGGTAATTAAATAATAGGAGAAATATTTAGGAGAAGTAAAGAAACGCGGTTCCTCCTCTGGCACTCGATACCACAAAAAAAAAAAAAAAAAAAGTCTTAATTAAATAATAAATGTTTGTTATTTAAACAAAAAATTTCATTTGTAAATTGTTTTTAACTAATTGTAATAAACAATAATCATTAACAATATCATTAAAACATTTTTTGTAGTGCTGGTTTTTTTTTAGAAAAAATGGGGTTGAGTTGGAAGTAAAGACATTAGGGTTCCACAAAACATAAACTAATTCCTAAGGGTTCCGTGATCCTAAAAGTTTGAGAACCGCTGGTGTATATCATGTTTTTCTTTTTTTATTAATAAATATTATGTAATTTCTGTAATATGCATGTATATTGTATAAATTGATAATGTGTATTAATAGAAGTATAAAAACCAGTAATCAACAAAAGCGTGTTTCTTTTTTTTTGATTTTGGATTATTGAGACAACCTATTTATTGGGACAAAATAACACGCAACCGATGTGTTCCAATAAAGCGGAGTAAGCTGTATATACAGAGTGTCCCGTGAGGATATATCCATTAGGCGTAAAAGGGGACTGGCCGCCCTAACAAATACCGGTCTTTTGCCGTTTTACCTATAAACTAAAAAAAATATTAAAAATCATACAATTAATGAAAATAAAATGTAGAAGTCAACATTTTAACAAAAATAAACTCTATAAAATGGCCATCTTTGGTTGTTTCAAAATTTTTAACAAAACATTTAATTTCTGTCTAATTTGTCTCTGTGAGCCTAAGAAAAAAAACAAATTTATGATATATTATTTATCTCAGGTCAATGGGTAAATCCTCGCGGGATACCCTGCATATATGTGTAGTTATGTTGTCCTAAAAAATGATTTGACGTTTTCTGATTGTTAGTTGGGACCCGATAGTTTCATAGTGGTTTCCTAGTATGCTGTGCGCCTGTGCTCTTTTCTTTTTTTTTTCGTTTGATCTGAGTTCCATCACTATGGTTTTCGCGGTTAATACCACTCCACACGAAGTGCAATCTGCTGGTGGTTGATTTCTCGCGAGCTACCGATTATATAAATTGTGTAGATAGGTTTGACCGTTAATCCGTCGTTTGATTATTATTTCTGTTTTTCTTAATGTTTTAATTAATGTCAAATATCTTTTGATATAACCCGTGTATAATTTTCACTATTATTAGCCGTATACACGTTTATGACTTTAACTTTTATTAGTGCAAGACTTTAAATTTAACTTCAATCATGATTCACGACCGGTTTACAGAGATATTCGATTAAATTCGTCAATTATTTTAGTGAAAATCTAGTTTTGGCTTTGATATAGTAAATTTTTAATAATATTGTGTAAAACTCATAAATAAATATACCTAGATAAAAATATATTGCCAATCGAAGATACGAACCTGTGATAATATTATTGCATTATGCGAGGGATACAAAATAATATACTTTGCAATAGGTGTGTATAATGACAATTGTGTATATCGTAGTTTATTGTTTTTTTTTTATTATTGTTATTCTCATCACTATTATCATTGGTCGTTGAATTTTATCAGCTTTTAGTTTGCGGTAGAAATGTATTGAAAAATATTCATTCCATTATGCGTGAAACCGATTTGCGTGGTCGACCCTAATCCAAAAACACTTCTCTCCTTTTTGTCGCATTAAATGGGGAGATCGTATTTTTGATTATATGTCAGTTCAAATCTACACCATGCCTGATTCGTACTGTATTTATTTTAAAATAAAAAAATATCCGCAAAACAATAAAATCGTTTACCTTTGCGATGTTTTCGCATTATTCACCGAAAGCCACTTTCATATAATATGTGAGTTTTTGTTTGTCACATTCATAATGTGTATATATCTACACGTATTGTTCAATAAAAAAAATAACTCACTGCGAGTTCAAAACATTCAATTTAGATTTAAATTTATTTCTTTAAACTACGAACATTATAACTATATTATCATACACTTATAAATATTATTAAGACCTGAGAAAATGCCTTTCGGACATTTTTTTTTAATTTTACCTAAATTATCGAAGTTGTATTTATGGGAGCTAGTGCGTATAAAACTGGAATGTAAAAACTTGGACGTTTAAAATCTGAACGGTACAACTCTGGAACGTAATAACTTGGACGGTACAAATCTGGAATATAAAATTATGAAATCCATACAAATCTGAACGGTGCAAAACTGGATTTAATATTATCATATAAACCTATAATTTATTATGTTAATTATTTAAATGCAATTTTAAACATAATAATATGGAGCTTATAATTATATATTGCTTGTGTAAAGTTAAGACATTTTTTTAAAAATACTTGAATAGTCAAAGGGTAATTAAAAGATCATATTATGAATTCACTGAATAAACAATAAAAAATTCTATCATAGTTGGAACTGTAGTGGCATGTTGAACTAATTTTTGGCGAGGAGTAATAATGTATATAAGGTTAGAAAAATTAAAAATTGTCCTGTGGGGTATACTATTAGCTTACCTATAAGGGTTGTCGTATACGCCGATCACAGACGTACACAAATAAACGAACAAATTAATTATAATAAGCACTTTTATTAAAACTTCGACGTCCAGTGACGATCAAGTCACACTATCGCCACCTGGCTCTAACACTGGTGGTCAGTGGTTATCGAGTCACACGATACCCACCCACTGACCCTCTTTCTGTCTTCACATGTTCCTTAAATAAACATTTTACAATCGAAGCACTATCGCATATCGGTAATATCAATATTAAGTTTAACCTAGTTACATTGTACTTACTGACTGTACTTAAAATTATACTAATTTCAGTCATTGTATTACATAGTTGTTATCTTAACCTAGTTGCATCTTTTCATATTATGTTTATAGAATGTGTCAATGTGAGCTGTTTTGGTTTTATATTTGTTACCCGTAATTGTTTTCTTATCTTAGTTAATAGGTAGTTTTATTATTTTTTTATACATTATGCATGATACAACATGGTTTAAAAAAATATATTTACTTAGTTTATAGGGATTCCGACAAAGGTCCAAATTAATAAGTCTTTTATTCCGTATTTTGGAAATTCGTCCTGTATATATGTACCTTTTTTAAAATTGTTTCAAACATTTAATTTTTTCTTATTATTTAGTATACTAAGGTTTACAGTTAAATAACAATATACAATTGCCATAATATTGATAATATCTAAATCACAAATTCTTATTATTTATTTTAATTATATCCCTTTCAAATGTAGAATAATGTGTTTATTTAAATTTTAAAGTGAGAAAAAAGAAAATATATTACATGTTTAGGATTAGGGTTACATAACTACGTTACTGCAGTACTTAAAGTAAATTTCGATTGTCGAGTATATCTCATCATTGATCAAGTCACTGCAGTTAACTAATGGGTGTGTTAAATTTGAATTCAATGATAAATCATTGCGATAACTAATTATAAATTACTAATAAATAAATATAAATAAATAATAAATAAATAATAATAAATTATTTATTATAATGTTTGTTAATTAGTTTGTTAAATAATACGGTAAGTGAGTTGAATTATTATTTGCCGAATACTTACCATTTATTTTATAATTAATAATTATACAGTATCATGTATTTAATATAATAGTTATAATATGTACCTATATAATAAACATTATACCAATATTATAGTTGTTAATTTTTTAGTCAATACCGACTTAGAATTGAACAGTTTGAAAAGGATCATGATATAAATAGGCAATACTTAAAATTAAAATTTTGACAGGTTAAGCCACGATGTGTAGTAAAGTACACCAAAATATTAACATAGGTAGGCGTATCAACATAAAAGCTTCAAGTCCTTGTGAAGTCATGAATAATATTTTTTTAATTGCAACAAAATAACTAAAATCGTTTACAAAACTCGGCTGATGCGAGTTTAATAACTTAATGATTGTTTTCGGTAATATTTAAATGATTATATAATACCTATGTAAAAAAGTCTGTATATTGTAAATCATTTTGTATTTTTTATATCATCATGAAATTGTAGAGGTTCATTGCAGTCTTGCTATAAGATTAAATAATTTCGACTCATAACAATTTCGTATTTCTACCTTACAAGTACACTACAAAATTAAATTTAGTAATTAACTTCAGAATTCAAAACAATTACGGTCAGGTTTTTTCACTCTCAATAATTGTATGGATTTAAAAATTCAAAAATTCCAAGTTTGAATTTACCAGTCCAAAATTGTATGAACTTTTAAATATTAAATTCCAAAATAATACTGTTCAGATTTTTACGTTCTAGAATTGTACTGTCTAGAATATTATAGATTTTTAACTATTGAATTCCAAATTTTTACATTCCAGGTTTTTGCGTGAACCCGTATTTATCCCTAAAGAATGTACATTTATCCAATTATTAGATAAAATATAAAACAAATCACAAAAATTTGCAATGTATAATATATTATTTTATATGTACAAAAACTTCAAAATGAGTAAATATGATGCGTCAATAAAAATAATAAGAATATTTACTTAATTTATCTTTACTCTACTAAAGCATAACAAATAACAAATAGTATTGAGTAATAGTTACCTATATCAATGAGGCAAAAGAGTTAGTTACGTGTTTTTGGATTGTCATCGCATATAACCGCGCTTGCTGACATTTCATAAAAATTCTTGTAGCCTTTTTTCTTTCCGTTTCTCTTAAAACTATTTTTGAGAAAATCGAAATAACTATTTCAAACTACCGTCTATACAATATTTTCGATTAATAAAGGTGCTACATGAAATTTGGACTACCAACTTCTTCTGACAGAAAAATTAATACGAAAAAATAAATAAAAACATACAATTGTATACTATCAATGACACATTGACCGAAATCTAAAATAACGGTGAGTTTCAAGCCATATTTTTACTTCTGATTATTATTATTTTTTTATCGTTTCAATCAAGATTTTATAGAAAACATGTAATAATATTTGAAAAAAATTAAATCATCATATGAAATAAATGTAATTAAATTGCCTGAGTAAACTTAATTAAAGAAACAACTCTTAAAAACTTTATAGACCTTTAAATTATTTTGTTTTATTCATAGGTTATAGGAAACTTTTTTCAAGAACGTACAAAATCCATAAATAAATGATTTTTTTAAAAATACTTTTTCGACGTTGTAACACAATAACAATACACTTTCGATATAAAAATCAAGTTTGTCCGACCACTGTCAAAAGACGGATTCACAGCGGTCAATATTATTTATTATTTTCTGATTCATTAAAAAATAATTATTTAATTTAATTTTTTTTCGTAGTTTCCCAAAATTATTAATTTCATAGGTACTGAAAAAACGAAATCACTTCTTTAAATTAAAAATGTTTTCTTATAATTTTCAACGTCTAGACATGACGCAATATAGGAAAAAAAGGGGGTCAACTGGATGTCGCTCTGCTGTACAGTAGGTTACAAGTAGATCACTGTATAATGGATAGTATTAAATTTGAATTCAATGATATAATATTATTGTATACGAAAAACGATTCTGAGCGGAGACGGTATGTCCGTCTAGGACATTTTAAATTATATTGATATTGTTATTTTACGGTAGCTGCTAAGTCGAATTAAAATTATTCATATTATTTAATTATTAACCTAAAATTATAGTTATGCTAGAAAATATTATAATATATACTTTTACTCGTTAAAATTGATTTTAATATGTAATTTCATCCAAATTTAAACTTAAAATGTCTATAAAAAATAACTGTGTTTATATATTTTTTAGATTTTTTGTTTACAGTATGTACTATTTATTAGAATCTTTATTTTGAATTTTCAATCCTTAGTTATAAAAACTGACCATTTTATAGTTGTTTAATTACAATGATTGATCATTTTCGAGATTTTGATGAATTTTTTCAAAATTCAAACTCTAAATGCTTATAAAAAAAATGTTTGCCAATGTATTTTTAATATTTTTCAACTGCCATTATAACAATATATCAGGAGCCCTGTATTAAATTTTCATTATTTTTGGCCCAACAAATAAAAATTTATAGGTATTTATATAAAAAAAAACTAAAAAAATCGAAAATTTTAATGATTCGTAAAAAGCACAAAAACGGTTAAAACATATTCAAAATTAGATGGTGTATAGAATATGCTTATATAAACATTGAGTGAAATTGTCATGCATCTACAGTTATTAGTTTTTGAATTGCAACAAAATAAGAAAATCGCTACATGAGAAATCGAGTGAATATCTAATCTTGTACAAATTTGAACTTAAAAGGCTCATAAAAATTTATGTTTACTTGCTTATAAACATTTTTTCATTGATAAAATTAGGCAAACTTATAAGGATTCTTGTATCACATTTTCAAACCTTAGATTTAAAAAGAAAATTTTTATGAATTTCTAACTCAAAATAAATTGCACATTTTCGTCATTTTTACGTATTTTGTAAAAATTTGAACTTTGAAAACCTATAAAAAAAAATTGTGACTCCAGATTTTTAATATTTTTCATCTGCCTTTGAAACTATATATTAGAAGCCTACTATTACATTTTCAAGATTTTTTACCCAACAAATAAAATTTTATTGACATTTATAGAAAAAAAAAATAAAAAAATTGGAAACTGAAAATGTCCGTTTACAGCTCAAAGTAAGTCAGAATATTTTGAAAATGCTATGGTGTGTAGAAAATGCTTATAAAAACATTCAGTCAAAATGTTATGTATCTAACGTCATTTCTTTTAGAGTTGTACCAAAAACCAAAATCGATTTTATCGAAAATTGCAGGTTTTACGTAAAAATTCCCGTTTTTCCCTTGAAAGAAAAGGTACTATTGAAGAAAATCGAAGCATTTTTACTGTCCTAAAAAGGTGATGTCAGACAGAATAATAAAAATTAAATTAAAAAAAAAAAAAAATACACTCATCATTGTTAAATCAATACATTCATGGCTCCGCTCAGAATCTAAAATGTATGACAATATAGTCATAAATTGAATTATTTTAATAATTAAATTCCACTTTAGAATGGATCATAAAACCATGTTTGATAACCTTTTGGAATTTAAATCGATAATTATAATAATGTTTTCTTTTGATCATTGAATATACAAGTATTTATGTGCCAAGTGTTAGCATTTAAATGTCAATGCTACAAAGTTTTCCGAGGAAATTAAAAATATTTTTTTTAGTATACTTAAAACATTGTTAATAAGCTCCTACTAAAATAATATTTATTTACAAAATGTCATAATATGTGAAATGTATATTTTATTATTATTTTGGCCTGTTTTAATTTTTGGTGTCATTAGCATTATAAAAATTATAAGAAAAAATAGAAATGTTTAAGTAGTTTGTTTACTCAATTTTATCTTGTCGTAACAAAATTATATAATCTCTATATGGCGTAATGAATTGGAATACCTTTAAAAGTTTAACTATCCAATTCACAAGAGTAACACCACAGTAAGAACTTATTTATATAATAATTTTCGTATAGTTTTACAGAAATATTTTCTCATTATTTCGAAATATAACTAAGATTAGCAATGGTATTCGCTTGTGTATTTTTACGACCTTCATAATGAACATAAAAGATACTAAGATATCTATACTCTACTCCAAGTTCGTGGTAAATTAACACAGTATAATCATTTTTTAATAGAAAAAGCAGGGGTGAACGTAAGTGACGCACTATTCACACTGCAGTTATTTTTAAGTACCTAAATAAGTGTTTTGAATGGAGTTTTAATTATTCATTTTCAGTCGGTGCAAAAGATGTATAAAATCATAAATTACATTAATATTGATCCACGTTTTGGTGATGATCTTTTGTATCGTTTTTAAATGTTTTTTTTCTCTTAAGACTATTAATTATTACAGGTAGGTACTAACATTCGATTTTTAACCATAGATATTAATATTCTTACTACGCACTTCAATGTGAGTTTCATTTATCACTTTTATTAACCATGTTTTCATCCCTATTGCTTTCAATAATATATTATTTTGTAATATACATAATAAGTAGCATTCGGTACTACCTAAAATCATCAAAATAAGTGCTTAAAGAAACACTTAAAAACTTCATTATTAGCACTTACGAACATTAAAACAAGCAATAAAACCCATGTTTTTCCCATGATAATATAAAATTCTTGGTGCTTGTGCCTGAACTAATTATTATATTGTCCGTGTCAATACCACAAAAACCATGAACACAGAATGATCCACATTTGTTAGAAAAGTACCTTAGTTCGAATAAACAACTAAAACAAAATTCAAAAATTTAATTATTATTAGCAAAGCGTTAGAATCTTTATATTGCAGCCCCTTAACAGTTATGACTGAAGATGCAAGTAGGAAGTTAACAAAAACAATCAACTATTGTCACTTATCTCGTTAATTATTTAGAAGAAATTAGGTAGAACACAACGGAGAAATAATTATTAGTTTTAGTTCCAGCGTAAACACACATCGAAAAAAAATTATGGAAAAAAAAATGGGTTGGTATGTCGGTACAGTAGGTGGTGTTAAGTGGGTTTCTGTAATGGATGTGTGAAATTCGAATTCAATTATATGTATATCATTGTATACGAAAAACGAGTTTGAGAGAAGACGGTTTAAACTCTAAAGTATATAATATCATGATTTGTTTTTTGGTATTGCTATCAAAGTAACTTATTTATTGTTCTACTTATTTACTACCTTTTGTATCTATTAAGGTAGGTTGATTTAATTTTTACCAAAAACATTGCATTTATTATATTATTAATTAGTATTTAATTATTATAAAAGTGTATATATCTATAATATTATACTATTTATATTAACTTTTAAATCAACACCATCTAACGGCTAACCGTAGAACAATGTAATAGCAGGTTATATAGCTTAAAACTAGTCCAAATATTTTGAGACTGTCATTGAGTATAGTAATTGCGTACAAGTCCCGATGAATAATGTTTTTAATTTACAACGAAATAAATAACATCTTTATATTTTGCTTAAATATATAATTTCTATGTCATATTAAAATGCCGCATACGCATAAAAACCTCCCCAAAAACTTATTAAGATAAATATGATTAATTACGTATTATACATTTGTACATAGTGTTTGAGTTAAGGTTTTTTTTTTTTGAACAAATTTATAGAAAAAATTTTGTTATTACTAGCCAAAATATTATACGCTCGTGTTCACGTGAGACCCGTTAAGAATTATCAAACAATTTTTTTAAAAATCTCTATAAAATATACTGAGGTTTTTGGCCACATGAAAGTCTTAATTTACCGGTGTGGTGACATTTGTGCTGTCAAGGTGATGACAAACAGAAAAACAATTTTAAAAATACAATATCGTTGTAAAATTAAATTCATTATGCTCTTCAGAATTTAAAATAATAATAATTATTGTTGTTGTTTGTTGTTTTGTGTGAACACCATTAATAATAACTTATGTGAAACCTGAAAAATCTGATAAAATCTTGTATTCGATTTTTAAGTTTATTGAGAGAGTGAAAACATTTTTATCGTCAGAAAAATTGAATTTTGTTTTGTCTATCTCTTACCTATAAAAAGCTTAAAAAGTGTTAAGGAATTTTATAGCGTATAGAAAATGCTAACAATTAACATTCTGTGAACATTTGAGCAGTTATTCGTTATTGAGTTATACCAAAAAACAAAATCAATTTTATCAATAAAATTTTGCGTATAATTTCATCTTTTTGCTTAATACCCTTAATATATTTTTTTAGTTTTTCTTGATGCTTTTGAAAACTTTTGGAAATTCCCAATTTTGACTTCTTTAAAGTTCCAACTAGATTCACTTTTTCATTAGAAAATCGAAGCATTTTATCGACTAGTTTATATACATGCACAAAAAAAATCATACATAATTGTAAAATCAATACATTCTTCGCTTTGCTCGAAATATAAAATAAATAATGTTGAATTTTCATAAGCCTGCCTCGTCTTAAATACTTATAATATTATATTATATTTTTCATTATTCATATTATTATTTTTCATTTTTTCTAAAATGCACAAATAAAAAAACAGAAAATAAACCACTAAAATTAATTAAAACCAAAATGAAACCATTTCAAATTTAAATCGTAGTGGCATATCAACATAAATAATTTTCGTAGCACTGTGTTAGATTTTATGCCAAACCACGTTTAAAATAATAATAATATGTACTATAAATCCCGAAAAAATGGTTGTTATAATAGTACCTAAATAGTAAGAGTATTTTATTCCAAAAGTATAAAAATAAATATTATATATTAAATTGATTATGTACCTAATAATTTCAGTGCTGAATTAAAATTTTTGCTGATATTTAAATAAAAAAAAAATTAATAAGAATGTAGCATATAAATGGAAAACTTAATTCATCCATGCGTAGGAAACAATTCTGATGAGACTATACGGTAGCATCCAATTTTGTTGCCCCACGCCCCGTCACTTTAAGATGTGTTGAATAGCTTGTGAATGCCTTTCTTTTTCAGAACCTGTTTATGTCTATAACAGATGAATGATTTGATTGGATTGTTTGTCTGGAAAAGGATTATATGTGAGACAAAATGGACCCACGGAAAGCACGAAGGATAATACGTTGTATAGTGAACAGGAGAGCTGAGGACCTATTTGCGGTTGTTGTGAACCATAAACCCCCTTATATCAAAATGCAAATCGGTTTCTCTAGACATTACTATCTGCAACGAGCTATGGTAATCTTCGCCAATGCCCGGATTTATCTAATTTATGGGTGTGTTTCTCTATCGATATTACAACGCCGACTTTATCCTAGTCATACCAACAATGGATGAAAAAAACACACACACACACACAAACGTCATGTTTGGTAAACTAATGCATATAAATAACGAAATTAAATACTATTTCTGAAATACAAGTACATATAATTCGTAATTACTAATTAGTACTTATTATTACAGTCATTCAGATATCAAGGAAATCGATCACCGTCGTTAGGCAAATATAGTTGTAATTTGAACGAGATAAGTTTAGTTGATCACGGAATACGTCTTATAGTGTCAAGTAAGCATATATAATAATATAATCTTAGATATTATATACTTTAAGTTCGATTATGTGTACAGATACTTAGAAAACGCCACGGGCTCATTTTATATCATACATACAAGTTTGATGTGATGTTTAATAATTGTCTGCTTGAATTAAGTATACTATATAGTTCTTGTCATACCGAAGGTCGGGACTTTATGCGTTTTGACATACGTACTATAGACAATCCGCACAGTGTATACATCGATTTACATATTTATTAACAGATTATTCGGACACACGCGCACAATTGAACACGATAATAATTATCATATTATTCAATAAAGTTAATCGATCAATATCCTAAATTTATTTGACGAAGCTCCATTTCCAAAACGTCTTGAACAATGGATTGTATACGGTTCAAGTATAACGTAATACTATGTGTACCTACGTTGAAGTTTTCTTTTTGAATTTATTAATATATCTTAAGTGGTAAGGGGACAAGGAATTCATTATTCCATCGTTTTAAATTAGTACGGTACTGTATAGACTCTGAATAATAGGTGTGTGCATTATAAGCCGTACTGTATACAAAACACATTTCTGGCTTATTAACATATAACGAACGCAGTGCAATAAATTTACCGCGAAGAGATAAAAAATAAAATAAATGTAAAGTCGTAACAGAACCATAAAGTTAGTGTCAAATGAAGATCAATAAATTATTGTATAAAAAAATAAATATTTCCAAATTTTTGTACCAATTATTATCTCTACACGACCAGTCATCCCGTGACTATAATCACATAACAATTTATTATGATCATACACAGCATTTGTTTTACTATATCACCACTCATATTTTAATAAAGCGCATGTTAAAAACATCAGTTAGTAGATCATTAACTACGCCGTAAATTCTTCCCAAAAGCTAAACATTATTTAGATTTCATTCGGTCTGTTGGTAATCACATGAAATGTATAATATAAATGCATATTTTTTATTTTATAAAATGTCAATTACATATTTATATTTATATCATGTGCACAATGAATCACTTAATAATTAAAATTAAACTTTTGTTTATTTTATACCACCTAGGCCCAAAGTACCTACAATTATAGTAGGAACAAAAATAAATTAAATATTATCTATGACATAATGGAAACTAAAAAAGTTAGTTAAAAATTGATAAAATTATGACGATTGCAACAGTTAAAAAATAATATGATGAATTAAGTATATCTACTATAAGAAATATTAAAAAAATTAAAACATTTAGGACTTAAAATACTTAATTTGATATTTCGATGGATAGGTAGATGCGTAATAAAAATAATATTAAAATATTTCAAGTACATTGTACATAAAAGGTAAGGTCGTAAGAATAACCCACATACTAAAGTAGTATAAATGAATGTTAAATTAAATTATAGGAAACCTATACACACTGAAGTCTTACACTTGTTCATCTCTGGTAATTTAAAATTTTTTTTTAAGTTACTACTATTTTAATAATCCACATTTATTATAATTTCAAGTATTTTTTTAATTTTCCTAATCACATTTTTATTATTATTATTATAGTCATGTTATTTTTATATAAATATAATAGCCAATGTACAGGGCTAACTTAATTCGTTAATATTTGAAAGGTTAAATTATTAATTTCCATTAAATAGGTATTCATTTAATTAGGTATGTTATAATTCTTAAAGTTCAAGCAGGATGTGGCAGAGTAATATATGGAGGTGGTTATATATTATGAGAACCAGATACCGTACATAGCCGTTGTATTTTGTATATAATTTGTTAAACTGAATTATAATTAACAAGCTGTCGTATTATAAGTAAATTTGTTTAGAAAATAATCATAACCAAGCGTTTTAAAATGTATTTAATAAGATTATTTAGGTATGTGGTGCTGACATGCAATTAACCAATTAATATCAAATTATAAAAAATAATAATTATTGTTTAAAAAAAAGTATAAACATGGGGTATGTTGGGTTTCGTTTTAATGCGAAAATATATATAGACATCCAAATATATAGGGTTACTATTTTTGGCACAATAATAAATTTCTCTCATTCCTCTTGTACGTAAAGAGCATAAAAATAATAAGTTAGGGTACAAGTTTTTTTTTTTTTTAATTTATACGTCAAAACAATTTTTTTTATTAATATTTATGCTTTAATGAACTAATTTAATAACCAAATACCAATGCCATAAAAACCATAAAAAATGTTTATCGACATATCTGATAAAAAACCGAAAAATAGTTTACCGCATAACCATGTTTATTAGTTTCACAGCACAATATTTATAGTGGAGTAAATTTAATGTGTAGCTATCGATATTTGTAAATGCATAGGTACATATTAATATTATTTTTTATGAGAATAATAATATACATTAACGAATTATTATAAATTTTACATAAACGCATCGCGGTTTATCCACTCTTAACAGCTAAACTCACTATATTATATTTTATTAGAATTTCGGTAGACGATGCACCATAATTATTTTCCAGTAGAAAACACAATATTGTAAAATGTAAATATTGCAACACACTATATTATTAAATTCAAATGATGCAACCACAAACATGACCTATGGTTTTAACAGACGTATAATTTGCTGATGAAATTCAGCTCGATTTAATATGGAGCAAATTATGAAACGAGTGTTAGACAAAACGATTGTTGAAAAAATGTAAGCAATAATATTATTATACTACGTTATAAATTATTACGAACTATAATTATTACTGTATTATAATATTATACGCCGTCCGACATGATCGTATCGCAGACCACACGCGTATCGCATCGCAGTACTCGGATAGGGGTAGTGGCTCTCGTTTCTGGTTTCGGTTGAACAAAACGGTCACAGACGGTTACATAACCAGCAAAGTTGTTACCTACTCGACAAACAGCTATATTATTATATCACTGGTATAAGGGACCCGGGCGCAGAACGCGTACGCCGCGGTGCCGCAGAAACGTATTTCCACGCCGTGCTCATTACGGACATAAGTTATGACGTATTGCGGTCCGTTTATCTCCACCCTGTACAACCAGAGATTTATAACGGTACCTACCGTGGGTATATAGGTACCCCGCGGAAAGAGGATGTTGGTGGAGCGATGGTGGAGGAGATATGGGGGGGGGGGGGCTCCGCCAACATTATAATGTACATCGTGGATAAAATGTAACGACCCGAATGACCGTATCTTCTTAAGCCTCGCATACATATATGTATATATGTACATATAGGTAGTGTACATTTTTTTTCCGATGTTTCACGCCAACGATTTTTAGTGTCTTTATATACCACCTACTCGTTATTCCATCACGTAGACCTTTTGCACGAGATAGTTTTAGAATTGAAAATGTTGTGTGCAGTGTATACTGTATAGTTGTAGGAGCTGGTATATAGGTACACGCGGTATGTTTCTATAATACGTATATACACATACCTACATTGACTCGACTTATATTATGGTCTGCTGGTTTTTGTATAAATTATTTAAATGTTTTTTTTTCTTTTCGAACGTGTATATGACACCAAACTTGTATAAAACATACATTAACTTGAATACAGAAAAATTGACAAGTTATGAAAATATCTTTTTTACCACTGTTGTAGTACCTACTTATGTACATGTATACCTACCCTATGCAAATCGTATATTATATATGGGATAGGTCTATCGACCGGCAAACAAATGGGTGGGATATATTATGTCCTCAAAGCCGATTCAAGAACCATTGTCAAGCACATCAATAGACTGGATCAGGTTATGTTTTATGGATGTACAATTTACTGCAATAATATTAAAATTAATAAAATAAAGTATGGAAAAAATCCACTTTCAATCATATACAGGAAAATTAATCTGTTTGTTATGAGTTACGACTGTGGTCTGAATCCGAGTGGAATATTAAAACGTTCATCGACATGAACTATACCTGCAGAAATCTAGTGTAATACTAGACACACTGTCACCACTCAGAGTCGTTTTTTTCATTGAATAAATATTTCACACATTCATTACAGTGACCTACTCAATGACGAGGTACCCTTGAAACTTACAATAGTGGCGCGACTGTCATTATAAAATATAACGTAACCAATGTAATTATACCTACCTATTATATGACCATACAGTATGGGATTCAAAGCTTATATATATATATATATATATATATATTATATATATATAAACCACAAGTGTTATCGTTGTCTATTAGGTTGTAACTTGTACAGGTTTAACTGTCATACTGAAACGCTGAACTCAAACCATCACTTTCCTAATTGAAAACTGCTGCATCAGTCTAATAGTAATAATAATATTATATTATACTTTATTTACCTATTGGATGTTTGACCTTTTCAATTTTATTGACATTTTAGATCCTAGCGGAGCTATATTGGCTCCAGAAAATGAGTTTCCTTTTATGATTGTTGTTACAGCAAACATTTTAAGCAATGTTTCCGTATTTCAATGCTTTTATATTTATAGTTGATTGGATATTATTCTATAACAAATACAGAAATAAAATGCCCAAGTAAACAAAAGTGCTTAAAAACTGTTAAACTAATGTTGACACACAATGTAATAACAAGAATTGCAATAGTGTTTTATCGATGAAAATATTATAATGCGTAACTCATTTTTAATTATTACACTCGCATAATACATATCTATAAGTTATTGGCATGACATTTTGGACGAATAAATTTTTAAGAATACCTATATTTTTGTTGTCGTATCTAAAATATTTGGCTACCAATAATAATTCCATTATCAAGCATAACAAATAAATCAGGATGGAGTACCTAGATAGATGGCACCATACGAACGTCATACAAAAATATGCATGTACATTGTATACCTTCTATAATACTAAAAAAATTTCAGGATTATAACATTGTTATAAAAAATATTAATATAAAGTTTTTAAATTGTAGAACAAAAAAGAACTGAAAAAAATTAAATAAAACAGGAAAAATTAGCTTATAAAACTACTTTAAAGTCTGTGAATCGTATCTTTTTTTTCTCTCTTCCATAGCTACATTCACTTGTTGTTCGACGCTTGCTTATTAACGGATTTTGAAATAAAAAAATATCAAAATGTTAAAAAAAATTGCATGAACGTTGTTCAGAACAATCAGGACCAACGCATGAAATATTTTATCCGAGTCCTAATTTGTATGAATCATTTATAATGTATACCTACGTCAAGCTATCAAATTTTAACAACGAAATGCTATTTAAAATTCGTACTGCTGTACAATGAAGGTTGGACGTTTTCAGAAATATTATTTAAACGCAAATAACATAAGTCTGTATATCCTATTATTCACTAATATATAATATATTCTCGTATCCTCGCATTAAATAAATATAAACAGTAAAACAAATACTATGTAAAAATCAACATGTCATGAATATAAACGGAAAACTATTATACAATATGTATATTCTTTTTACGCAACCTTGCAATTTAGATTTTGAATGGTAAACAGATTAATGTATTGGTTTTATAATTGAATTTTTTTGTTTTTGTGCATCTACATGTGAGTTTGAAAAATCAATTTTTTTTGTAAAATAGAGTAGATGCGTTTATAGGTACTTCGAAATTTTTTATAATTTTGTCCGTATTTGGGTAAAAACACGTAATATTATATTCAAATATAATTTATTTACATTCTAACATCTAGTTATAATTAAGATATTTGCTACTAACATCATAAACCAAATCGAAAATCTAAAACACCAAAACAAAAATGTCC
Organism: Nasonovia ribisnigri; assembly: GCA_027563435.1. Lineage (NCBI taxonomy): Eukaryota > Metazoa > Arthropoda > Insecta > Hemiptera > Aphididae > Nasonovia > Nasonovia ribisnigri. Next base: position 128,413 of record JANEHU010000007.1, on the reverse strand, counting down.
AAATAATTTGGACACCAGGACATAGCAAAATCCACGGTAACGACCTAGCCGACCAAAATGCAAAAAATGTAATAACATCTGAAGCTCCCAAACTAAAATTCAACACAATATTAGACACAAAAAAACACATAAAAACAATCACACAAAATATATGGCAAAATCACTGGCAAAACCAAAACACAAAATTACGTGAAATAAAACAAAATATAAATCCCTGGCCACAACACGAAACATCAAGAAAAACTGAAATAATAATAAACCGATTGAGAATCGGACACAGCCACATCACACACGGACACCTTATGAAGAACCAACCGCCAACAGAATGCACCTCATGCGGAGTTACCCTCACAATAAAACACATTATAACTGAATGCCGATCAACCGAAGAAGCAAGAGAAAAACTCGACATACAAGCCAACATGTACGAAGCAATAGGACCTGACTGTCAACCCGAGAAAATCATAACATTCCTAAAGAACACCGGAATAGAAAAATTTATTTAAGCATTATATTAGTCATAAGAAACAATTCCCCCCCCCAATTATTGTAATCAAATTGTAAGCCAAAAATCAAAAAGACACTAACAAAATTTATGTAAAAAGCTAATGGCCTATGTCGCCGAAGCTACACAAAGATCAATAAAAAAAAAAAAAAAAAATTAAGATATTATACCTCATTATTGACAGAATGTTTAAAAGACACTTAATTAGCCTATATAAAATACGTAGTTTTAATTTTTCAGCCACACAATTACCAAATTATTTAAACATTTTGAGTTAAATCAGAGTATGCTCTATTCTATAATGTGATTGTGGTTACATAATTTAATTTTCTTCTTATACACACTCATGGTCTTAATTCTATATTTACTAGGCACTTATATAATATAATAAAATGTCTAACAATACTAACTGCTGGCAATAAGTAAGTAAATATTCATATATTTTTACCTACGGGTATGTATTTTACATTCCATTTCGGTGATTATTTTCTTAGAAAATTTGGATTTTTTTATTTTTGTTGCATAGCAAATACCAGATTCTGATTATTAGTGTGTCATGAAATCATTGTACGCATGCCAATACTTGGTATTCTCGGATACCATAAAAGCTCAAAACAAATTATCTAAGGTTCAGTTGGTGATCTCGTAGATCTTTGTTTTTGTGAGATTCAGTCAAAAAAATAAAAAATATTCCTTATGTGAAATATAACGCCCGTCGGTTCATTGAGTATAATATTATACATTTATAAGCTTAGATATTATGTAATTCGTCTATACACGAGACATAATAACTAAAATTTATTTATGAATAAGCACTGTTAGAAATGAAACTAGGTAGGTACTAAAAATATAAATGTAAATATATTTCACTGAAGTGAAACACCACGTCGTTTCCCGTTTAATTATTTCTAAGGTAGTAATTTTGAAAGAGAATAACCATGAACTGAACTGCATTTAAAATAGTTTTAGGATAAATAATATACCCAACCTAACCCAACCGTGTTTTATCCATTTTTGTGGTTCCGTTAGCTGAACCGAACATTGGTCTCGCTGTGGCTTCTGTCGTAGCGTAGCGTGCAGAGTGTGAGCGTGAATTTTTTACCAATAGGCGACTGAATTTCATAAGGTTTCTTTAGAACCCCGTGTGTCGAAACTTAAATTAATTTAAATATCTCAAGTTGCCAAAGTGAATTTTGTTGATGTTTCACGTAATGTAGTACCTACGTCATCTTTTAAACATAAAAACCAAAATTGTGTACGCGTTTTCTGTAAACAATAATTATTTTGTATATGCCGTTGATGGTTTTGTGTTCAAAGTGTGTTATCATACTCGTCTGCAATGTAGAAACTAGAATTTGTATATAACATAATGTATTATTTGATAAATTGCTAATTAACTAAAATACCCCAATTTATAGGTCCATCTGTTTAATTCAATATGATATATCAGCTACCATCATAACATACCTATTAAAATTAAACATCAAACATTACAAATTAATAACTATAACTGTAAAATACTATCGACGTTTTTCTGAGATTAATTTTGAAATATTGCATAATACCACTGTAGCCCACATCATGTATGCAATGATGAATAGTCCAACAGTCTATTTGTCTATTGAATTAAATTGTAGTATCTTTTTAAAAGAAAACTCAGGTTTGGACACACCAAAAGAGAACAAATAGTAAATTCAGTTTAAATGATAACTACTAACATTTGATTGAAAATAAATACCAGACGAAAATAAAATAAAAATAATAGAACTCAATGAACTTCACTAAAGACACCTTTTGTTTGTTGAGTCCTATAGATTTGTTGAAGGATTTACCGAATTCCCGCATTGTGATATTTTATGAATAAAACAAACTTACAAAAACTTTCGTCTGTTCGATATATTGCTATTTATTTTTCGGAATTGAACAAAAAAAAAAATAGGAGAATCCACTTGCAGACAATCGAATTATGAGGCCAGAAATCTCAGACTTGAAGACACCGAGATAACATAAATAATACTTTAGCAATGTGTCTTCAGTAAAGTAAGATACCGTTTCACAATATTTAAATATACAGAGTGTAATGTACACACTACAGTGTGATTCACCGAGCATGATCATTCTCACTATTCCTTCAATAATTTATAAATTTAAACTCTGATTTTTGGATTTTTAAGTACGCTTATAAAGACAATATTTTTAAACAATTAGATTTATAATACCGTTTAAGGAGTATTAGAAATGATTTTATTCAAATGCGAATAACCTATAATATTTACTGTAATATTGTTAAGCAGTTGTTAAAAAAAAAATTAAATACATGAAATGTTAATGCGTAGTTTTTAAATTATTAGGCAATGATAAAGGTTTAATGAAGGGGTCACCAAACGGCAGCCCGCAGATAAGAAGAAAAAAGTAATAACAGAAAATATTATACGTTATAAATTTCTAGTGTTGTAATTTATAATTTTTGTTCATTAGTCTTTACCGACTTCATCAATTTTGATGGATTGCAAACAATTAACAGATTCCTAATGAAGCCATTCAAAAATAATTATTAATTGTCGACGACCCCTGGCTTGAAGATATGAGGTTAATATTATTTGAAAATATTTTAGTAATTTATACGCACATATAAGGTTTTATTATTAGAATTTTATAATTATTAAAATTTATCTGCGTATAATAAATTATAGATGTATTTTATTCTTTATGTAAAACCATTATTAAGAAGTATCAACATTAGTACCTACATACAATTTCAAAATTGAGAAACTAGTAGTTAAATTTTCGATTTGTATGCATAAACATTTTGGAAAAAATACAAACTGTTAAACAATTTACAGTAAAATAAGGTGGTCCTAATTTAAAAAAAAGAAGTTTATATCACCACGATACCACAAGGCAGTCCTTAAATTATAATATATACAAATCTAGGATCTGAAATTTTGGTGGGCATACTAAAAGTTTTTAAAAATCACAATATAGACAATATATGCATTATTAATAAGGTAAAAGATAGAAAGTCGTAATTATGCTTGCTGAATCACACTGTATATAACAATATTGATAAATTTATTATTTACTGAATATTATCAGTAACAAATATTTTTAAAAGTACGTACATTATATGCCTAACATTCAAAACAGTCTAAAATATAGTGTTCATAGTAATAAAGACGTTTTAAAAATTAAAATATTGTAAATGTTGAAATCAACAAATAACAATGGCTAATTTTAAAACATTGTGTACCCACATTTTATTCGATTATGTCTAATTAACCTCTCAATAAATGTTTTGAACCAAACAAACGCTTTCAAGTACAATATTAATTTCAATTGTATGAAAACTGTTAAAAACTAAGATGGATGAGTTGAAAATAAAGATAAAAATGGTTAAATTCATTCTTAAAGTTTATGATTCATTTAAAGGAAATTAAATCGGAACAAAAGACAACTCAAGCGAAAATACACTGATTCAAAATATTCCCATGGTGCCCGGTGCTCCAGATTATACAAACTTGATACAAATTTTAAAGAGGTTTTACAGCTCATTGGAGCTGTAAGGTATACTTTTGAGTAAAAAGACAAGTTCGTTCAACATTAATGAAATCAATACTATACCACTCGAATATAAATGTAGAATAAGCATAGAATTATTTTAAACAGATGGTTATTTTGTATTATTTTAATAAACATTTAAAATTATGCACTGCACTACCACGTTTTGTTGTTCGCTTATGTTGGAAAAGTTCAAATAATTTCGATTCTAATATTAATTTAGCACGAATGAGTTCGTAAAATTGTAAACATTTTTAAAACAGTTCACGTAAAAACCAAAAGAAATAAATTATCAATGAAGATGATCGTTTGTCCAATATAACAAGAAAATTATGGTTACATATTTGAGTACTCGGAATTTCAGTGTACAGACTCAGACATTTTAAAACGAAAATTATAAAAAATGACGAAGAATTTACATACTGCTCTGCTTCTAAAGACTAACGTATTCAACAATGGTACTTTGTACTACTAGGTATTTATAGTATAAGAGTATAGGTTTATAGAAATAATATAAAATATGGGAAGTTCCTCGATAAAATTATTCTCACCCAAATAAAATGTTCATTTTTTTTAGAAAAAATAAAAGGTATTTAACATAATACATATTTGTTTAGTCTAACAAAAAGTGAGACAAATCAAAAGTTACAATTGATTTCAAAAACTAGTTAAACCTATGGAATATGACCGACGTATTATTCCTCAATTATTTTTGATTATATAATATTATTTAAAAAATTGTATTTATTAATTTTGTATTATAAAAACGAAGGGGGTATGTAACCACTCTACAACTGTATAGCTGGTATTTAGTGTACCTTTTCATGTAAGTTACTGTAACGAATGTATTAAATTTAATTTTGATAGTAAATTATATTGATTAAGAAAAATGATTTATTTTATAGTATATTTGTCGCTATAACCTATAGTATTTTTTTTTTAATGAAAATTAAAAAACCTATAAAAATTGGACATGTTATTATAGTATAATATATACATTTTAAACTACAAACCAACTTGGAAATTTTCATGAATTCAACAAATTTTTTCGAAATTTTAACTTAAAATGTTTATAAACAATATCGTTGGGTTACGTATCTATTAATCAGCTATAGTACGTAACCGCATATGAAGAAGTTATTAATTTTTTTAATTTTTTGATCGATAGACAAACGTTTTATCTACATTTAAATAAAATAAAATTTAATATACATATATATATATTAAAATGTCTATACAAATACCCCAAAAGAAACGAAATATTTTTAAAACTAAACCTGCACGTATAGAAAATATTAACATAAATATTTAATGAACAATTCAAGTATCTATGGTTGTTAATTTTAGAATTACAACAAAATAAGAATATCAATTTTTTTAAGAAACTAGTTTTGCGTGAATATTTCCGTTTTTTTGTAATTTATTTTTGTTTTTAATAATTGTTTACATTACTATGAATTTTTTGCTTTGGATCCACCCGAGGTACAAACTAGATCACTTTTTTACCAACAAATATGTTGAAGTTGAAAATCAAAGCATTTTTACTACTATAAAAGGTGTCACCACTGGCCAGATACATAAAAAAAAACACACACATCATTGTGAAATCAATACAGTCGCCCCGATCAGAATCTAAAATAATAGTAATAAACTAATTAGATTACTGAAATTAATTTTCATTGATGCACAAATAGTTTTAACAATAAATTACCAGAAATATTGCAAACATATTTTATATTATTATGATGTAATCCTTTCCACTTACCTCTATACAACTCCAGAACATGCTCCACTTTTCATATTAAAACCCACCGCGAACTAATAATTATGGCCCCCTTGAGAGGTTCTTGAAGTTGGGAAATGAGTCCGGTTTGGACATTTTCTATTAATAATATTGTGTTCATGAATATTGTCATTAAACTAATTAATTATTTAAGTTAAGTTTAGTTATTTTAGCATAACTTCTATATTTATATCCAAAAAATTGTATCGAACATTACGCACCTCTTATCAACTATTATACAGCTTAGTTGATCCTTACGTCGTTTATCTTAATAAATTAATAAATAATTGTTAACCATTAATGTGTCAATTGTCAGGCATTTCTTTAATCACTGCGTACCTGAATCTAGCATGTCAGTGAAAATAATATTTCTTTATCACTACCATTTTCCAAATAGCCCTATAATCGCGTCGAATTGTAAATTAATTGTTGCTTTCGTGGTAGTTTTCTGCAGAATTTGAATAATTATAATTTTATCAAACTTTTTGAACCAACAAAGCAGTCTGGTATAGGCCATAATTGCTAACACGTAAAAAAAAGGGTATAATTGCTAGTCCAAGGTAATCAATAAAATTAAATATATATGCAAAAAAACATATCACCGGCTTTTAAACATTGCGATTTTTACAACTAATTATTTATTATTTTTTTATATCGGTACCTACTTTTAAAATAAATGTGTAAATTAACGTAACTGTCAACTTAAATAATAAACTATCCGTGGCTTGGCTCAGCGCGTTGGCTGCTATCAGTTACGCAACGTGACTGAGAGTAAGTAACGGCCGCGGTAACTAGTTCCCGGATGGGTGACCACCCGGGTTCGTAGTGCACAAAAACCTTGCCACTCATATACTTGGATACAATCGTATCGACCGTTTCATCCTTATCGTATCAACACTACCAATCTTATAGGCTAAATACCACAGTCTCTAAAGCCTTAACCTGATAAAAAAAAATACATAAATAAATAATCTATTAAAAACGATATGTATTTCATCGCATTAAAAATTGTACGATATTAATAACTGCAAAGTTGTTATGATTTAACTCACCTAGAACGGCGGTCGTGGTAAACTATACATCATATTATTATTATTATTATTATTATTATTATATTATTTTGAAAACATGATCAAAAAGACAGACTAATGTGATTGATAGTATTATGTACCTAATGGCTAATAGTATTAATATTCGTAGGTAACGTACCTATTGCAACGATCTGAAATTGTTTCTGACAACGGTTCAAAGATGTATTCAGAAAACATTTTGTAATTTTATTTAAAATAAACCCGTGTTATAAAGCATGCACGACTACAGCTCGTCATATATAATATTATAATAAATGTATTACTAAACTATGTGTTTAAAATTAACTTTACATTTGCTTTATTTAAGTTTATTAGTTCTATAATTGTTTACATGTGACAATTTATTCGTATTTATATGCATTCCGATAGTATACTAGTCAATTTAAGCAAAATATTCTATTAAATTGTATTTATCAATTCTAATAAATTGATCATGTCACGCGAGTCGAAAGGAATGAGCTTAGACATATCTTGTTACATTAATGTTCGAGTAGGAACCTAGCTATATGTTTAAATACAATTACATTACAGAACACAGTCAATTTTTATTACAAAGACTTGTATATAATATTGTATTGTAGTATATTAACTTGCTTTGAATATAAATAATAATGATAGAAAATGTCTAAAATATTTTAACTTTTACTAAGTGATGGAATAAAAATTCCATAGTTTTGCAATATTTTTTTTTATTTTATTCAGTAAACACTTTCATGATGCTTTTATGCGTTAAACTTTTTTAAGTATTTTAAAAGGCTCAAGGTTTCTTTCTGTTGATACTTTAGAAAAGTAGGTGTATCGGAACGAGAGAAAAAAGTATAAGTGCAAAAAGTATTTTAGCTTGGGGCGTTGGAGTATTATTAAATTATTTTTCTTAAACTATTTTGGATTTTTAAAATAGTATAACAGTTTAACAACAATTACCTATACATACTTAAATATAAACAATAACTAACTAGATAGAAACTACTATTGTAATATAAGAGATCTAAATACTTTTTCGGGCATTATATTATTGTAGTTTCTTCCTTATAAATTATAATAGTATATTACATTTTTAAATTTGTTTTTAATAGAATTTACTTATGGAACATATCGTAATAAGATTCTATAAAAATATGTCAAAAAGTACATTTAGATTTGAGAATATTAGTCATAGTTAGATTTTGAATAATTCTTTAACTGTCTAGTAGTGAATAAGTGCACGTTGAAAATTGTGATATTAAAGGCAAATCTTTAAGTATCTATAATAATTTATAGTTATATATAGGCATATAGCAGGTACCTACACCTACGCCATAATTAATTTGTTGTAGATAGTTATAATATTGTGTTTGTTGATTAAATTATAATAATATGATAGAAGTGCAAAACTAGAATCCATCACATAAAATAAAGCATAATATACTAACTGCAAAACGTTAGGAGATGCTTTATAATAATTAATATAATATATTATTGTCTTGACTAGACGCTTCAGATCTAAATAGCAAGTTTAACAGCGGCACAGCAAAATGTAGAACGTATAGCTCGCGCACCATTTCGCTTTGCCATTCAAAATAGACTTTAACACAAATTACACGTAAATAGGTACCAGTCGAACTACCACCTTCAAACTATTAAACATGTATAAGAACCCGAGGATAAAAAAAAACAAAAATAATAATTTTTTATGAAAACAGAAGATTTGAAAGTCGTTTTTTTTTTTCCATTGTAGTTATGCATAGTATAATATATTACATTATTATGTATCACGATGTGATATACGTATGTACATTAAAGTTACTTGCACATGCGAGATTATAATCAAATTGTGTCCTTAGAAACTTTTACTACGGTAACATGTATGGGTAGGTACGTCGGAGTTATATGGTTGAATATTTTATTTTCCATATATTCAGCACGCCGAATTTATCGATTCAGTAAAATGCGTACGGTGTTTCTGTGTTTACAGTGAGTACCTATGGTTGTTGTTTACAGTAATAACAAATTTTTAACTATACTCAAACTTTATAATATAAATTTTCTTGTTAGAAGCAATCCACTTCTTTTTTTTTTATAAATAAACAGAAGAATATGGGATTTGGTCGGTGAAATATTATATTCGTACATTTTATTTGCAATATTCTTGTGAATGATACGTTTTGAATGGGAAATAATATTATACGTATATTATTATGGTCAGTATTGTAGGTATTTCAGCTATATTGGTTTGTCTTATCGAGGCTAAAGATGGCTAATATCCGGAGTGTGCACGACTGTGCCTGCCACTATTTTCGTCGTCGTCCCGCATGCTAAGTAGATGGAAAACAAAGTCCATAATATTATGTTTGGTGGGATGGAAACCGTTCACATTTTGTATTTTTAGAACAGTGCGAAACCGCCCGGTACGTTCATGAAATACTAATACATTTACCGGACCATTTCAAAACACGGTAGGCATTTATTAGATTATCGGAAATAAGTATAACGAATCCTACGAGACAATTTAAAATGTTGTTGATACATTTTTATAAGTGGTTTAAGAAGTTTGGATGTATAAACATTTTAACTATCTAATTAAATAATAGTATACATCATGAATAAGACGTAATGAGTATATTTTTCATCCATTTAAAATAATTCATTAAACCTATATTTCAGTTATTACTCAGTTAAAACAGCATCATAATTCATTTTAATGATTTAACTTATAATTATGTTTAACTTCGTGATATAAATCAATAAGGATAAAATAGTAATGTCAAACAACTAAATTAGTAGATATTATACAATTATTGATTATGCTTGAATGGGTATATTAAAATATAATATAATATTAAGTACGCGCTTTCGATACACTATGCTTCTGTTGATTCTATTATTGGTATTATTTAGTTTCATTTGGATACTTAGAGAATCAATTAATACAATTATTAATAGGATTTAATACCGAAATAAGGGCATGCTAAGCTGACCATTGTTAAGGAATAAAATAATGTGAACCAAAATTAATTTATCCAATGTTGTAACGTTGATACTCAAAAATTGTACGATATTTTAATTTACATTTAAGTACATTACTGAAATTGGGAACATCACACGTTGGTGCATTGGTTGGGTTAATAATAAAAAAAAACTCGTTGAAATTAACCATTCACCGAGAGTTCTGTGGTGGTAGAAATTTTTTCAAATGAGAATCACCCTTTTTACTATAAACTTTGAAGCAGATGATAATTTAAAAAATATAATTAATACGTACATAACGAAATTCAAATGAGTAGTGCCTATACCTTTGGTCATTAAACTTTGTATACTAAGTAATAATAACAATAGGTTTAAAAGATATGGGGATTTCGATGATTTGAAAGTTATATTAATTAAAATGAATGTAGGTACTAACTACTAACATTTTATAAGAGGTACTAAAAAAATATTAAAATTGTCCTAATAAATCTACTATAAGTACTCTACTAAATATTATACAGGCATATTTCATATTTTATGTAAATTCATAAAATTATTATCATCAGCTACTAAAAAACACTTAAATATTATGATTGGGGATAACCATGTTTGGAAAATCATACTGTATATAATCAACTCGTGTCAATTCAATTGGAAATCACTATTCAATTTGTTTAACTACCTACAATATTTTAATATGCAAATTTAGTTGAATAGTTGTCGTAATTACGATTATATTGATATGAATTTGATATTGATAAAATATATCCTATATCGTTGAACTTTTTAATTATTTAATTTAAAACATTAGAACAGCTCTTTGTCTGTTTACACAACTGTTGGTGTACATGCAGTTTTAAGATTATTTCATAAATCTGTTGTCGCATCATACAGCCATTACGTACAATACATTATAATTTTCGTGATATTATATTATAATATCACATATCGTTTGAACAAATTATTGTTATTAAATACAATTCCCGCACACTACAAGCAAGTAGCCAGAAAATATTCATTCGATGGTCCAATATTTTTTGGCCAGAACATTTCATTCTTTGTCCATTTGTAAGGGTTGACCTTCTACAAATATTTACTTATTTATACTGTTACATCATATACGATTTTATGTATTCATAAAATATAAATATTCTGAATAGCTTAGATTCTATTAATGCCATTTGCTACTTTGTTTTTGTGTAAAGCTAGGTTTTTAGCACTTACAGTAGCCGTATTTACATGGAAATATAAAATATTGAAATTATATTATTGCCCATTGAAAAAAATATTTTTCAAACTCAACCAGGTAATAAGGAGTGTAGCAGTCATACAGTTGCTTTTTAATTTTGAGACATCAGAAAACAAGTACATTGTTCGCCACAATTATTTTGTAAAATAAATATTTAATTATAAAAATTACCGTTTGATAAAAAATAATAAATTTTAAATATTAAATTATTTTAAATTGTTCATGTGAGATGTGATAACAATTTTCTATTTTTGTGGAGACTTGAATAAAAAGTTTGGGAACCACTACTGAAAGGCATATTATTAATCATAATTTAAAAAAAAAACTAACAATTTACACACATCAATTTAACGTTGACATTTTCACCTATCCTAATCTTTTTAAATAACAATATTAATATAACTATTATTATTTAAAAATGTAATTATATTACCTAGCCTGACGAAGTTGCCATTTCAATTTTTAAATATTCTTCCTCTTTTTGGCCAATATTCACATAGTGGTAAATAAATTTGAATTTATAATCATCGTTATAAAATTATTAACCAAATCATTTCATTATATTAAAACTTGGAACATAACTTAAAATGATGGGAACAATGAATATAAACGTATGTAAAATAATCAATTACAAAAATACACAATACAATGACTATAGATATTATAACCTATGATGTAGCCTCCTGTACCTACGCTAGATAAATATTTATTTTTTTTTTGGAAAAGCATGAACAATCGGTCGACTATAATCTGCGAGACGGTAATTCTATTACTATGCATGAATATTTTAATAATAATAAAATAATGTACTTATAATAATACGTTATTCGGCCGTTCATTGCCGTCACAAACTTACATTTTTAATATTGTTGTGAATTTAGTAGTTTATACCTCAATGTGTCACATACTCACATAATAATAATTATGCACTAAGAATAATGATTTTATGTTGCCATAATAACAAAAATATCTTAAAAATTCAAAATATGTACATTTTATAGTAAAAAGTGGGTGGCCAATGTAAGTTTAAAGTGAGACAGACACATCCGGACCTTATATAGTTACGTGCCGAGATACCTGTATAAGGAAAAATGGTAAAAAAAAAATAACACAGAAGAGTCTTCTAAAATATAACATATTAATATAGTTTGATGTTAATTTAATGACGACGACATCAACATCGAACACAAAACAGTAAAGATTACAAAAAAATAGTATTAATAATGAAAACAATATTTAATATCTATCAATGTCATCTGTATGCCATAAATACGACAAAAAGTTGCAAATAGTTATTGTACTGTTGGGTGGGGCGTTAAGGTGGAGGGTGATACTAGATCATGGATTGTTTTTCCGTTTGACTGGATACATTGCTGTGTTAAAAAAAGAAAAAAAAACAGACTGTGAACACAAACTTACAAAAGACGACAAACAGAAAACTGCACCGTCGTTTATATTTTCGTGTTCAGTATAATATAATAATAAAATAATGTTTACAGACGTCATGACATTGCACCAAATAGTGTTGTAGGCTTTTATAATAATAATAATAATAATAATAATACATTAAGACGTATTGTACAAAGTACTCATATTAATATTATACAGGTGTAAGTATCGACCGGGTTTTCACTATACCGCGTGATGGTAGTGTCTTGTAGAGTTTAATATAAAATTGTCCACTTGTATATTATGCAACACGATCAACGGGTCACCAGCTATACCGACATTTTGTTACCTGCATGTTAAATATTATTATACGGAATGACACGACACGGTGTAGTGGATACCCGTAAGTATATAAACCGTCACACACCCTAAAATAATTGTTTGTGAAAACCGTTTCACGTGAAAAAGAAACACTCCGCATTCGGGACACAGTAATTAATTATAGTATGATGCACCATTGATCTGAGCACAATATACGGAATACAATATTTTCTGTGTCCCAGTGTTTTGATTCTATTCATAAAAATATAAAATCAGTTATTTAAATTTGAAAAACATAACAAATAATGTATGTTTAAGCAATTTATTATATGTATAACCTCTATTTTTTTTTGATTTAATCATATTATATAAAGCTTTTTAATGGATTTGATACAAGTGATTTTAAATAAAAAAAATTGACACGATTAGGAAGACAATGACATATTTTGCTGATACATTCAAATAATACATCTTTTTAAATACAATTTACACAAAAAGTGTTGTTATTGTAATGTATTAAATTATTTATTGATTTGACACAATACAGTATTTAATGAAGTGTGCAATAATTTAATATTCATACCAAGTATACAATAAATTGCAATAAATTATTTTTAGCAAAAGTTACATAGTAAGGTGGCCTGAAAAAAAAATTATAAATTAGTATGCTGTCAGAGCACCCTATGTGTATGCGGTGATTGAGACCATACTAGGCTTTTACATATGAAACGTAAAAAAGTATGTATGGTCCGTTTTATGTGATAAGAAAAAAACTTATGAAAAAATCGTCTTTCCTATGAATTCCGTATGTCTACTGTAACTGTATGGTTTTTCACACCCTAAATGGTTTTTACAAAAAATATGACATAGCTGCAGTTGCAGTAGTCACAGTGGTCGTAGTGGTCACAGTGGTCGTAGTGGTCACAGTGGTCGTTGTCTGGTCGTCGTCGGCCGTCGTCTGGTCGTCAGACGTAACCGCAGTCAGCCATGTGTCGGACGATGGACCCGAGCAGCCTGTCCGCCTCCTGTCCGCCGGACTTGTTTATTATATCTATGCGGTCGTCGGCCGTGCACTTGGTCAGCATCTCCACGTCGGGCGGCTCGGCGTTCACCATGGCCGGCAGGAAGAACGAACAGTGCGCGTAACCGTACAGGCCGTGCGCGCGCATCTCGGCGTGCACGTCGGCGGCGGTCAGTGGCGCGGACCGACCGGCGGGCGTTACGTCCGCGACGCCGTCCAGGTACGCGGCCACGTACCGGTCCCAGTTCGTGGCCCGATCGGCGTCCGACGTGTTCATGTACAGCAGAAACGACAGGTCGATGGCCGGGGACGCGTACCGCGCCTGCGCCGGGTCCAGCACGGCCACGTCCACGGGCCGCCCGGTGGCCGCGTCGTACCGGTACAGCAGGTTGTTGCGGCAAAAGTCGCCGTGGCACAGCACGGCCAGCGGCTCGGTCGGCCGCAGCAGCGCGGCCATCGCCTCGCTCTCTCCGCTCAGCGTGGCCTGCACCCGGGCCAGTGGTGCCGCGTACTCGCCGCCCGTGTCAGCGTCGCGCAACGCGTTCACACCGCGGATACCGGTACCTGGGTTCACGCGCCAAACACAAATATTATATTATTATATTACAGACGTGTACGACTCACTGCTGTTTGTCATCGGATGACGGACTTTTCGGACGGCGTTTGCGGCAATTAACGCACGCGGAAGAAACGACGGACGGACGACCTACTTCCATATAATATGATGGGATTCTGGAAATTCTGTGGGAGGGGGTATCGGGGGTACATTAAACAGTGGAAACGAAAATCCTTCCTCAAATAGAGACTAAGTAGGTATGTACAAATCGAGTACCCCGCTTCCGACAAAAATTAAACCAACCCGTGCTCAAACCAGCTAACGCCCATTTAAACGTCCGATGACCTTCCAATAAATATGGTCAATCAAATCCAACAATAGTTGGCAGGAGACGAATAAAAAGAAAAATCCGAAAACGACATTTAAAACTGAGTGTTATACTGTTATAGTATAATAATATTATGGTCACTTCAATCTAATCTTATAAATAGGCATTAGGCCGGAATAGGATGGAATATGGTTAGGTGTGTGGTTGTGTGTAGGTATATATGGGCGTGTGTGTGTACGTTTTATTTCAGTTGCCATATATTTAATTCAACTTGTCACGAACGGAACACCTCGATAACATGAATCCGGTCGTTAACGCAAATTATTATTTACGTGCTATATTTATTGTTGGTCCGATTGTATGAGATGTATGTGAGGTGGTCGTAAAAAAAAATCATACAACAAAAATGGCGAGGATCAATTTATATTTTAATATCGACCAATATACTGATTTATTGCCAAACGTCAAAAAATAGTTTTTAGATATATGATTAAATCGAGCATCTGGACCTTTTTTGTTTATCAGCTGCCGTCGTATAAATTGTAACCTTTAAAGACTAAAGGGCGTATATTGACATAAATGTTCCATTTATTTCGAAAGATAAATTAATTTTGATATAAATGTTACCTTACGCAGGTTACTAAGGTTATACTATTTTTTTTTCATCAAAATTCTTATAAGTTATTACTTTTTTTTCAACCAATGGAATTGATATTACAATTTAATTACCTGAAAATAATATATTTAATAAGATGGAATTTTCCTTTTTACTCAGTAAACCGGAAACCTATCTCAAAAGAATTTTATTGTTGGCCCATTATTGCGATTTCACTTAGACAGGTTCTTCAGTAAAACGTCGCAATGTAATTAATAAATTAAAAATAATAGTCATGTATAGGACTACAGCTACAGTGCAGTTATATTAAATTCATCGAGTTTCAAAAAAATACCATTATGATAAATAATATATCATGGTTTTTTCAGTCAAGTAAACCTAGCTGTTATATACAATATTCAGAGACATTTAAAGCTTTTTGGTAACTATTGACTACGTATGCTAATAATATTAAATAACTAATAATAGAACATTTTATTCTTTTAGTATTTTTATCCTGATATTATGCTGTTGGACTTAGCCAATATTACGACCTGTACAAACATATTGTTCAATGTTAAGATCTTCCTAGTATTTAGACTAGGTAGGAACTTTAGAATTTTAATTAGACCCTTACTTGAATATGGCTTCGATTGCATTTGCATATTTTGGTTTCAATGTAAGGGAGTTTCTGATATACGTTAACTAATTTAAGTACGACCCGAGTTGTCAAAAAGAAATCTCTATTTATTTTGTGTTGTGACTAATGCGACGTTCTGGGGGAGTGAAGGGAACGATTTCTCTAAACCGTTAAATTTATATTAGGGTTACAAAGTTTACGAGGCATTCTAGTCAGAATTAGTTTTCCAAGAAGCGCAAAATTTCATAACGTAACCTTAACTTTTGACGTATTAAAATAATGTGTACTACGTTTACTTAGTAGTCTGGCAGAAGATACAAAAAAAAAACATACAAAATAATATATATCTTGCACCGTGATAGTCATATTCGACCATGCGAATTACAAGTGGCAACCGTAGAATATAGAGTAGTCACATGTCATTTTAAATGGCACGATGTACAGACAGTAATCATCAAAAATAATTGTTGATAATAATCACCGAGGTAGCCAGGCAGGTACCTAATATTATTGTCGGTAAGTATTCTGTTTCACCATTTTGATCCGTAATCTGTGTAGAATAGAATACTGTGTGGTTTACATTATTTTTAGTATGTCTACTCAGAAGAATAATTATCATGCATACTAACAGAAAGTCTTCAATATATACATTATTCAACGACGTAATTCCATTCCTAGTTAATAAATAAATATTGGTATTATTAGTCAAATAGTAATGTAATAAACATCTCAGTTTTTAAAAAATATTTTTCTTGACCATGAAATTAAACATTTAGCCGGCCCATTTAAAAATCAAAACAAGTCAGTAGGGTTTTCACAAGAAACAACACAAGTGTGAAAAAATATTGTCAATATAGGTATTTAATAATATAGACATTAGACATATTGTGCATTTATGTTAGTTTGGGTATGTTTCATGTCACATATAAAAAGTAATAAACTAACTAATATAACTATTGGCACAGATGCCTAATTTATTATGTTTAAACGCTTCGTCATAATGGTAATTTTTAAATAGTTATTACATGTGTAGTAAAATAAGATATTTTTGAATAAGAAACCATCTTTGAAAGATTATGAGTTACGTAATGTATATTTTGAAAAAAATTTAACATCGTAACTATTTATTGAGCAGTTTTAGATTTCGAGTGGAAAGATGAATTTACTGAACATAGAGATGTGAGTTTAAAAAAAAAATGTTTGTTTTAGTGGTTAGAATAAAAGTCGATCATTATATTTTGGTGAAGAAAAAGTTCTTCAATCTTCAACTTTGATGGTGGTTTCTTTGCAGCACTTTGGACCTAGGTGGTATTTAGGGCGAGGAGGATAATAAATGTATATAATTGGAAAAAACTAACAAACAAAAGTGAAAAAAAAGGATTATATTTTACGCAACAAAACGATATTTTGTTTTATATTTTGTGTAATCGAGAAAAAGAAATAAGAAATCAAATAACCTTGAAATTGTAATCAAGAATATTGTAAAGAATTTTCTAGACGTCATGATACAATTTTCAATGTATTTTGGCTCTTTTTGAACTCTTTGAAGAAATTTTAAAATTTCAACTATCAATTAAAAATTATTTTTTAATACAACGTACGTTTAAAAATACTATTTTTTATATAATTGAACATCAATTATTTATAAATTATTATTAAAAAAAAAAAATTTTAAAAAAAATACAGGTAGATATCTAAAAATGTTTACACTGTTTCATGTATTTTTTCGACTGGGTAGATGTAAAGATAGATACAGAATCTAAAATATGATTTTATTTTATAAATAAATTTCAAAAAAATCGATTAGCTGTATTGTTAGTGTCGAGTGTACTTCGCTCGTCATCATTGACTAGGTCATTGTAATGGATATGTTAAATTTTAATTCGATTATGAATTATTTTAAACGATACAATTGCATTCTGAGCCGAGACGATCAGCTAGTATATCTATAAAATAATTTACAATTTAAATTCAAACCCCCATAAAAAATAATGTCGATTAACGCAATTTTCTTTTAAACTCTGTTATACGGAAAACTTATTAAAAACCATATAGTACATTATTTTTTCAAACCCTTTTTTTTTCATCTCATAGGCTGGTCTACATTCCAATTCACCTGGCTATCATTAATTCTATAATTTATTATATCATGCAACTCTTATTGCTGTCTTAGGGCATTTAAATAATTTCCCAATGCTTTGTTTTAATCACATTCATGAATGTTTGTTTTTATTTTACAGTTTCGAAAATCCCATGCATATTATGTTTGAACGAGTCTCTTTCTTGAGATTGAAAACAAAAAGATTTTTTCAAATCAAATAGGTATAATTCTTATTGAAATATTATAAATATCTAATAAAAATAGTTTGTGAATTTTCATGATGTTGACACGTGCTGTCAATAATAAATTTCTAACGAATAACAGTAATAAAACAAACTGCGATTGATGTATATTTAATATTTTTTAATTTCTGTAAGAGTAGTCAAAGATCTGAGATATTTTTCTCACATTGTGATCAAATGAGTAAGCTCAGAATCTATTATTATTTTCTTTTTAATTCAATTAAATTATAATAAACATTTGTTTTCTTTCTTTGTGAATCTAACCATATTATTATTATTACATACAAATTATAATATGTACATTGATACATAGAATTTAATAAAATATTAGATAGATTAAAACGTCTTAATTAATTAATTTTTCGGTATAGTCGGAACAGAAAATTAGGAACTTTTGCAGTGTTTACCAAGAGTCGATTAGCTAAGTGGTTGTCCAGCATTGTGTTCTCTGTTTAATTTTTCTGAAATATAAAACAACTACAGTACATAGTAGTTACATTTTCGGTGCAGTAGGTTCTTATTTCCACTAGAAAGTCCAAGATTCTACTTAATTTTAAGGTAACTTAACGTAAATGTAGGCCACGGTATGCGAACATACTAGGTAGCCTAATCCTCTGGAAATCGTATCTGCCGCCTGTTAACTATAATTCACATACAGATATTTCATTACATTATTTTCGTTTAATTTTACATTACCCTTGAATTAATATTATTTTTTCTCATTTTTATTAATAAAATCTGTTTCCAAAACCATTTAATTACATACATACCTAAGCATAAATTTGTTTTCTAATTTCAAAAAAGTAATTCAACTATAATATCATTATTCGTCAAATGAAAATGTTAAAAATATAACATAAAGCGCTATATCAGAACAAATATATTTATATTATGAAAATAATATGATATTAATGTAATAAAAGAAAATACATTCAACTCTCATTAAGTTTAATTAATTAACCCTGGTACATATAATCATTTTCGAGAATGACGTAAAAAAAATGTGATAATTTCATTTTTAATTATTTTTCCCTTATTTTAAAATGTACCCAATGGCTGATTAAAATATTGTTTAAGATTACGAAAAAATAAAATAATTCATAACACGAAATATTTTCTTTTAACAAACATTTAAAGTAGGAGTTACATAATACTATAATATTATAATTATTTATTTAAAATATAAATAATGTATAATTAATATTCGTTAAATATTCTTGGCCAATATTATTTTTACAACAATATGTTACCTTAAACCACGAAATATGTACGCGCCGTTCTAATTATCAATATTTACAAGTCATTGCAAAGATTTGGTTGACAAAAAGTAAATATTAAATCATTTTAACCGGAATTATATTTGAATCAATATCGTCTAGACCGCGTAATTTAATACATAATATAACTTTTGGTCCCAGAAATAATTAATGATTGTAAATGTTTCAAAAATTATTTTTTAACTAAAAAACCCAAATGATTGTGCAAACGTATAAATTAATAGTTTTATCGAAATCACCGTTCATAATTATTTCAACTTGATAAGATAAATATTATTTAAGCGGTGGTTGTACTGTGTGCACGACAGTGGTTCGGGAAATCAGAAAGTACAAATCAGCATCTAGGATTATTTACGATAAATGTCCGTTGTACAATATTTTCTATGTGTTTTGAATGGTTATGCTTACACAAACAATGGAAAAACAGTGCTCAGCTTATACGAAGATCGTATTTCCCAGACGGCTTTATTATTTCTGTCTATGCATATTAACAAAAATAAAATATAATTGTTTAAATTGTTGTTCCCAAAACGACCCTATGATATTATTAATACCCGCTGGCCACTGACCACTATCCCATCAAAAGTAATTTTCGGAATCATTTCATCAGTTAAATCGTTTTCTCAATCACTTTCCCATTTCGGTTCCATTGTATGGTTTAGAAGGGGCAAAATAGGAACGATTAAACTTTATTATTTTTCTTTTTTCGCCGAACCATATTATTATTTCGTTCCTATACACACGCCACCTGCATATTGTGAGATGTCCGTGTAGGTGCTAAAAATGAAAGGGAAACGTCGACGGTGTGAACGGCGATAATAACGCACAGTTAACCCTCATAAATTCTGAAACTCTAAACGTTAAGCGAAGATATAGCAAGAGGGGACGCGAAAAAAAATAACATGTATCGACTATCGACGTGCAGCAAAAACTTTGCTTTCTTTAGACTACAAATCTCGACTTTGTCCGAGTACAGTACGTTCATCCCCATCATAAAACTTTTTTTTTTTTTCCATTATTATTTCAATACCGCTACCACGGTTACAAAATACAATTATAAGAAACGTGCAGTGTACAGACATTTTAAATATTTTGTTTGTGCTGCACAACATTGAAAGAACGCGAGTAGACTTCTTGTTGGTTAGCAATAATTTATTGTCGGTTAATGCCACTAGATAGGTTTTCGAAGGGCGTGTAGTGGTATAGAAATTAACTTTTCAGAAAGACATCTGGAACGTTCTATAATTTTTTATTGAGGTTATTATTTTATTTTATATTTAAAGTATTTAATCAACTTGCACAATACTCATAAAATTTCAATAGGTACTAATTGTATACAAGTTGTAAATAAAAACTAAAAAGTCCACAGTTCAATCGATTTGATAATTGATTTTCGATATTTATGAGTAATTGATCATTTTTTGGATGACTATTTTAACAATTCAATTTTAGTAACCCTATGGATAAAAAAACCTGTCAAACATTAAAAGGCTATGATTTAGTGATATGATTTTGACAACGAATATTATTTATTAAATTTTTTTTCGTGCAATTTGTTCACTAACAGAAAATACATAAAATTATAACGCAATCAATATTCATTTAATAAAGGTAAATATTATGAATATAATTTTTAAAATACACCATATCATAAATTTAAAGGCAATAACAAATGTTCGTTTATCAAATTTTGTAAAATGTATAACTTACGAGACACGAAATAATGGTATACATGTGGGTAACACTATGGGTAATATTTTTACTACCTAGGTACTAAATAGGTTGATATAGTGTGTAAAAAAAGTTATAAATTCAGCTAGAAAATAACAAACAGCTGTCTACGAGTAAGGAAAATGATTTTTTTTTAATTAAAATATTGTTAGCAAAACTGTGTGATGGTAATGTACCAATTTAAAAATCGAGGTAATAACATTTTTTTAAGAAAAATTTTTAAGTTTGTTCTCATTTATGGGCTATATTTTAATTGTTCCATAGAAAACCTAGTTAATTTTCATCAATCTATATAGACTATTACGGTGACAACACGATTGACACACTCGATTGGGGTTTCAGTAATCAATCTTCAACCTTTTTTTCTTATAAAAACGAGTTTTTAATTTGAACCACCCAGGGATTTCAACCAATATAATCTTGAAATTTGTTCATTATCGTACGACTTCTAAAACTTTTTTTTATTTATCTCCATGGTATAATACGAATGGCTTTGAGCCGTATAAATGATTATCATTATTCACGCGGAAACAACAATTTACCTTATGTTGTTGAAATATAAAATTGAAAACAATTATCTGATTCTACATGAAATATCGTGACATTTTTCTCGTCGCCTATTATTTGGAATTGACTAAATTCAAATCTTGTTTAGTATAATAGATAATACAAAATATGAATCACATTATAATAGACTGCAACGATGGATCCCGATAGATATATTTAGTTCATATTAACATTTATTATTAAACTAATAGTTATTTATTTATTAACTCGTAGCATCACATTTTTTTTTACTTTTCCCTTTAGGTATATATTGTTTTTGAGGTTAATGAGTTTTTAACGTTTATTTGAAATTTGATTTTTTCATGGAAGTTATAAATATTATAACAGTAGACAGTAGTCAAACATAATCGGTTGTACGATACCCAAGGTCCTGAACTACAACACAGTGTCTTAACTTTATGAGTAGTACCTATGGACCAAAAATGTAGAATGTCATTAAAGCAATGTTTGATTTAGAGACCCTACTTTAAATTTAATAAGCAAAAGCTGCATGCGTTCATATCAGAAGCCTTTGTATTCCTCTTTATTGTGGTGTACAGAACTTCTATAGATAATCATCATGATATTGCATTGTCCACTCGAATTAATACTAATTATTAAGTACAGTGTGTAGGACAGTCTACGCTAATGGCCGAAAAGTAATATTCAACATTGCATACAGTATTACAGTTATAAACTATAAATAATAAATGTTTATAATTTTAGAATTAATTTATGAAAATTACGATGGTTTGAATTATCAAACTTCTGAAGCATATAATATATTTATAGAATAAGAACTGAAATTGAATTTATATTTCATGTGTGACGTACATTACAGTTCGTTATTACACACGTTTTAAATTGTTTTTAATGAATTTTTCACGTTATGTTTATACTGCAGTTTTGTATAAAAAAAAATATGTAGATTTTTTTATGTGACGATATCTTTTACTTTACCTCTTTCCTATTTTCAGTAGCAGGTAATTTAGTTTATTTAGGAGGTTTTTTATAGTTTAATTTACTTTTTTAAAACTCCTTTTAGAGCCACAATTTAAAGTTTGAAAAAGAAAGATAAAATTGTATTTTATTATCATTGCTTATATTTATTTTCAGGTATGTATAAAATAACTGGTAATATATATATCACATAAATTATTAATCAAATAAATAAATTATGTGTAATTCACCTACAACATTTTTTGATTTCGTTTATTATATATTTGATATTATTGATAGTTTATAAAACGGAAAACTACACCAAACCATTGATATTCCATGTGATTGAATGGGAATTATCAAAGTGATAATTATATATTTATATTACCACCTTACGCCGCCACATACAACCACGTCAAATAAACGATGCGATTTCTAAAAATCGATAACCGTTGACTCGCCAACTAGCAACGACTATTTGACGCGGTAATGTGCTTGTACTTTGATGGATTTTACCCGAAAACGATTTTTCACTCTATCAACACTCGAATAGTCGAGACAGGTGGGTCTTGGAGGTAATATTGAGTATAGAAGAGCTCGTCGAACGAACTGATCGCTACGCCTATGACCTATTTCCCTAAGACAGTCGTTTTCGCGGGTATAAGAACTTAAAACGTCGACCCGAAACATCGACGACAAACTAACGTCGAGGATTAACTGCAGCAACCATCACGAGGGATTTCGTCTGAGCGAACCATCGACGTTTAACGATTTCCCATAAAAACGGACGTTTTCACGGACTTATACAATATCCCTCCTATCCCACATCGTCGACGTTAGCCACTGGGCCATACCTAAACCACTAACCACGTGAATTTACGACGAACCATCGGCATTCGAGCTCCAATGGAGAAACACAAAGATTCGCCGTCCCTCGCGGTGCGCCCTCTAACATTCGTCCGCCGCATAATCGTGCGGTTTCCAGCCCAGACGTAATATTGACTCTGCCGCATAGTTGTGCGACGGTTCTCTGGGAAACATGGGAAATATCTGTCCAAAACTTATATACTATAAGTACCTTGACCCGACGTGTCATCTACGCCAGATTGTTTGTAAATAATAAACGGTAATAACTATTAGTTTAACATATTATGTATATCTATATATCGTAGGTACCCATTTTGTCTTTGAAATAAACAACGTGACGACTAATGAGCGATTAGGTGGGTACCAATTAATACGGATGATTTGATTAATTCGGTTGCCCCGTTTGATTTTGCTTAAAATTAATTTAATATTAAGGTGTTCGCACGCTCTTATAAAATGTTCGTCAAATTTAAAACACCTCGTTATAAAGGCGTATCACCTTACATGATATAATAATATTATATACAATATAAAAACAATACATTGTTAACTCGTATTAATAAATTTCTACAATTTTTGAACATATTATTGTATACAAAATGTAATATATATAAATACCTACTAAAATACATACCTACCTAATAGTTTTTATTAGATATAAAGCCTGGTAGACCAAACAATTTTGTTTTTGGTGGTAAAATTAAAAGCGATCATAAACTTTATTTTGCAAACAGAATTCTAAATTTTTTTTAGTTATTTTGCTTTTAATTTCAATGTGAAGTTTTAATTTTAATTTTTATAGTTTTTTTACCAATATTTATTAATTACGATTGAAATTTAAAGTGGAAAAAATGAAAAGTTTTACCTGTTATTACTGCACACATTTATTATCTAACATCAACTTGGTACAAAAATACCATTTGATAATTCTTATTGAATTTTACAAACCGAATAGTAAATTATTATAATCTGTTTTTATCTAATTACATATAATTAATTATTATGTGATGCATGCACTTTCACGTTTATTTGCAGAGTTACAGATGTCGATGCATGTACTATGCATTTTAGCCATCTATACTGCATAATGGTATAATATAAGTACTGAGAATATAACCGATATATGTGTATCTATATGTACCTACCATATAATATCCAATATGCAGATGATCAAAGTTACTAGAATTACTAAGTAATGCATGCACACGTATCGTCATACTATACAATATTTACGTATATAAATAGGTACATTTTAAGCGATTATTTGACTTAAATATAATATTATATATGTCAATCAATTCAGTATAATAATATAAACGTTTCACTACAAATGTCTATCACGATGAATGGATATGATACGATTATATTGCACGGTTTAAATAGCAAATAATTTGATAATTCTAAAACTACCTATGTGGTCAAAACAATAATATCTAGAGTTGAATGCAATATTGTTTCCAAGGAAAACATTTTTATGTTCAGTTTTAAAAAGTGGTGATGAATATTACTTAAGTTTTCTATTTTAAAGACACATGCAACGTATTAAGAAGACATCGTTAGAATATTTTTTAAATACTACATACGAGATGGAAATATAAATGATAAAAAAAAATTGTTTATATTATGAAACATTGATACGATGTCATGTCGATAAGCCGGAGGTTTGTGAGAAACAGTTCAATACTAAGAAGTTCAACCTAACCTAACCTTCACAAAAGATAATTTTATTTTTTACCCTATTTACATTACACACGTGCACATGTTTTTTAGTGCGTAGGTACCTACTCAAAAAGAGTAAATATTTAGGTATATACCGAGCTAACACTAGCCAAGATTTGATGTGTTTATTTCTGTTGAAAAATAAACAAAATTCTTCTCATTCAGAAAAGCCCAAAACTACAAAGCATTTCGTACATCAATATATACAATAATGTAACAGGCACGAGGTAAACCATTCTATATGATGGGTGTGTGTGTGTGTGTGTGTAGAGGAAGTGGTCATAAAATAATATAAAAGGAAAAAATGAAAATATAAAAGTATACAACATAGTTAGATGTAAAAGATAAACCTAGGAACAAATTTGAAGGAATAATGGATGCAGAGATTGCATACCCTTGGGTGGCCCTGGTACAGACGTAGTCCATGTAGTTAGATGCTGAGATATGTAACTATACCTACTATAGTTCAATATTATTATCCAACGAATAGCCACGTTGAAAGTCGTAGGTAGTCCGTCGTCGTATAAAAACTAAAATATTTAAAATACAGTCTTGTAAAGGTAATAAGTAGATATATAAATCATAAAATTTGAAACAAACAAATATTGGAAGTCACACGAAACCGCAAATAAAGAGAATATTAGTGGTTAGGAAAATCGTAATCCATAGAATATTAGACGTAAAAATAATATGTACCTTAACAAGCAACATCCTGCGTACCAACATTTAGTGCATTTTATACGTGTGTTTGTATTGCGTTCTGATTACGAAACAAAAAAATATTCTTTACAAGACTGTCGAGTTTTAAAATATTATAAATAGGTATAACAACTGACACCGGGGGCGCTGTGGTCACACACGTGAACAACATATCATTTAAAATGATAATACCGGAAGACCCGTTAATATTTTCCTAGTGTACAAATTAGAGTCCCCTCAAAATCTCGGTTTACAAAAAAGTTTTACGGACTGCGCAATGTTGTTATTGATACGTTGTTTTAAAAGTAAACTCGTGGTAAATATTTAATTGATTGATGAAAATAAAAAAAAAGAATTCGTAAAAATTGAAAAAAAATTATTATATTTCTAAAGATTCCTATTGCCTTAACGATTATTCTCCCATAGTGATATAAATGATAAAAACGTGTGACGTAAGTAATTATTACGATTTCCGGTGTACCACTGCTGCTGCAGATACCTATTGGGGGAAATATCAAATAATTGTCTACCAAAAATTGGACCGCCTTCCGGTACTGTCATTTTAAAGTATGTTATTTGTGTACACAAAATATACCAACCTGACAAGAAACGCGGGCTCATGTACCAGTGTCCGTTGTACCACTGGGTCTCGACCAGTGCGGCGGTGCAGAGGTCGGCGAACGGCGGGCCCGCGCGGCTGCTGTCCGCGGCCTTGGCGTTGTACGACAGCCCGTGCAGGGCGCCCAACTTGCGGAGCGCCAGCAGCGCGTGTCCGACGTCCAGAAACACCCGCTGGTCGGCCGCACGGTAACCGGCTGGCGCCAGACTGGCCAGGACGATCACCTGATGCGGTCCACCGGCCGTGCCGCCGTCCGGCGTCGCGTTCGAGTACAGGAACCGCGGGAACAGCGGGAACGCGGCGGCCAGGCCGCCGGCGCTAGCGGCCAGCACCGGCAGCAGACGGGCGTAGAACACGTACTCGTTGTAGAACTTTTGGTGCATGTTCATCATGGCCGACATGCGGGCGTCCGCGTTCTTGAACTTGACCACCACGGGCACGCCGCCCGCCGGCCGCCCGGTCAGCTCGACCGTGCCGAAAACGATGTCGGAAGCGAACTGGTCGCCGGCCGCGGCGCCGTGGTCGTCCACGTGGAACGACGCGTACTCGGCGCCCGGGCCGAACGCCCCGTCGGCCGCGGCCTGCGGGAACACGACCTCGTTCAGGTAATCGATGCGAGACGACCACGTCGTGTCATCGGAACAGCAGCGATCCCCCATGGTCGCCGGTGATACGGACGGAACAAGCGGTCTCTGTGCGACGGTTTGGGTGTATCGAACGAACGTCGCCGCGTACCGATAACCGAATAATATTATTATTCTGCGCCGACGATGATACCACGCGCGCACGTGTACCGACCGTCGCTCGTCGCACTGTGGTGACTGCCGCGCTGCAGTTACGCATCTCCGCGGTGCATCGATATCATTTTGTAGGTAGGTGATACCGGTAAGCGGTTATGCAACAGGTTTTTTTTTTCGCCTCCGAGTTTTTTTCGAGTGTGGTGACGTTTGCACGTTTCGCGTGACGGGCTTATCCAAAAACATAATAATAATTCAACTTCTTCAACTATAATTTATTATCGGTATGTCCATGCCGCCCAATGGTGCTTAAACCGATTAGGAAATCACGCGTCAAGTCGAATCCAAATTATATTTTAGTTACAATCACTATATGAAGTTAACGTGACGTTTTTCGTGCAGTTATACATTTCAAATGAAACAAAACTATAAATTATTATTATTAATCTATATTATATTGACATAAAAATATTATAATATATAGGTACCCACTTGGTACGACCGTGTTTTTGATACGTCCGACCTAACTGACTGTTTAAAAATTGTATTTTGATTGGGCTGCTTCGCTGCAGCCCCCACAATAGGGATGTTCGATAACCCAAAATTTTCCAAAACAATAATAATATTTTAATTAATATACGCGTAGTAGATTATCGATGACTAATTTTTACTCACCCCTCTTAAAGTGTTCTTAAGCTGTGTTTGAGGTAGGCATATAACTAGAAAGATATGACACAAGTCGAATTTATTTTTATTCCCCTTGAAATTTTTGTCATCAAGATTTGACTGTAAATTAAGTTTTATACATTTTTATTCTCGTACATTGGTACTAATATAATTGCGCATTCATGGTAACAATTAATCGCATTCATATATTTTTGTACATA
Source organism: Nasonovia ribisnigri (assembly GCA_027563435.1). Classification (NCBI taxonomy): domain Eukaryota; kingdom Metazoa; phylum Arthropoda; class Insecta; order Hemiptera; family Aphididae; genus Nasonovia; species Nasonovia ribisnigri. The sequence continues at coordinate 100,067 of JANEHU010000007.1, read as the reverse complement.
AATGGTTTTATTTTATTATATTATTTTTATTATTATCATCATAGCGCGTTTGCACGATCGAGTAGGTTTCCCTTTTATTCAACGAGTGAGCGTTTTTTTTTACAATATTATAATCGCGTTAGCCGCGCACAACAAATTGCGTGGACTAGTGGAGGTTTTTCATTTCAGTTGTTCCCGGGGGGTGGTGGTCATATACACGTTAGTTAGATTCATAAAATAATCATAATATAATAATGGTTTACATGGCTGGGTTCGTGGTAGTAATGAATTTTATACGTCACACGAGTCGCCGTAGTGAAATATTATCATGGAAAAAAATTATGTCCGCCCGTAAGTATACGATGGAGGTACAAAACACCCATTTCTTTTACTTTTTGAGAACAATTTTTTCTCGGTTTTCATAAAACACACAGAGTATTTACATTAATTGGTGACATTTGCCAGGCGATGAAGTCGGTCAACCAATGCTGTCCTAACTCTCGTAACATCATAATTTCGTTGTGTCAAAGAGAAATTATTATCTAACAATCTAACATTATACTCAAACTTGTCTCGCCTATCTCGTCACGTCGAATGAGAATCTAAAACATATTATTATTATTTCAACCACTGTATATAAATAGCCCATATAATTAGGTATAAGCATCATATCATTGCAAACAACCAAATTATTGTAAAGTTGTGACGGAATGATAATAATATTATTAATGTAAAATAGAAACATAGTTCAACATGTTAAAGTGGTTGAACCTTATGTATTGCGTGATGGTAAAACATATATATATTGTGATCTCAAAAAAAAAAAAACGTTTCTTTTATCAGTGTTTTGATATTATACAATTATTATACTATGTATAAGTAGGTATCCATATTATTATTATTTCATGTTTGTTATATTCATATTATAATTATTATAGTAGTGTCACCGACTACCGTTGAATATAAATTAATGACGTGTTGACGTAGTGCTTATTGGTACGTAGATAATACCCATAGTTGGCCTAATTAGGTAACTATGTGGGAATCTAAAAAGAAACATCTAGAAAAGCTTTCAACAGTGTAAAATCGTTGTCTTTCCGTCAAAATATATTATCACAAGCTCGATATAATTTGTATACAAAATAATGAGTGTTATATACACTTGAAGTCTAAGAAGCGGTCGATTAGGTTAGTTTACTATAAAATTTGTATGGATAAAACGAACATGGATTACAGAAGTATACAAAAATTACATTTATTTTATAATTACGGTTTTTTTAAAAAAATATTATTTTACGCATTTATGATAAAATATTTACTGACCATATTTTGATAAAACTCAAATTAATATGCAGAACAAAATATACTAGAGTGCGCGAAAACACTGATATTCTAAATCATACAGGTTGCTTATCATACTTATTCCTATTTTATCTCAAACCCCATTTTATATTCACATGCTTATGTTGTATAATATTTTAGAACATTTTTGGTACTAATTTTTTTTCGTTGTTCAAAAGTTCCAATATATATTAACATTTTTAAATATGTAGTGTGTACCCATGGTCTGTGTCACAAATTGGAACTTAGACTTACTTGCAGTCAACCAAACCAAATTTTTATTCTAGTCTATTCAAAATCGCATCACAAGTATTTAATATTTTAATCCATGGATGCCTGGCCGTTTTGTCAAAGAAAAAAAATATGTAAGACATGCAAATATAATAAGACACAAAACAATTAAGAGTACGCGTATGAACTATAATAGGTCTATATCGAATTCTTCGAACAGTGTATTAATATTATAATAGTTTTTTGTCCGAACAAACATGTTCAAATTTAGCGAAGTTTAAGTCAATATAAAAATAAACGAATTGTAATAGGTAATATTAACCACATCATACTTTTTGATAATAATTAACAAATTCATAGTTTATTAAGTACCTGGGTTTAAGTTACCACAATAATATTTAAATATACATGGATTTTCAAAATTTTTAGATGGGCAACTCAGTATAGGTAGTAATGGAGATTAACGTAGATCTGAACTTCAATAATACCATATTATTAAAAATTTAAAAATTTATTTTTTTTTTAAATATCTTCACAGTTTAATTACTTATTTAGGTACAACGATAAACTTTTATTTTATACTACGATAATTTAATCAAATATTGATGAAAGAGGATCACCAATAATAAAGTTAAATAATTGGAAATAAGCTATATTATTTAGTGTAATCTGTAATATGTATTAAGGCAAATAATATAGTTAATAATAATTTGTTAAAGTTATAAATGCCTTAAACTGTTGATTGACTGTTGATCAACTGTTCAGATTTAATTGAGTTTTCTTTGTACAAACTAAATATTAATTTAGAATAATCATTATAATATAAAATAAGTTCTGAATATATATTATATTTTCACTATAGATATTAATCTATGATATATTTATTAAATTTAGTGACCCCTGATCTATATGAATGATATAATAAATACCTACTATCAATAATTTGATTTCACTGCAAAAATCGGTTAGAAATAAAAAAGCTGTACTCAGCCCAAAAAAATATCTATATTAAAATACATTAACAATTTAAAATATCTCTACCCAGCAATATATACCGACAGACTATCTCTGCTCAGAAGCGTTTTTCATTTTACTCGATTATTAATCGTCCGGATTCAAATCTAACACATTCCTTACAATGACCTTCAAGAAAACGAGTTAAACTCAACGCTCACCATACAGTGAGGAGACTTTTTTTTCGAATGTGAACAACCTATTTTATTATAAGTTATTCAGATATCAAGTTATTAAAATGTAATCCTGAATAATGAAATCACATAAAAAATGTAATGTATGTATGATAGTACTTGGTCTACTATACTTATTATAGTACTTAGACTATTTCTAAAAATTGAAAATATTTTCATACATTTGATTACATATGAACAACTATATAATTTTCAAAACAACATAGTGTCAATATTTTCCAAAACTATTATTATAGACTATTGTACTTTATACTTACATAAAGTTTAATAATATTCAGATATTAGTTAACAATTTGTCTGATTTTCAAATTTAGATTTATATGCATTCGAGATTTTCAAAAACACAATCATTTAATAAATAATAATTTAGAGTAAAAAAATGTGGTTTCCATATTTTGTAAAAAAGAAGTTTGTAATGACAAGACGACCCAGTTATAAATGACATAAAAAAAATCTAATTATTTAAAAATAAGTCTTTTAAGTATACCTACTTAAAATTCTAAAAATCAGAATTTGAATAATTTCGTTATTTAATCTAAAAATAGGGAATTTGCTTGGTGAATCAACCTATTATACATAATTTATTTTATATATTAATATTTAAATTTTTAAATGGTTTAAACGTCCGTTATATAAACTGTATTTACGCCCTACCAATGTCGGCTAGAGTGTAAGGCAAGACTCATTCTTAAACAACCTTACAATATTATTACCAATGAAAATACCTCGCTTATCGAATTTATATAGTGTCAATATTAAATAAGTTTATTATATAATGTAAAACCACAGACCGATTTCCGGTTGATAACTGCAGATTTACTTAAAAATATTTTGAAAGCGAGATATTTTAATTTTTGTAAATATTTTAAAACAGTTACAGAGGTGTTTCACATATTTTATGCTACTTATTAGACAATGCTAATCATTTTAATACGCATTCTTTATAATAGTGTATATTATGCTTAACTTTTATATAAATCATAGACTATAACTATTTAATATAAAATTGATACTCATGATTTATCACTTTATTACCCTGCATTATTATTGCAAGTAATAATATATTATAATATATATCTGTGAGACTGTGACTTTTATAACTATTAATATATTATGTTTAATAAGAAAAATCAAATAATAGTAATTCGGGTTATTTTTATAAAATCGAGGTAATAACGGTACCTATAAGAAAGAAAAAAATGAGTTTGGAAATTTTAATACCTCACATTTCATTTCCATAACGTTTCCAACCATAAACATAATATAAACGATATGAGAAGAAAATTGATTTTATCTTGTTTGTCACCTTCACCGCTTAACACGAGAAAGCAACCGCATCCTCTGGTCTAAAATATGTTAATAAACACGGGTTAATCGGCACCATGTGGGTATCTATCTATATATATAAAAATAATATTATATATATATATATTCTTTATATTTTAAGTACGCATCGAAAAGCAGTGCAATGTCCTCGATACTTAAATTCAAATAATAACTAAAATCGAATAGCCGTGAGCTGACGTCAACCTCGTACCAATTAAGATAATATGGCCATCTAAAATGTCGCAGGTTTTTGACAATACTCCCAGTCTTAGAAATACAATGACAACGGGTGGTTAAAGGACGAAGGCGTTGTCCAGTGTGACGTGACCCAATAACATGTAGGACGATGACACCCGCTGCAGGACCACTCGTAATCGCGAAAAAAAAAACTTTTCTGCCACACCAACTCTCCCAGGACGTCACTCGGGTCACTATGATCAGACGTGTTAACACAACCCGGGAGGCAAGAAGTATTTGTTTGAGATTGTTCCACGAAAACCCAATTGGTTTTGCACTTTTTAGAATAGGTATTGTAAAACATAGACTGAAATAATTAATACGTATTGCGTTACCATATTATTATTACTATACAAAAAATACACAGAGTTGTAAAACGTCATAGGTCATTGTTATTAATTATAGGTTTATTAAATCGATTATCCAGTTTTAATAATCACTCATCGTATAACCAACGTCGTCGTTACAAAGAGGATAATAATATTTACTAATGAAAAACAAATATTTAGTTTTAAAACGGTCCTTTTTTTTGTAATTTTTACATTATTATTTCAACGACTGGTCCTCTCTTGAACTTTTACGGTATTTTGAGTCACTGCTCAAAACTCTTTTTTTCCCTCACTCCATATATATGTATATATATAATATATATATATTTAATGAATATAGAACAGCGTTTTAAGTGTTAGTATTTTCCTTCTTTAAATAAATGCGTCAATAGCTTTTGAAGAACGCTTAACTTAAAGTTCATATTTATGTATTTTAACGACTTTTTTCCATTGCATAGTATTATAAATTACTTGCACCAAAACAAAAATAATATAAATTCAGTAAATGATTTAACATAATATTGTCTTACCTGTTCTTATTTAAATAATATATTTTATAAACTTATCGTCTCCTAAGACCGCTTTTGAAATTCAAACTCTGACTATCCAATAAACTATTATCATGTATAAGTGTATAAGTGAATAATTCGACCAGTTTGGGCATACGGTATTCAGTTATGGGTTTCTGCAAAGCCATCCAATATCGAAACGTTCAAGCTATTCAATCCATTTTTTTACGACTAGTAACGTGTCCTTCTTGGTACTTCATAAATAATAATCTTCACAGAGATCTAAAAATTCCTACCCTTAATCAAGTAGCAAAATTATATTACTATAAATTTCATACTAAATTAAACTCTCACAGCAACTTATTAATTAAACAACTATCATCCATCTCACTTCCCGGTAATGTACGTAGAAGACTCAAAAGACAGTGGCCTATAGACCTACTCAAATAAAAAAAATAAAACAATAGGTAATACATAAATAGTACCTGGTCGGGTGGCTCTACCGAAGTACCGAGTGCCTGCCCATATTACCAGGCCCATATTACCAAAAAACCTACCACTTGTTAATAATTAGAACCTTGTATCGAATTTACCCATTGTAGTAGATACTATTGTATAGATTGTAAAAAAAATATTGAATACTAAATAATAATAATAAAATAAAATAAACTTATCATAGTATTATTAAAACTAAACGAAAAATTAAAATTAAAAATCACTCTCAACCATACGAGTATCTATAAACAAATTTAATAATTACCAGGATTAATACTATACAGTACAAAATAATTTAATGCTACAAACTAACTCAGCATATTGAATCCATTAAAAACCAAAAATATATATTTACTCGAAAATATATTAGTTTATGAAATAAATAATTGAAAAATTAATAATTTAATTAGTACCTATACCTTTAAAGTTTGTATATAGATACTATTCGATTCATATTTTGTAATTCGTTTTGATATAAAAATATTTTTAAAAAAAAATTAGGTAATAGACAATAAATAGTCGTAAAAAATATTTAAATGGTTTAAATGATCCGAAATAAGATTAAAAAAAAAAAAAAACATTTATTATCAACTTTTAGGATATTTTTTCATCTTAGACGTTCTATTAAACAAAATTGCATTCATCAGAATCAAGTAGGTATCTATCAGACCTAGTAACAAATTTTAAGGTAAAAATTAAAAACACTATTTACCTATATTATTTAAACATTTATTTTATAGAACAATTACACTTCTTAACAATTTATAAGTATATAAATAATTTTAAATTATAAATACGAGCGGACAGCCGTACTGTATGCACATGTTTTTTGTAGTCCCGAGTAATGTTCGATTTGTTGTGTCTAATCCGAGCCGATTTTTTCGTATCTTCTACCACTCAAAGTGGTTTTTGGAAGCTGAACTCACTGACCCCTCGTGCTACAAGGAGTACCCAATTTTGCATACTATTGCGCGTGTTTAATAGTGCAGTGTATGGTATAATATTAATCTCATTTCCAACGCACAGTTACTCGAGGCGACCTTTAGACCTGCGATAACGTTACGCATTCCTATCATAATTTAAAATTACACTAATATAGGTACACCAATTATATTAATCTTTAAATAACGTAATTATGAGCAAAGTAATTAAGAAAAAAAAAGATAAACAACCCCAAAATACTCATTTGAAGTTAACAATGACTACACCACCTAATACCTCAACGAATAGTAATTAGATTAAGACAAAGAAAATAGACAATTCTTCTTCAAACTCTGAACCCCCATCAACTCCAAAAGTGCAGCACAAAATAACTGTTCTCTTCTCCAAACAGATTTGAAATATTCAAATCAACTGAAAAAACCAATGAAGAAATTATCACTGATGAATCACAAACCACCACTTAGTCTCAGTTAACCCCTCAAACAATCCACCCCATCCAACATTTATTAAAGGAGTCAAAGATTTTCCTGGTTTATATACTGAATTAATCGATTTGATTAATTTTTAATGTAAATCAATTTCGGATAATTTGAAAATTCAAACATCGAAACAAGATTCTTATAGAACTGTAGTGCATTTCCTATGGGAAGAAAAACCTGAGTTCCACACTTATAAGCTAAATTAAGACAAACCAACTCGCGTAGTTTTGCGTAATCTAGATCCTTTTACTCCGGCAGCCTTAATTAAAATCGAAATGGAAGTATGATGGTTAGAAGTAAGGTAAGTTGCTCAAGAAATACATCAACTCAAAAGTCAATAAACGCGCATTCCACTCTTCTTCGTAGATTTATAACCCACAGGCTTTTAACAAGGTATATATAAACTGGATTCCTTATTACATAAAAAAAATCAAAATTGAAGAGCCTCGCAAGCCAAAGATCATCAGCCAATGTCAAAATTGCCAAACTTAATACTAATTATATTATTATAAATTATGTATTAATATATTAATATATTAATATTAATATTTATACTAATTGTACTTTTATTCAACAAAACATATAATGAATATATCCCGTAATTGTAAGTGTTTATTTAAACAATGCCTGTATAAAACGCACATAAAATTAAATTGCACACAAACACATACATGTTACATAATATATGCATAATATGTAAACACAGAAAATAATGAATTTTTGATATTTGGAAAGACTCCAGAGTATACTGATTCTAATGAATGAGGCGTAATGTTTATCATAAAACTAAATAGGTAGGCATGTTGGCATTATATTAACATGCATCAATGCATCGCGTTTTACCATATTATTGTTAACATATTTTATGTAATTTATTTAATTTACATTTTAGTGGATTAAAATTTAACGACACTAAAAATGAACCGAGAATTATTGGAGCAATGGAAATTTTAGAAAGTTTCAACCAAATAATATAAAACTATTCGATACTCGGTGCTGTTGTATCTACTATATCAGCTACCAATATACTATCTAAAACTATTATCTCACATCGATGGCAAGTTATGTAAGAAATATGAGTGCGAGATGAAAAAGTGAAGTAGATCAAAGATCAATGAAAATATTGCAGTTTTAAGTCTCAGCAGACTTATTCGTACGTTCGCGCGTAACGAAGGAACACATTTAGAATGACTTTTTTCCATTACCTCGTTTTCGAGCCGGAACCGTTATATATAAGACGGTAGGTACTGGTCTACTCGCAATGTGATTAAATTGCACGGAGCGTAGGCACCTTTTGTTGACCCGATTTAGCGTTGTGGTTACTAAGTTTTAAGAACAGAATCCTTGGTTAAGAAAAAACAAAAAAAAAAAAAAGGAGTAAAATAATAGATCATTGTTAAATATTTTTATTTATAATAATATATTACAAGGAAAAACTTTGAGCGTGATAAAATGAATGGGCCACCACACTGTGAAATGCATTAGTTTATTAATTTAAAAACAATGAATAGTCGTATTTTGATGCCGTTTTTAATTAATTGCATGATTACAAAAGATAAAATAAAACTCTTCGAAATATTTCGAGCCCATTCATATATGGGTGGGTATAAAATAATTTTTAAAACTCGCATTGTTCCAGATCTTTTTCTAATAAAGTATTGAAATGATAAGTACATAACATAAATTCCATACGGGTTATAGCGGAAGTACGACGTATTGAATCATAACCTGCAAAGTTGTTATAAAGGTATCTGTTTAATGATAAATTGACACGAGAAAAGTCATATTATCTCATACAGAAAATATATGATGTCGTTAATGACCCGTTTTAACTGCCAACCATATTATGTTCAAAATCCGCACAATTTTACGATAGTTCAAAATGAATAACTTCTGCTTGCTGCAAGACATTTTATTTTCAGAAAATCATTTTACTCGAGAAAATCAAACAAAAAAAAAACGAATATGTATATCACTCTGATATTATTCACTTAAATTGTTTGTAAAAGTTTAGAATTAATTGTTAGTTAACCTGCTTTAAAACATTTAGTAATAATTGAACATTTAATTTGATACTGGAGTCTTATTACTTATTTAATGTTTACAAAATATTCATCATTGATCATACTTGGCGTTATTTAGAATGTCTCATTGGGAGCAAGATATAAGTACAGTTGGAATACAATAATGTTATACTACCAAAAAAACAATGCCAAATATTTGTTGTGCTATAAAAATAGTAGACATTTTGAATATATGTTTTTTTTAAGTTTTTTTATTTTAATTAAAAAAAAATTAAATTTTAATATTTAAAAACTGTTTACATTATCAATGTCCACAAAAATGTATTATTGCATTTGTAAAATATGGTTATGAGCAAAACTCGAATTAGCAACAAATTTTCATTATTTCATTTAAAATAAAGCTCATCACATTTATTCACTATATTTTTTTTGCGTCTATATTTACGATTTATTTTGAAATAAATCGATTGTAAAGAAAACTTTTCTAAGATGTGATATATTATGTTTAATTTATTATAAAATATGCTTATAGAAGCAGTGTATAAAACATTTGCGTTATTAACCGTCTCACAAATATCTCTAAAACAAAATGGCTGAAGTGTTGTTCAGGTTGGTGAATATGGCATACATGCATATTATATTTTTATTTTTTCAGTATTGAATTCCGGTTTTGTACTTCTTTTTAGGTAAATATTTAAATTGCAAATGTGGTGTTAGTTGATGGCCCCTTTGGAAGTCAGTCAGCTGTCTGCGGTTAGTAGACATCAACAGCTTCTGGCGGTGACCGACGAATCTTATCAGTTACGGCCATAGTCAGATATTATAATAATTATGGCCTATGTATTTGTTGTGACCAACGACTTTCAGAAAAAAAATTTCCGGTGAACCAGCTGGCAGCTGATATAACGCCCTGTCATTTACAAACTAAATTAAGCAATAACTACAACTGCTTTTCGGGAATTTCAACAAGTGTAACAGTTTTAATTATTCCTCGAGATTTCAAATTTTATGCGTCAACCTTGTGCGTATCATACACTCGTTGGTTGTTCGCATTATATTCGTTAATATGATATTTTTAAAATAAATAGCAATAACAATATAATTTACTTAAACAATCAATAATATTTTTGCTGATAAAAATTCGTGAATACTAAATTGTTTTAGTGCAGTTCGATGTTTTTAGAACGAAAATTGGTTGAACATCGAGCTTTGGCCTGATAACGAAATAATATTTTCTTTACCTTATCACTGTTCATTCCGCAACCGGATACATGTATACACAATTATATCTATACTATCCGTACGGACGTGGTTTTACAGCATGTTTTGAAGAGTTTGCCATTATTACTGTTCAACAAATATTTAAATATGTAAAGCGTGTATTTTCAGCACCGACGTTAAGTCAAGTTAGGCGATTAATATGTTTAAGTCGCCGAGGTACTTGGGTCACGTTCCTCTACAGTCTACGGCTTCGTGTTTTTGTTTTTTCGACCGGCTGTTATGTGTCCTATTCGTATTCCGTAATTCGATTTTACAACCCTTTTTGCGCGGATGTCCAGTTGTAGGTAGTGAGTTAGCTACAACTTTAGTTTTTTTGTTATTCTTGTTTTCAAACCACGTTGTCGCTTGTGAATTTTGTATTTGATTTGTACGAATTGTACGCAAACTGTTTGAAATTCGACTGTTGCCTACAACTGGTAAATAAAGTTCAAGCTTTTATACATTTTTTTTAATTTGTATTTCCTTGTTCAAAGTGTATGGTGTGATTCTTTGTCGTTAGCATAGCATGTTAAGTATATTGGACATCTATAAAACTTGTAACATGGAATTCTAATTATTTAAAATAACATTACGATTGCAGGAGACGATATGATATAATATTACTAATAGTTTATATTTGAATTTATTTTTTATATTATTCTTTTATTTTTTAATTAAACCTTAAGTATAATCTGGTTTTTTATTTTTGTCATCAGTTTTTTTTTTTTTTTTGTACTTTGACAAGAGTCTTGTCACAAAACTAATATAATATTTTTTCCATTTAATGTATTTTGAACGAGTATTGCGAGGTATAATATCGTGCATATAGGTACCTACTATTAAAAATTCCATAGAAATTTTATTACATCCATGATTGAAATACTTCCAAATACATAGCCAGGATGAAAACTCGACAAAAAATTATTTACGTGCATCAATATTAATGAAATGTTTACCAGGTAAGTGTATAATTAAACTAAACAAATTTATTTTTGTTTTTTTAATTAATACATCGACACATTTTCCATTTTCGCTATTACTGCTACCATAGGTTAACGTAGAATGTTCGCGGAGCAGGAAGTATCTGATTTAAAATATATTAAAATGAGACAGTGGAAAAAATTAGGTGGTCACGTCGCAATGTTTTAGGTTCTCTGCGTATGTAAAACAATTATGTTCACCCATATGCGTTACGTGTACGTATATAACAATATCGATACGTCTGTAACACACACGCACACACACGGCGGCGATGGCTGAGCGATATTTGTTTCCAGAACTAATGGCTGCGTGTTTTCAGGTCAGGTTTGGCAAATCCCCAGGAAAAACAACAACAAATAAAATCCACGACCGTCCAAACACCGACGTTTTGTTCATGTCAATTGTCGATGATCCCTGTTGCAAGGAGTGTTCTCCTACACACACACACGCGTATTATACACATATATAATAGGTAAACGCACATCCGTTACAATACAAGTTACAGACGTACCGGACATAATATCACAGATGATAAGGTTTTCCTCACGTAATGTGTGTGTGTGTGTGTGTGTCAGTTATCCGTGTTTAAGACAAAAGTTTAATACAATAACCAGTATAACCACGTCCTGATCATCAGACATTCGTGCGATAATTCATAATATTCTTCACAGTATTATTATTACTATTATTATTATTACCTATTATTATTGTTATTGTTATTGTTATATTTGTTTTGGATAAATCGTCTGGCCAACATAAGTTATGATCTAGATATCCAGTATTATTAACTGTATAAGGTCGTTGAATAAACATCGTGAATATAACTAGAAACCTAGGGTTTGACACGAGATCATGTTTTATGTACTTTTACGTATAGGTAGATATAAAATAAATAAAATGCTTTTCCCGTGAATGAACGATTTTTTAGTGGTAGTGGTGTAGTACCTAATATCTTTGCTCGTTGTTAACGACACGGACTCTCATAAGTTATTATAATACAGAACACAGCATTTTTATTGGGTAAAAAAAGGTTTATTTATTGGATAATAAATAACATGTTTTAAAATCGGAAAAGTATAATGATTGATGTTTGTTTTTAATATATAATATAATTCTAGTAAAACTCGTTTCTAAAAGTATTGTACATATTATGATACGACTAATAAAACGCATGCTATAATAACAAGTACCTAAATACATTACCTAGTACCTATTCAATAAGCTGTTATTGTAATTTTTAGCTGCTTAAATAACGTTTTAATAATTATCATTTGAACTTGTTTGTAAATAACAATTACCAGATATTTTTTAAATGAAAACTATTCCATGTACAATAAAAAACCCAGTATCCAAGTTGATTTTTGACTGTGATGTTGTCAAAAGAAATATAATTACTATGCAAATAATACAAATTTTAAAATTTCACCATTGAAGCATACGCTCAGATTATGCTATAACTGTTAATATCACAACATTTTGTGTAACTAAATCTATGTAATCAATAGAAAATTTTTTTTGCACAGTGAATTATGTGAATGTTTACATAATAGCAGCGTAAAAAAATATCTACTTGACTTAAAAAAAAATGATAAAACATGAGTAAATGACGTATGTTAACATATTTTTAAATTGTAAATACGTACCGAAATTTAATTACGTATCGTCATACTATTTATTTATAATTTGAAACGATAACTGTCGAGCTGTTTTGATCTAAGTTGAGGCATATTTTGGTATGATTTCCATATTGATGTTTGTACTTTGTACAGAAATACATTTTTCAATCACATATGATTTTAACATCTCCTTCAGACAAACGGTTGAGGTAATATCACATTTTAGTTCAGCAGAATCCATTCTGTATAGTTAGTTTTTATTTTACAGTAATCTCAATTTTAATTTATTAGTAAAAACTAAAAACATCATCTGTTTTCTATTGTAATATTTTTTTTTAATTTTAATTAATAAGCTAGTTATGAGAATGTAAAACATTTAAATATTTAAAATAACCTCATGGCTTACTTTAAAATTAAAATATAAAATAAAAACGACTAGAGAACTCAGATAATACGCATAATATACCTCTGAATATGATAGAAGGTTAATGAGCTGTAATATCTAAACTAATAACATGAAATGGATTTTGTTGATTGAAAATAATTTTCTACGATGAACGATTGTCAAACACAATACGCACTCTAAAAAGCTGATTTACTGTGTATTGTTTAAAATATTATATTATTAACCACGATTACAACATAACTGGTTAATTTAAAACAATTGTATTTATAATCAAAATAATATAAAGTGGTATTATTAATAACAACTATAAGAACTTACCGGTCTGCAATAAAGAATTCACCTCCCTTTTTATTTCAAAATGTCTGGATATTCAGTCTAAAAACATATAAATAAATCCATATACAAATACTGAATAAAAAGTCACATCATATACATCCAAATGTGTAAATATTTTGTTTTTAATTCATAAATCATAAAAGTTAATTTTATTTTAATAATCATTGTATAAGTCCATAAATCATGTTTTAAAATTTAATTTATGTTACACACTTTACTATATATAATATTATTAACTCAAAGAAATGTGATAATTTAATTACAAAAGCCTTTATATTGACTAGTTAAAGCAAATTTTAATTATTTTTAGATTTACAAAAACGTAAATCAACGCGAGTTACAAGGACACTATGAAAAGGATGGCGGACATCGATAAACTTTCTTTACTTAAACTTATTTGACCGTATTGTATAATAACCATTATTGTTATTTATTACAACATGGTGATGACATTTTTTCAACAACATTTTAAACATTTTAAATTAATCATATTTGTAATAACTATGTAATTTAATTTATCCTAAATAATGATATTTATAAGAAATTATATTAATTTTTAGAGTATAACTTCTTATGAGTTATGAATATAATATTATATACCTAGTGGACAAATTGAACAGATAATATATATCAAAACCATTTAATTTTAAGTGGGTTCTGTTTAATAATATCGAACAAAATTTTCAAAAACTGATAAAAAAAAAAAATGCACGCATAAAATATGTAAAGTGAAGTTATTGGTTAATTATTTAGTTTTACTAAACAATTTTTGAAGTATTGAAAATTCGAAATCAAATAACAATTGAATTTTAAAATATAAAAATTATTTAGTTTTGATCAATAATAAATGATCGGAGAATCGAGGAACGGATTTCGTATTATTTATTTATTTTTCTTAGGTAGGTACCTAGGTTCTTGGTAATAATATCGATAAAGTGAATATAGCTGAGTATATTTTATGATTTTTTGAATGGATTTTTAAATTAAAACTTATTTTGTCATACCTACTAAATATAAAAAGAAATGTATAACTGATAAATGCATTGGTACTAATAATATTATGCGTGGACGTGTATTGTTTAAAATAATATGACGTTATTATTTTGTACCCAATTATCTTAGCCATACTGAATATTAACAACAGATCGTTACGCAGCAAAAAAATAAATAAATAAATTTGTCAATTGTACAAAGATCAAAATATATAATAAACGAGTAAATTAACCTTTTATTGTTCATCGGACCACGGTGTATTTTGCTTTTGACATTGTAGAGTAACCTAACTGAAAGTGGTTAGTATTTTATTATGATGTTTGGCATTGTGATCATTGTTGTGACCCTTGTATATTATTATTATTGTGTTATTAATGTAAACATTTTTAAATTTGATTTTACTCCAAAATGTCTTATTTTTATAATTTAAATTCTTGAAGCTTCTGAACAAATATTTTGAAATGTGTACTCTCAAATAGTATGCATAAATAACATCCAATAATAATTTTAAAAAAAAAGAAGATATTTTCTTTATAATATTACAATTTTATGATTTTGATTATACCGATACCCGCGCAGATTCTATTGGAACCCATTAATTGTTATTTATAATTTATAAACAGTTTGAAACATTTTTTTTTTACTATGTATACTATATAAATAGACAGTGTTATGTATAAAATCAAGTTTTATATTTAAAATGAAATGAAAATAATAATTGCCGTTAATTATTATAATTTACATTTAAACAGTTAAAACCGAATTCATTAGCGAGTGATAAACAACGATTGAACCCTCCTTGCCACCAGAACACGGGTCCCAAAGACCGGCGCGTTTTATTTGTTAATGCCAACGGAGCAACCACGGGTTGTAAATCACACTAGTACCTCGGGGGTGGTGGTGAACAGGGTGTTCTCTGCTCTTTTTCTTCTCTTCTACTATTTCTTCTTCTTCTTCTTCTCCTACGACAGCCACCACCGCTTCTCTCGATTGGATAATAATATACCTTTGCAATACCTACTCGCCCTCCCTGTCTTACTCTCTTCCTCTCTCACACACACAAGCGCGCGCACGTGCACACACACACACACACACACACGATGAACAATTCTAAAGTTTCACACCGAAGAAATGTTGTTTATGGCTTTGCTTTCACCTTTGCGTCCCTATACACACTCACACACACACACACACACACACACACACACACACACACACACACACACACACACACACACACACACACACTTGTGTGTATACATAATTTTCATCGCCATTCCCACCGGACCATCCACCTAAGATGGCGACAACGATTTTATAACTTGGTGGGTATGGTACCTTTACCTCCACTCACACCTGCTGCCGCTTAAAACCACAGAATTCCATGCCTGCGTTCTGCCCGAAGCGACACAATTTGTTGCACCTCCCTGCTCCGGGGGTCTGCAGTCCGCAGAGTTCATGTTCTTTTGGTTTTGAAAAATTGAAAACGTTTAACGGTTGTTTTCTTGAAATTTATACGAATTACGTTCAAGGTGTTATAATTATTAACTAACAATAAATATTAAATAGTAAATACATCAATAAGGATCATGTGTATTTACTCCATGAAGTACTACTGACTTTGACCCCAGACTTAGGCCTATTGATTCTCACTCTTGCAAATATTTTAAACTTATTCACAGTAAATTTGTTGGCCATTGATAGAGGTGGGGCACTTGACAATTTATTTGGATTCTACACCAGTAAAGCTTTTTAATGTTTCGTGCTGCCACTTTTATTTCATCAGCACAATTATTAATTATTTTTAATGCTGAAAATTGTTCAACACGGGAGGCCTACGTGATGTTGCACCGCTTATAATTATATTATATTCATGAATTGTATTATAATATAGGTATTTTAGAAGTTAGTTAAATGTTATAGTTCAAATACAATTTACATATTATTAATACGAATTTTCAGTTAGATACACACTGCCTAACGAAAAATATTGAATTATGTGTTATGGAAATATAAAATCAACGTATAAAAGATTATTTTTTATTTTTTACAGAAAAATTAACATCGGCGTATCTACAATCTATTATAATAATTATACTTCCATTTAGCAATAGTATTGATTGCATTCTTTAGTACGCAACAATCGATACATAATCGTTACCTACCCGTCAGAAGTATGCATTAATATATTGAATCAAAATAATTCATTAGGACCCGCAGGTGAACATAAACAATATCGGTTTCAATGGCGTATAATAGTTATTTTTATTGTAATCGATTTGGGGCCGAATGAAAAACGCCTCTTTTAACAATGTCGAATTATTTTCATTAAGGACCATTAATTTTGAATGTTCTGGAAATAGGAAAGACGCTTGAACGGAACCAGGGCAATAAACTAATGAATATAAGGGTAGTTAATAATGATAAAGAAAAGCATATAATTACTAATAAACTTGATAGAATATTGGCGCCATTGCTTTCAGAATTAAAATCTAGTTTTTTTTTTTTCTTGAAACGTGTGTTAATAAAAATAAATTCCATTATAATAGGGTTTTTATGTTGTTCGTGGTGACGTTAAAGTCGTATGCTCTTTGCACATACGTAAATCATTATTTACTGCAATTATATATTGAAAAAAAAACGATAGGTACCTATTCTAAAATATAAAATAATTATATTGTGAATAGTGTTAATAAAATGACAGTAATTGCCACGTACGTGCTTAATGCTTATCCTTTTTATACTTGAATAATATACTATTTCAATACTAATTCAGCACGATAACAAACGTGAATATTTTATTTTATTTTTATTTGTTTAATATATTTTTAACCTACTGCTCATACCTATTAGTACAAAGTATTATTTTTTGTAACTAAATTGATGGTGACGCGCTATATTTATTATTCAATATTTTGTACTTTGTTTACTGACTGTTAAATTAATATAAGCAATACATTTATAAACGTAATGTTACATCCTGGAAATGATCTAACTAGAATATGTATATCTATAAGATATTTATGACAGATAAATTTGACTTCGAATTGTATTTACAATTCAAATTCCAGAAACTAGGCCATCGATTTCAAATCAAAATTACTACAAAAGTGATTTATCGTTGTGAATTCTACAAAAATAAAAAGCCGGTCATCCATAATAATATATAGGAATCGGATACCTATTTCGATTCGTCTCAACTTTTCAGATGATTACATACAAAAACTACATCTTAAAATCCTATCCTTTCCGATATACCCTATCTTCATCTAATAAATACCACCCGTCGTCTAAAGTGAAACTTGTCCAGAGACTATTTAACTTAATTACTATAGATTATAATAAAATAATAATTTGAAAATTAATATTAATACGTGTAACAACACTAGGAGGCTCTGCCCCGTTCTCGCTGTACTTACCAACCGTGATGGTTTTGCACAGCCCCAAAATTTGGATTACATAATATTTCCAGATGGGCCTTTGATTGTCTATAACTACTAGTTTAGTGCGAATTCGGAAGTTAAATTTTATAATTGAGAGTAGGAAGTAGTAAATGTAATCCGATATTTAGAATTTTCCTGTGTATTCACAGTTACTGTCTATTTTACTACTTAAATAACTAAAAAATATAATTAATGTTTTAATTCATATAAATTTAAAAAGTTAAATATATACCTTAATTTGTATTTACAAATTTTTAAGGTAAAAACATGCACATGCACATTTATTATTAACCTATCTACATTTATGAATAGTGATCATTTATGAAAATGCATGATGTCAACTATTTAATCACGTTAAATATAATGACACAATATATATATAATACACACACACGCTGACCAATCTGCATACTTGCATTTACCGTCAAGATAGCTTTGATTAATTTCCCGAGGTAAAATGTTAATAAGAAAATACAAAAGGCGAGAAATGAATGAACTTTACTTACTCTGTTGAAACATCAGGATGAACCATGTTTAATGGGGTGCAATGTGGTGGGTATGAAAAGATAAAAAATGTATATTCCGAGACTCAAATTCTTGTAAGGTGAAACTTAATCGTAAAACATTAACGAAGAGGACATACCTAAATTTGTATTGTATAAAATATAATTAATGTTTTAATTCATATAAATGTGAACAAGTTAAATATTATACATGATGTACCTACCTCTTTGTAGTTACAAATTTAAGGTGAACATACACGTGCATATTTATTATTAACCTAGGCACGTAATTTGTTTTAATTTGAGATAACTTATCTTTGATTGGCTATCCAATTGAACGTTTTTGAAACGATAAAACGTCTAAATCGTTCACTAAACATAATATTATTTACATGCATATCATATATTCATATATGTAGAGAAATGTACTTATATATACTCTATAGTACATTATATTAGTATCAACAATCGTCCTAGAAGAACGTTTAAAAAATAAATATATTTTTTTTAAATTAATATTATGTATTTGTAATACATTTATTTTTTTTTTAATCTGAGGGTCAACAAAAATGATAGTTATTATACTTATACACATTTTAAATACTTGAATATTATGTCAATGTTATCATTTTTAATTTTTTCTGTAACTAGTTTATCTAAATTTATTTTTATTTATTTTTATTATTAATTATTATAAAATGATTAAGGTATTCCATCTTAACTATAACTAAAGTTGTATATTAAATATTTTGTAAATTGGAATTTATTTCAGCGATAAAGGTAATTATTCATTGGTACCTTATATTCTTTATAAGAAACACATTATATATTTTACGGTCTCCATAGTAGCCCCTGTGCTGGGTCCTAGACCCTAGTAATTCATGAAGTAGGTCAGCTAATTCAATTATTATTAATTGTATAACGGACATAATCGCAAAATAAGAAAACATTTTACATGATTTGTAGAAATTGTAAGAAATATTATCTTCTAAAAGATTTGAATTTACCATTCAGATACAAAAACAATTGAATACGCTATTCGTTTTTATTTCTACTTGAAAGTTTTATTTTAACGTAAGTTACATTTTATGAAAAAAAAAAAAAAAAAACAATTTAAAAATGAATAAAAGTTATATTCAAACTCAAGTACACGTAATATATTTTTTTTGTTTTTCGTGTGACTTGAAAATTTGAGGATCTTTTTTGGAATACGGATTTTATTACAAAAACTTAAATATTGTATTATGCATTTTCATTAAGTATTCTTAGAGTTTTGAATTTGTCTACATAGGCGTACTCTTTAGTTATAATTAAAATCGGAAAATACAAAGTGCTATTACAAGAATATAGGTATTTTGTGCCGGAGATATAGGGCTCCTTATTTCAAGTGTAAACGCTTTCATGTGATTTCAGTGAAATTAAGGTTCAATTTATAAGACCCGTTGCTTAAAGCTGTCCGTGACTTAACTATAATATTAAAGTGTATCTTTTCTATAATTCGTGTGAATTATTATATTCAATATTCACGTAGGTATACCCGTGCATTTGTATATTCTCTACTGTCTACTCACATTTTTAGTTCTCTAGCTATTTTCATTTGTAGGTTAAAGATATGATTTTCCTCATACCAAAATTATAAAATAAGACAGAATAAAAATACTGTACTTTAAACAGGGTTTTTAATGCAATAACTGACCATCTTTTATACAGGGATTGTTCGTTAAAAATTATTTATTTTTTGTAAAATTAATAACTTTTTTTATAGCCTTAATAGCCTTTGACAATCTTAAATCTTTTTTTTTTTTTATAAATAATATTATCAATTGATACATAGGAGCATTTATAGGAGCATTTCGACCATAACTTGAGCGCCGGAAAGTGCACTTAAAAAGTAGTTTATTTTCTGGTTGTACAACTAAAAATAAGAAAGTTTAGTGTGGCAAGTAATTCTGGACAATGAATATATCAATTTATTTGTTTAAAAATGAATTATAGATATAATATTTCCCGTATATTTTTACCTAAAGTAGATGTATACAAACGTAATTGTTTTAGCTAACTCTTAAACTATAATCATTCCATAATCCATATTATGCAGAACAATATATTATTATTAAATCATTTTGAATTGACTTATACGTGTCTGATAATCTGGTTATCATGAAATAACAGATATTCGAAGCGTTAAGCTCATGAATTATTATGACGTACTTTAGCATTGTCATGATGTATATTTAATTATGTATATAGTTATTGAACAGCGATGGAAACTGCGCAATAATAACAGAAAAAATATATCCATCTGTATCTGTATGTCTTAGAACTCACGCACTCATCTATCTACTGTATACCTACCTACATCTACTATCGACCATATGTCTGGGTATTGTTTGAGAACAGATACAAATAATAACTCGTTTATAACGTTGTTTGAAATGCTCATCCTATGTTACTCAATAATATTATAAATCTTTCATATTATATAATGCATTTAAAAAATGTAAAATATACAAGCTGTCATATAAAAATGTACATATATTTATATTTTAAACTTCTGAAAGAAGGAAATTATACAAATATTTTCAAAGTTCTTACATTTATTCAGAACACTTCCTTTTGGTGGCACAGTACTTTCAAATCTGCATTATTATGTATTATTACGTTTATTATATTTGACAAGATGAATTATTTTTGTCCGATACAAAAATGTTGAAATTAGGTTATAATATAATTAGTCTTGCATTAAAACAAATGCGATGTAGTCGTATTGTTTGTAATAATTGACAATAGTTAATAGTTTTTGTCCGGTAAAAATAGTGAACACTAACCATAGAGTGCAGTTTTGCTTTTAAACATATAAATATATTTTCCACTAGTAAACAATATTTGCGTATTTGGTACTTGCTTTGATATTTAATTAATAATTAATTTTGTAAACACAACTGAACAAATTATAAACATGATTGAAATCGAATCTACCAAATATTAACTTAACCAAATAAAAACATTTCACAACGTGCTGGGGTAACCAAAAAAGATACACTTCAGATTATTTTTCACTTTCGTGAATGAACAATATTTTCAATCCTGTACTGTGTTCTATACGGAACACCAATATATTTTCATAATGCAGGACTTAAAATCGATTTTAAATATTCATAAAAATAATGAAAATTAATCTATAAGAAATCAAAGGTAATATCAAAATTGACATTGTGCGAAAAATTGTTTACGACTTAAAAACTTAACTTGACATTAGGAGCTAAACGCTCGTGGAACTGACCCAATCAATTACGTTTCTTATTGTAACTCAGGAAAGGCGTCCAACACCACCTTTAAACTGCAGTTGCATAATATCGTTTTAAACATTTTGCCCGTACGGGTATATTAAATTCCAAAGAGAAATAAATAATTGACGCATAGATATAATAAAAAGTAAAAAATATCCTAAAATGCATAATATTATAAACAAATATGGTGAACTTAAACGCTATAAGTATAGGTTAGGTAGAATCAGAGTTTCGTGAAATATGTAATTCATGTTTCAATAATTGTATATAAAATATATGTACCACCGTATACCTAAATTAAACAATGGTACGACCTTTGCATTCATAAACACGTAAATTAAATTATTCAAGACACCGAGAACATAAAACATTTACAGTTAGTAGGCTTATATTATTATGATACTGTTCACTATAGAAGCAAATGAATTCTTTACAATAAATATTATTATTATTATTATTACTCGGTGTGCACTTGCAGATCTTAAAAATTCCAACACCAACAATGAAATAATACAAACTGTCGGAACAATGCTAATGGAGGCGAATAAACAAATGAAATATATTATACAAAGGTCCAATCGTGTGGGAAACAAAAGTAGCGAAGCAACTGATAGTATTCAACAATTACTATAAAAAGACAAACAATAATGTTATGTGACGAATACGATGTAGTATATATTACAGGCGGTTATTCTGTGAAATTCCGACCCGTATCGAAAACATCGATCGTCGTCAGAAAACTTTAAAACATTTTTTTTTTTTTGTTTTTTTTAATGATATCTAATTAACTGTAGTCAATTTTATAAAAACCAATCGATATAATACTATGCCGGTGGGTTAGGTTTGCTTTTGTAAACTTTTTTTTCATATTTATAATTTCAAAGTTAAATTTAATTTAGTTTTGACTTTTTTTATATTTGTTACTCTTCGAGTGTTAGAAAATAATAACGAAAGTTTTGTCATTATTGTCTGCAAAGCATTTCCAAGAATAAAGTAGTCCTATTCAAATTCGACCAGTTAACAAAGCTAATTTGTAGAACATTGAACGCGTATAGTTTATAGAAGCTATTTAAAAAGTCGAGCAATTGGTTTGTACAAAAATCGTTTTATTCTACACATTATTTCCACTTCTTTTTTAATGTCGTTAGTTTATTTATAATACATTTGAATGTCTCGAAATTCGGTGGATTCGCATTTAAAGTGTGTACAAAATTAATAAAGATATAAGAAACGAAAATATATCCATTGTATAATTTATGACCAGAGGGCGTTTATTGTGCGATGATAAACGCTAAGTCCTCGGGCCTATAATAGGTGTGTCTTTTGAGCTAATTTGTCAAACGTAACCCTTTCCTTGATGTTCATAGGATATATATTATTTTTTTTTTAACCCCTTTTACGTTCATTTTGCACGCAAACCGGATGCAGCCCCTTAATAATACATTGTCTGAAACAACGAAGACCGTACTAGTTTTTGCATCCGAATAATTTTACATGACCATAAAATGCGCATCTAATTTATTTTCGTTTCAACCATTAGTCACGCGTGCCATCCTTTCTCGTCTTATTGCATCCTTCGGTACCCACGTAAATTAAAGCCGAATTGGCGAATATTACATTAATTATAAATCACCTAAACCGAATGACGATTATATTTTATTGTAATACATTTATACATTTATTGCTAAATTAATTAAGTCGTTTATATTTCCGTATTTTATATTTTAACTCCGGCGATTATTCAAAACCAGATGTTCAGTTATGCAAATTCGAGTTTCTGAGAACATTAAGCTATAAGCTTATAGTTATAATCACGTATATAGCTGGTAAGATCATTGATATATTATATTATGCGATATTATTTAGTTATTACGAATAATCACATATAACTTATTACGGATAGGTAGGTGGTAATACACGCATATGGAAATTATCAAATGTTTTTAATCGGAAAATTTAACACTTGTCTTATAGAATAATTTAAAATGAATCAATCAATTAATTTGTTGATAATAAGTAAGTTCAAAGCTTATTGAAATAGAAATATTTATGTTGATACCTAGTAAAAAATAATACCTAAACATTTATAAAGCATTATAAAATATTATAATTTGTTATAATACTTAAATTACATTCGAGACCGTAAGACTAATAATTAAAATAAAGGACCTGACGTCACTCTAATATTTTACACGAAATGTGTTGGTATTAGCCATCAGGTGGTTGTTTATTCACGTTTTTTTGATACAATCAAGAATATTTTCCATCCTCTCCTGTGCTATAAAGTAATTGATATTTTTTACCTAGGTGCTATTCCAATAATGTCTATAATTTTTAAACTAATTAATTAAAGTAAACATTATTACAGCCATTTTCCAAAAGTAATTTATACGTATGCATAGATTCAAATGTAATAGTAAATGGGAGTTGAGTTCGGTGAATATAAATCAATAGTTTTATATTATATGGCTAATAAAGGATAAAAAACAATATCTGTAAGTAATTCGTATTTCAAAACTGAAATCGTGGTACAATAATATTATATAATACGATTTCACTGTTAAACATAATATTAGTTTTATTTTATCATAAAATCATAAAATATTTTCAGTTGGCATTGTCTTTTAGTATGAAATATTACTAGTGCATTGAATATGTAATAAATATGATTTTATCGTGAAACTGTGGTTGCTATATTGAAGTATGCACTGAGAATATTATTAACTTAAAGAGCGTGATTTTATTGCAATAGTCTTTATCGGTTTTTAAATTCGTTTACTTTGGATGACAAATGAGCTCAAGACCTCTGGGATCACTATCTGTTGATGAAGTTTTCCGGTTTTTTTACACACCTAAGAGTAAGCACACTGATAGCATTTAATGCTAATCACCGGATAGGTACGTAGTTCTTCAAGCGTAAAAGGGTCTAAATGAAGAAGATATTATTTTTGTTCATATATTATAATAATATTATGTATAAATAATATATTTCATGGTTTGTAAAAAAAATTACTCTACACAATGGTTTTTAACTGCTGTATAGCTAACTGCAAAAGCTTGTTGGGATAATTCGTAGGTTAAATATTTGAATCGTTTTTAAAACTAAAATCAATCTTATGCCATGATGATTGATGTTGTTTATACAAAAAAATTTACAAATCAAAGTATTAAGTATACATAAGAACGATAGTTTCTAGACCGTTCAACCTTAGTCCATGCTTGGAGCTTACATCATATACATTCATACATCATTGTACATGATCTGAGGCTTGGAGTAGGAGGGTGGTATCTTCACTTTTTATGATAACAAACATTATCACATATCATGCAGTCGTGCAGATATGTTATATTGTTTATTCCATGATAATTGAGAAGAGTCAAAATGTCAGTCTACTAGGGTGGTATGGTTTTTATTCCCAATTCGCGTTCCGTATTATACAGTTCAGTGATCGATATAGTGATGTACTTGAATCATCTTATTCAGAATAATAATTAAATCAATACGCTATAGTTGGCTGTATTCATTAAATATGAAATTTATGAAAAATTTAATCTGTTTTCCATTATTATTATTAATTTATTTTATATTTATGTAATCGTTGGAATGGTTTTATAGTTGTACTGTTTTAATTTTGAAATTGCATACATTTTTCTTTGAACTGTTTCCGTCGGGCAAAATTAATCTTCTACAAGTTGTATGAATAAAAAATACCATAATAATATAGAAAAACTATTATTATTATTAATTATAAACCGTAGTAGCATATTGTGTGGCAAGGGCGGGAAGGCTATTTCGCCCAAGACTATAAAATTGCTTTCTCGCACTAGTCACACATACAACTTTTTGTCACGTCTCTGCGTTCATCGATTACGGCAAAGGTAATGCAAGGATCTATGCAATAACCAGACTATTCCACGAAAAAAATGTCATAAGAAACTCTCTGGTTTTGTTTATTTTAAGCTGCACGCATGGAAGTTATAATATGAGTATAAGATGTAGCCAAAAGTTTATGTTTTGCAAGGACCGTGGTCTATACCAGTATAAGCAATAATAATTATATTAAAATCACATGGGAATAAGAAAATGTAATCACTATTGATTGCGGAGGAGGTAATGCACTGTGTGCAGGGATCTATTCAAAAACCAGATTATTTTACGAATACAATTTCATGAAAGAAAAATAATTACGCGTCATACAAGGGGGTTATAATTTGAATAAAAGGTATAACCAAACGCTTATAATGTGTAAGGACCGTGGTACAGATTTCTGAGTTTAGTCGTGCAAGGGATATGCCGGGCACTTTTTGGGATTTTCACTTGATCGCCCCGAAATTGTTGAGACTTCCACTTTACCGCTGGACGGAAAAGGTCCAACGCTTCAACTATCTCTACCTTCATCGAAAACTAAACATTCGGTCCAGGTGTAATAAAAACAATTATTTGATTAATGCCAGCTAGTGTCAGTGTTAATACGGAATCGTGTTTAAAAATGTTGTTATTCTGGCTGCATACAAACTGCGTCCTAGAATACGAAAATGAAAATCGCGATATCCGAGTTGCGTCCGCGGTTTTTGCACAACACATCCGAGTTGCGTGATTTTCTCGCGACATGTACGATTTGCGTCTCGGTTAATAATCGATTAATTGGTTAATATTATACATATTTTCCTTCCCACTTTTATAGACTGAGAACTGTCATTTGTATAAGCGGTGAGGTTAAAAATTGTAATTGTATACTATAAACTATTTAATGTTTTAAAATGTAATGTTTATTTTATAAAATGGTGAGATTAAAAATTGTAGTCGTGTATATGTATATAGTTTATGTATTGGTAAATTTTTGAACGAATGCAAGACGTGTTATATTTTTGTTTTCAAACTGAGTCATAGTTTCTATAATAAATTCTTCTTTTTCTACATCCTCCCTTCGTTTGTTTCCTAAATTTGAACTTCATATTTTAATATAAATATGTCAGTTTGAACATTTTTCAATTCTTCAACAAATTGGAAAATGTTAGGGTATGACGAATAAAATATCCCATTTAATTTTGAGTGAAACGATTTACATGCGTTGGTGCCCATATTGACGGTTGAAATTTAGTTTCCACCGAATAATAATTGTTTTCAAAATAGCTACAAAAATGATCAACTCTTTTGTCGTTATGTTTTATAGCCATTAGGTTTTTTCATTGCAAGGTTAAATAAATATAAATAAAAATATATACGGATGAAATGTCGAAGTGTGACTGACGCTAACAAAATTATTTTCCAACAATAAATTATTGTAAGGTGGTATTTACAGATAAGGTATCGATAATCGAGATTATCTATACGAGTTTACCGCGGACGCAACTCGGATGTGTTGTGAAAAAACCGCGGACGCAACTCGGACAAAATATCATTTAGGGACCCAATTCGAATGTGCTGGTTATTCCATAACAACTGTATTGAAATATGTTTTTTTTTCTCTTGATGAGTTACTACAAAGTACAAACTATATAATATACCTATGCGTGCATATACCTACTCGCCAGTTGCCACTAAATATGTTTGGTTCTAAGTGTGGTATATCGTCACGTATAACATTTATCAGAAAAAATTACCCCTAATTATTATATATATTTTTCAGAAAAATCGTCAATATTTGGCTTATGGCGAAACACACACATACACACACAAGAAACAATAATTCTCTTTATTTGCTACCTATATAATGTATACCCTTAGGTCCTATTACAAGCTTCGTTTGCGGTGAAAATTGTTTTTTTTTTATACTTGACGGCGTTTTTGGTAAATCGTACGAATGACAAATTACCAGTTGTCCGAAAACTGCAGACCTACTGAAAATAATCAAGGTTTGTTTATATGTATTGTGATTGCTACGATAACTTTTTGAAACTAAAACACGATTTCGATCATGACACCTTAAGCTGCATGATTTTCAATGAGTACATAATTGTATAAATATAACACATTTTTGATAACAACTGCAGTTGGCTGAATTTATAAACTATGAAGCATACTATTATAGTTTAATGAAACTCGTTTTCTGAGTATAATAGTACTATGATATCAATCAATAAAAGATAATAAATGTACACAATGATTATAATATTATATTATGCCGGAAGAATTTTCGATTTGAGTAGAACACTAGCAAATACTTAATACTTATAATATTAAAATCAAGATATTATTTTTGTATGACAATATTTACATTTAATTTTCATTCTATAATCGGATAATTAATTTAATGGCTACTTAGTTCATACATTTTGAGATTTAGGGAAGTAAGTGGTAAGTTTATCGTTATCGTGTCATTAAAATAACAGTTTAATATTTTCATTAAAACAAAAAAAGGAGGTTCAAATAATTATGTCGTCACATATAAATATCATCACAGTTTCTTCTTGGAAACCGTTAAATAAATTTTGTTCATTACATATTTTAGAAAGACATAAAAATAGATGTATAATGTATATATATATAATATACAAATTACTCATAATAAATTAATGTACTTTCTAGTTAACTATTGAAGTTTTATGATGAATTTAAATATTGGTAAAAATAATATTCAAATCTGTCACGCAAAACTACATAAAAGTTTACGTTATGAAAGAAATAGAACTGAATTATTTATTTCGAGTCAACTTCGGTTGATATAATAATATACTGTTTGCGTATATTTTACAAGAGACGTAAGACATTCAATGTAGAAACAAATGTAGGGTTTGCCGAAAAATATAACAAACATTTCACAAGTCAATTAAACAAGAAGATATTTGAAAGGCCTAATGAGTTTTTGACACGATTTAGGTAGGTACCCATATTAACTACGTTTTGGACTTAATAACTTTAAATCGCTTCGACTCATTTTGTATATTAGTCTAAAAAATCATTTACATAGTATACTAGTAGGCAATAACTACCTAAATTTTATCGGTTTATATCATGAAATATTTAATTATTAATCAGAACTCAGTCATAACAAACACAGTTATAAGACGATATATATAATGCATAGATTGTAAAACTTAAGTTATATTGTTAGACAAATGTATTTTTGTTTACAAGGTTTAACTAAATATTATAGATAGGTACCTATATCATATAATACAAACCTTAAATAGACTTCTTAATAAAGTACCGACGTTAATTTTAACTTAAAAGTTTAGAATTATTCACAGTTAAAAAGTACCTATAGGATCTTACGCTCTTAATGCATTCTAACCTGCAATCGTTATTGTAAGTTTACTGTTGTCAGAACTTTAAAGTTTTTAACATTTTTCAACAAATTATTGTGAGTATAATTATAATCTTATTTTAAAATATTAGTACGATTGTTCAGTCTTAGAATACATACCTGCGTCACAATACTGGTTGTACCTATATTATATTCGGTGATGCCATTAAACATTCTGCTTAGAGTAGAATATTGATTAAAATTAATAAATATCAATGGAGAAATGTGATCAAGTCTACAAAGACTTAAGTCTTAAGTCTCTAATATGCATAGACGACTATTAAATTATCCTTTCTTGAGTTAAGTTTGAAATATAGTGTACACAACAATAAATACCGGTTTACCTTTGTGAAATACCAAAGTCTTCTTCCATAATAAAATATGAAGCTCTTCAACGTTGGTTATAAGCGTTGACTAGTGACAATATATATTATATAATATATATATATTAAATATATATAAATCATATATCTATCTTCATTTTACAACAATATGGCCAACTAATACTAAACTAATTGGCAGTGTTCATTTTTAGGCATGATCAACCCTCAATACGATTAACAAAGTTTCAAAATAATTGTCAACAATACAGTAGACACATCGTACAACAAAAAATTACTGAAATTTTATATTATAATATTAATACAAACCATCGATGGTGTGAGTGTGCGAAATGTGAATTATAGGTACCTGTTCAACAACTTGAACTTGAATAGCAATATAAACGAGTGATTTATATATAGAAACTTATAATATGACAGATATACATTAATCTGCCGAACACCATCATGATACATTTAAATGGTGCACTAACCAAATTTCGAGGGCTACACTATTTAAGAAAGGCATTATCAAATGAAGGTGGTAGGTATACATTCATTTAAAATCAAGAAACGTCGCCGTCCAATTATGAGTTGGCGTGGTAGTAAAAATGTTAAACGCTGCTAGCATACATAATACGCACTACTGAGCGGTGTCGAATGGATGGCAGATTATGGACTAATGTTAAGACAGAAATATTTAACAGACTAGAACTAAAATAATGCCGTGAAAAAATAAAACAAATACGATTAATGTGTATGATCCACCGGCGTTACAGGGTACTAGAATATTATCTAGAATTTTTAATGATGAGGCAGAGAAAATCTTTAATGTATGTAAGTATGTAACTACATTACAATATGAAAAATATAATCTTTTTCAAACTCATCAAATTGCTAAAGAGTCATTATTACGTACCATAGCTTATATATTATATAATATACAGAGTGATCTTTTAAGCACGCTCACCTCCATGTTTTTCTTTAGTAGTACCTAAACTTATCCAAATTCTGATTTTTGCAATTTTAAAGTATACTTACTGACCATATTTTCAAATTCTTGATATTTTTTGTGTTGCTTAAGAAATGTTCTGTAGCGATACAAACTTCTGATTTTTTTAAAATAAGAACCCTCCTTTTTAAAGAAAATTTTATTTAAAATTTTGATGTACCTAAATAAAAATTCCAATGAGTAGTTTATGGTGTTTAAGTGCATTTAAAAATGCCAACAATCAGAATTTAAATAAATGTATAGTTTATGTATACAAATAGGGTGACCATGCGCTTAAAAAAAATAACCTGTAAAAGCCAGAACAGTGTCGAGAGATCTTCATTATAAAATATAACTTAAATAATTCAATAATTAGACATAACATATGAAAATCTATAGTAAACCTATTGAGTTATACATAATAGGTAGGTAGTTCGGTTCCAAATATTAACAGTTAACTTCCAATGCCGAGGAATACATTTTGTACAGTGCCACAACTGGCGAGGATTCTGGGAGTTATTATAATATTTACTTTTAAATATTATCTACAAAATAATGTACTATAAAAATAATATATTATTGAGTCAGTAAGAAAATTTATAATTGCCATTTTTATATACATATATTATATATGTATAATTAGGTGAGTTAAAGGCTTATAGGATACAGGTGCTCCAAAATTTGACCATGCAGCACCTAAGCTTCTAAATCCCTAGTTGTGGTACTGATTGTGTACATTCTGCACAGTCTACAACAATGTACATTCGAAATGATATCACGGCAATTATTAGGATTTAACGATTTTCACAAATTATTAAAAATGAAAATTAACAATAAATTGCGATACATTTAAAAATAATATAAAATTATTGTGGAAATTGAAATAATTTACGTTTAGTGTTTACTGACAAAGAACGTATGTAGACAGTTAAGTATGAAATAATAAATAGGTAGGTATTTACCAATTTTGTACGGCCGCGCTTATGGCACTGTGCCCATAAGTTTTTTGGCAGAGGGATGAACGCTGTGTTGATTTTATCACAATAATACGAATTTAAAAATCCAAATGTAACGTAAATTGTAAAAAAATGATTCATTGGATTTTATTTTTTTTTTCAATGTCCACCGTTCAATTTTCAATTTTTTATGTATAAAATATTGGTTTTTAATTAATACTATGATGTAACAAATATATTTACTCTAGTATAAATTTTTTACTCATACCTACTTATTTTATAAATATTTTTAGTCTAAATTATAGAATAGTGATTAATCCGCAAAAAAACAGATAATATTTAAAATGTAATGGTACTATTGTTTACTAAGAGAGTTAAATAGGTAAAAGAAAATAAGTCGAACTCTTGTCAAATGTATTGTTCACTCGCATGTATGCATAGGTACATTTCAAATATTTTTATTGTTGTTCTTTCTTTTCAATATTATACTAGTGAATTGTACAAATTAATAAAAACTATTATCTGCTGTTCTATAGACAAACGTTTTAACTGTCAATACCACTTTTTCCGTTTTAATCTACGACGAAAATAGTTATACTTAGCTGTAGATCCCATATATATTTAGGTTTAATTCGATCTAAGGGCAATGTAGTACGCCGGCCAAATTCCATTAAACACAAACGGCTTCAGATGGTTTTTATAACCCTCATATCACTGTATCGTCTTAAGATGAAATTTTAAAATTTGAAACATAGATTAAACTTAAGAAGCTTAAGATATTACACAAATTCCAGCCATTAATATTAATTGATTTCAAAAGGGGAGCACTTTGTTACTGATTAACTGACTTACCGATCATCAAAATTCTAAGGCGATTCTCGTATAGGTGGAAACGTGAAATTTGGCACAAGGGAAGCCTTATAATACAAGTATAGAAAAAAATACAAAAATTACAATTTTCTCAAAATTAGTGACATTTAGAGGCATATTTTTAAATTTTACAATATCAGCCAATTTTACATGAAACATGAATATTCATCAATCAGAGAAAAACAAGAATGCTGAATTCAAATATTTTATCAGTTTTTATGATATATGACATCATTTATCTGAGCTCACTGTAGTGGGTAGTGGGTATTGTACACAATAAGGTCTACCAGCTAACCTAACCTTATAGTGCAGACTGCAGAGTAAGAAATCTAAAAATTTTAACTTTCTCAAACTTAATAATGCTTAACTGAGGGTAGTTCTAAATGCATGAAGTGATATTGAATCAACGATCATCACGTATAGTAAAAACTGGTTGTCAGATACTGCATAATATTATATTATCATGATTATACCCAAAAAAACCTAACCATGAAAAAATTAACAAGCCGCAAATAATTTTTTAAAAAAAGTTTGCATATAAAAGTAGTGAGACATACTTGTGGCCAAGTATGCTCTTCATTTAGTCAATAACATTAATACACAAATACATTCATGTGCAACAAATCTCTTTTAATTGCATTGCTTATCACTTGGAAAGTTTCAAAGAAAATAACCATTGAGTGATTGAAATACATTTAAGTTGTTCACAACGTCAAAGAGACAAAATCTGCAGAAACTAGCAAAGTGATTAGCATTAAAATTAAAAGACATTTCTTGCACAAGAATGTATTTGTCTATTGAAGTTATTGACTAGGTAAAGAAAGAATATAGTTACTCCGCAATGTAGGTCTCACTACTTTGAACTCTTTTAGGTCTGGGACTTGTCAATTTTTTCACTGTTAGGATTTTGTTGGATTTGGTTTAAAATATATATAAGTAAGTATAGTCTAAAAAAGCGTTAAATTGTTTCAATTTTTCCAACATTGCTTCTACATGCAATAATTATAATTTAACGGCCCCGCATTCACTCTGGTTGTGAAACACTATCTTTCAGTATATTCATGAACGGTTAACTGAACAATAATAATTGTAATAATAAACATTAATTCTCGACTAAAAGGAACACATATGAAATACTATTCCAAATGAGAAGGATACAATATTATCCCTGCACATTTATTTTATTACCTATATACCTACTTTGCACGAAGTGTTGCTCGTTGTCAACATAACATATTAAAATATTTTGCTCTCAGTCTGAAAAATTCGACGTTGTATAGAACAGTTTTGACATACTTGCCACGCACACCAAAATGAATACAAAACACGCTGTACTACGTATCAGTAATAAAATAACCATATAATACCTAGGTACCTATTATGTATTACCTACTCAAAAATAAAATGACAAATATTTCAACTATAAAATAATATATATTTATTATATTTTATTCATATTTGTTTATTTATTTACATATTATATCATATATAAAATATAATATGTTTCATAATATGTTAAAACTACATTATTGATATATTTTAACTTCAATTTAACATTAAAAAATATACTTCCTGCTGAGATACACCACTGGTACATATTATAATAGTCTTATATCTCGGTTGCGGCGCTGCCGTCGCCGCTTCGATTCTCGGTCACTGGGCGGCATTTTTCTTCGGGCAAGTCACGGTGTCCGGAGAACAAGTGCCGCCATCCCCCACTCCGGGGCATGGCAGAAACCTACGGGTGCCCCACTAGAAATTCTGCCACAACACACACACGTGTACCAAAACCAAACCAAAAACCAAACCAACACAAAAACCCACTACTGTCCCACCCCCAGTGTTCCACCCACACCCAATATAGCTATAATGGCCTAAGTCGCCGAGCTTTAAAAAAAAAAATAAATAAAAAAAAATAGTCTTATAAAATGGCCACTGAAGTATAAAAAAGGAAAAAAAATATTAATTCTCAAGACAGTCATTAAAAAAAAAAACAAGTGTTATTTTAACCGTTGTATTATTATTATTGTTATTATAATACTTTATTTTTTTAGTTTTATTTGAATGGTGTTTTGTATTTGTGCCAAATCACCCTCTTTTTTTTTAATTTACACTGATTAAATCAGTTGAAAATATTCTTAAGAACACA
This sequence comes from Nasonovia ribisnigri, assembly GCA_027563435.1. Lineage (NCBI taxonomy): Eukaryota > Metazoa > Arthropoda > Insecta > Hemiptera > Aphididae > Nasonovia > Nasonovia ribisnigri. The sequence continues at coordinate 65,606 of JANEHU010000007.1, read as the reverse complement.
AACTAGAGAACGGAATGTATATATACTCGTATTAAAAACAAAAAAATAGCGTTTATCTGGTGGGTTCTGGCCAAATCACAAATTGAATGTCGCTTCGCTTAATACTATTAAAAGATAATCAGATCAGTTAGTGGTTTCTCTATCGGAGAAATGATACAAGACAGAAGGGAAAGACCATTAAGGTAAACAGTCTTTTGTAATTCAATTTATGAGTGATTATGTGCAAAATAATGACAAGGTAAAATGGGGTAGAAACCCATATAAATGGTTTTGCTCGATTTCTGCAGGCAGATACGTTTAAAACGGTACCTAAGAATTGTGGTTGGTATTATCTTATACTTTTGTCTATTTCGTAATTAAATATGTAGATGCATTCAAGTTTAATGTACCAAACGTTTTTATTTTTATATAAATATTAGTGATGTATCAAGAAGTTTGTCGTTTTGGAATAGGTACAATGAAATCGATACACTTATTTGAAAACCAGTATAACTTACTACCGAGTAAATTGCTTGTACAATAAGCTCTCTATAAAGTATAAACTAATCATCAAAGTTCACTGGGCACAAGGAAAATTATCTATATTATTGTGTATGATGTACATCCACACTGATTTGTTTCGTATAGAGAGAAACGAACAATATTTTTTTATACAATAATACCTAACAACGAAAAATTATTTATTTTGCTGTTTTTATAATATAATTACTATTTTTGATATTAAATTCACTTTGTTATATATAAAACACTATATTATTAATATATATCCGTGTAATATACTAATATACAGGATACCTCACAGACAGTTACTATTTTAAAATGGTGACAGAAATGTAAACTCCATTACCTCACCACACTAAATTAATAAATTCTCATGACCCGTGGGACACCGCGGTATACCTTCCCACAGTGTATGTGTAATGTGTACATATTATAGCATTCTACTTGTGTGCATACGAACCTTTATCTGAGAAATTCATTCTGCAAATTTTGTAAAATGGAAGTACATTTAGTATTCAATAAGTGTAAATTAACTTGATATAGTCCGACTTAAAAAAAAAAAAAACATAAAATGTGTAAAATATTTCAATTTCTCGAAAAAAAAATAGTCGTTTTTTTTATATATTTTACATATTTCGTACTAAAAATATTGCAACAATTTTTATTGTGATTGGGTATAAAAGCATTATGATTTAACATACAATTATGAGTGATAATTATAAAATGTTTAAATTTATAATCTTTTATTAGTACCTATATTAATCGATCAACTTTGTTTTTTTATATTTAAACAAAATAAAATGATCATCAATTTGTTTATGCCGTAGAAGTGTAGGCGTTAAAGAAGTATATGATAGATATTGTAGGGACACAATATTATGGGTCATAAGCAGTGTTAGGAACAGATAGCAAAAAAATCATCTGGATAAAGATAAAGATAACAATACTAAATTTTATCAAAGAAATAGATAAAAGATAAACAAATGAAATTCATCTAACAAAAAGATAAAAGATAAAAATATTTTATCTAGATAATTATACAAATTAAAATTAAAATGACTAATTTAAAAAAAAATATATACCATCATGTGAGTACATATTTTATGTATATTTATAATAGAATGGCGAATACAGGATATTGATTATTAATAAGTAATAAGTACCTACTAAATAGGATTAATTTATAGTATTTTCAGAATAACATCATATATTTTTAGCCCAATATGGTATTTTACGTACAAATTGTGCCTGAGACGATGAGATTAAAGATGAGATTAAAATGAAACATTTTCGAACAAATTTAGCTAATTTTCACAAGAAAATTTATCTTATAAATTTATCTAGATAAGTGAAATTTTTAGCTAAAATAAATACTTAGATGACTTATATTTATTTATCTAGATAAGATAAAAGATAAAAAAAAATTATCTAAAAAGTCCTAACACTGGTCATAACCATAGTTAATACTGTTATACATATTATATATTCATTATCCTCAATATTTTTGTTACTTTTAATACTCTAAAATCCTTTTTCAAAACAAGAGAAAATTACCGTATAAGTATACGTATGTAGTCATATTGTTATTGTTTTTGTTATTGTTTTCATCATTTTCATTGTCGGAAATCTGCATTAACGCAGTAACGCTTGTGTTTGCATAGTCATACAATGTTGAAAACAATAACACTTGGAACTCAAATTCCGTTTAGTTTATATTTTTAATTTAAGACGGAATATTTGAGTTTTGGAAGTAGGTACACTTTTCAAACTGTTTGTGGAAGGTATCATATTATTTTCTATTTAATTAACATTAAAACTAAACTATTGGTTTATACAACAATTAATGGTTTAATTTGTTATGATTGAACTAAAACCTGGTAGATACTGTCGTATATTGTAGACAGTCGTCAAAATAATATTATTCATTATATATGTAATAAAGGTGGGGATATTTTAAATTATAAATTATTGAAGTAGGTCGGGCCAGCGAAGTAAGATGTGCTGAGGCGACAATAATATTTTCTATATAACGCCGCCGTAAGCGCAGGCATGGGGAGTCCCGTTGTCGCTGAGTGATTCGGCGAGGACGTAGGTACGACGATTGTACGTGAGAAGCAACAATCGTAGTACGGGCTAGGCAGTCTGAATTTGCTAAGTGTTTTATCTATGTTTGTTTTAAAATAATAAAAGTGTTTCCGACCCAAAAATTATATGTTTTGTTTGAGTAGTCACGCAATTCTACGTACTCCTTAAATCTGATCTGTAACCGGTTAATTTATGGTCTTTTGGTAACTCAAATGTCGATAGAGGTATATCATTGAAAAGTGCATATACGACAATACTCGTATGTATTTGTCCCTTTACCATGACTTAACCTATTTAACAGTGTTGATAAAATACAATCGTTGAGTTTAACAAGTTAAAATAATAAAATGCACTTTACACAGTCATATTTATGTACTCATCAGTATACGAAAGATAATAAAACGTAAATTAAATGTTTTATATAACAAATAATGCTGTGATAACTTTTTATTTACTAATTATTTTTAGATGTATTTTAACTTTAAGCAATTGTATTATATACATATGTTGATACCTCGAGAGTCAAAGCATACGTTGTGTTTACTGTTTTGTATCTAATAGTTGGGCTCAGATATTTCCATGCTGTATGTAAAAGCATATAAAAATAATTGTTATACACAACAAATTCAATATTAATACAGAAAAGTTATTAAAAAATAGGCTATCTTAATATTATTTCATGTGTACCATTGATTGAGGAGTTATTTTACAAGAGCCAAAAATTGTAGTTGGTATAACTGTATTATAAAATATTCACCATGTAAGCGCTTGTATAATAACTTATATAAATACAGACATTAAAAATATATCTATATAAATAATAATCTATATATATAATAACTATCTAAAAAATAGTTAGGTATCTCAAAAAAGATTCTTTGATTTTGATATTTCGAATTTTTACTTGTCAACAACAGTTGATTAACTATTAGCCGTCGTTTTCAACCATTATTATGTAACATTTGTCTCCTCGTAAAAAATACGAATTTTCAAAATTCCATTACAAACAATTTATAACAAATTAATAAGATAAATGGGGTTGTGTGACAAAAACCTTACTTTATAATATTAGATACTTTATAAGAATTAAAAATACAAACATAATAATACAAAAAATAATTTTACGCCCTTATAACGGCTAAATGATAATAATGCTATAACTTTAGTAGTAAATTTGCTAATTCAATTTACTATTAATTTGATGGTTATCAGCTTAATTTTATTTATTTATTGCGATATGATTGATGAAATAACAATTTCAAAATCAAGTAATGAATTAATACAAACAAAATATATTAGTTTATCACATACAGCAAATAGAGATCATTGATTCATATTAAATTTATCACGTTTATTCATATTCAGTACGAATTTAATTTTAAATAGTAATATAATAAATTATAGTGAATATATTAGTTAGATACGTAATATGATGAACGGTCACAGATTTATGACAAACGCAATTTTTTTCTGTTTGTTGTTTTGTGTTTTTATTAGGTACTACAGTTTAAACAATATCGGTAACACACATTTTCAATAACTGAATTTTATTATTTATTTGTCCGTTAATAGAGTTAATGCAATTTACATATGCTTACCGCTATTTGTAATGTAAATAAACATAATATTTTATTATAATAGCTGCCCTATACAATCATGGAGATACGTACGATAAAAAATTATTTGTATATTAATTTTTAATTTTTTTTTTTGTGGGATGGGGGGGGGCATTTCCGGAAAATCTGTTAAATTTTGAACATCGACAACATTTATAATGCGATAAAATGTGTATATTAATTAATATGCAGCTATTTATGCTTAGAGAAATATGCTGGGGACCGAGCATAACACGTAGCTACGTGACTTTAGCTATATTTCTGGCATAATAATAAGTACCGATTATTGACGAAACAAATATGTTTCTAATATCTATAATATCATATCACAATATTATATTATGACACAAATCAATTTTGAAATTTAAACTATACGTACCAACATTCGCCACGTGTGTGAAGTTAGCCCACCCGCTTTGGCGGAGTGACTCAAAGTCTTCATCAATAGTTTGCGAGTTAATTTTGATAATTTGCGAGTTTACTTTGAGAATTTGCGGGTTAGCCGTTTTTGAGCTGCAAACAAAATAATAATGGGTGTCCTAAGTTCTCGTAGCACCCTCATATGGCTCTAAAATTTCGAAATGTATACCAAAAGATACGTCTATCGGCTATAATACAATAAATAACATTTTCTATGAGAGGTAATAATAATATTATGGCGTGAAATTGCATTTTTTTTTTTTTTTTACTATAATCATTATGGTTATACAGCTGAAGATCACCTCCTAAACATCCGTAAAAGAATGTGTATAAGACTAGAACCCCGATGAGTGTAAACACTGGAGCAAACACTGCACCGGTGTGGTACAACTCTCTACCCTATTTTCCCCTCTTGTTATTATAATTATTACATTGTCCCGAACCTCCGTAATTGGCACTAATTAATATTTTGATACAAGACGTGTAAAATTGTTTAACCTCCGACGCCGACGCTTTGGCGTGAACTCTGCGGCAATTGTTAGACACAGTAAAAAGGGTTCGAGGATCGAGGACGATAAATTAGTTTTGCTTGGCAAATGTCGTACAGTTGAATAAAGGTCGTGGGCGCGCACGCACTACTATAGTCGTACGAACGTGGTCGGTGGGATAATGTGCCTATATTCCAAAAAAAAAAAAAAAAAGGAAAGAAAAAAAGAATAAAGAATGAAACTCTAGACCGAGAAACTTTTTGAATTACTTTTACCACCCGTACTCAATTCGAAGTCGGACGATCGAGCAACAATCATGATAATAACAACAATGATAATAAATGTTATTATAAGTTTTTTTTTTTAGGATTTTCATCTAATCATACCTACTTTTAGAGCACAGGTACTTAAAGTGTTAAAAAAAAATACCCATATTATGCCGTTTGGGTTCAGAGTGAGATAAGCGACAACTTATACTGCAGCAATATAATATGGATCATGTGGATTTTTTCTCCGACTTCAACATTATTATCATCGTATTATGTGCCTTATAGGTATAATTCAAATGATAATAAATACCTACACGTTTCCTTAATACATAGCAAAGTATCACAATGTAAAATGTATGAAGTTTCAAAGTACTATTTGAATTAGTTTTTCTTTTTATGAATTATTGGTTTTAATTACAACGCAAGTCAATTATTTTAATTGTATTTCTGTTCAGTTTATACTTTCGATAATCTTACCTAGAAAGTTCAGACTAACCACGAGCTTTATCCATTCATCAGTTGTATTCGTCATTTCACCAATCAATAGAAACATAAATAATAATAATATTATGTTAGTCGTGTTATACATTATATTCAAAACACAATGCTTACCTAGAGGAGCTTTATTATAACATGGATTTATTTGTTGACATTTTAGTTGATGGTTTCCAATAAATTAATCCATTTACTCCTAGACGAAAATATTAAAAAAACCGGAAACGATCACTTCGAAGTACCTACTATTATTCAGACTACATATCCAATCGTTTAGAAAAATCTAAAACGATAATATGAAATCGACATATATTTTACAAGACTTCTAAAAACCAAATTTAATAGATTATTATTTACAGACTTCCATTTTTGTGATTTGTCGTGTTATACGATTTATAGTTTACTCATATGATTTTATAAATAGTTTATTACACAGTTACGTATTCAACGAAGAATTATTGCGTACCTATCTGATAAGTTTAACTATTACTGACGGTGGACTATGGTAAAATATAATATATGGATGAAACTTCATAGTTAATATACTTTATTAAAATCTAGCTAGCGTATTAAGTTCTAAACAGAGCTAGTTTGAAGGGTTAGACATCCGGTTTGCTGTCTTTATCCGTTTTTGATATTTTTGTACGGGATAAACTGTGTTCGATTTGACGAGAAATCAAGTTTATATGGTATACTTTGAAGAGGGCGTTTTTTTATTTTCTCAATAATTTATCTAAGTGTGTAAGGAACAAGTGCCGTCAACCATTGAAAAATGTTACTGAAGAAATGTCAGCGTGCATGGGATTTTTTCCGATATCTACACAATTGTTTTTGAATCCAATAGGCTATCGGTGCTTTCAGATTTGATACCACAATAGTCAACTATCACGTGTCAAAAAGATTAGAACTCTATTTGGGATTTTTAGATGATTTAAAAGCAACGCGGTCGGCTTTTTCATATTCGATTGCACATAAAAATTATTGCATGATATATCATAAAATATAATTTACATCTATGTGTAGCTATTATTTATTAATATTTAAAAAATATTGTGCAAATAAGAATACATATTTTTATAGTCACACAATGTGCATTAATAATTCAGATATAAAACACCGCTGTCTGGGCGTATGTGAGTTTTATTATTTTTCAAAATAGGTTAAATATTATTCTCATGAATATAAAATATATCATTACTGCGTTCTTAAGGTGTAGATGTTATAGTAACGTAGGTATCATAATTATTATATTTTGCGTTTGATAATTCTTCACTATTTTATACTTTACGAATTGTAGTCGATGTCACAAAATGATAATAATATAACGCATTAATATAATGTTCTATACATCACGCCATTTATTTTCCGTCTGTAAACCTTAAAAGAATGTTACTCGAATTGGGCTACGAAATGAAACAATAAGATCTGTAATTTTAACTTGAGAAATAAGAGAATAAGGTCAACATTCCTTTTGAATTCCCAAGTCAATAGACAAGAAGGAAAGTCATAAAACGTATTCGACACATTGATCTATGTTTCCCAAAAGTCTTAGCTTTATCCTTAACCAAACTTGAGTAGCAACGAACTGCGTGTAGGTATGTTTTTTTCCAAAATAAGATCAGTTCAACTTTTTGGTCGGCTACTGTAGATATATTTGTTATTTTTATTTTATAAAGGTAGGTCCAGTAGGTATTATTCAAATTTACTTTAATCTATTTATGTTACAAAAAAATGTAACCCTCAGTAATGATTATAATATAAAATAATGTATAGGTACATAAGAAAAAAATAATAATAATAAAAAAAACAACATCAACTGGTTATTTGCAATTTATGACACCTTATCGATTCATCAAACGGGTTTAAAAAAATAATATTATTCTCATTTGCACGATAAAATACTTATTTTAAAAATATTTTGTATTTATATAATTGTAAAAATATAAGTCAGCTGGCAAATACAAATATGTTATTGAATTCAATTTTAGCACTTCTATTACAACAGTGACCTACTTCATAACGAAGTACACTCAACACCTACAACTATACAGCAATATGACTTTCTGGGGTTTTCTTAATGTGTGAATGTATTTAGTTGACTAGGCATGTAATTTAGTGCTAAAAGTTATTTTGTAAAAATTAAACAGAAAGCTTGTCATTAAGATCTTAACTGTAGGAAGTTCACAAAAACCAGCCACAGGTGCAACCAAATGTTCAATGTTCAAACTATAGTTAAACTTTCAGATCCTTCAGTTAATAATATATTATCCCAAATAAAAGTTGTTGTTCCTAATTTTTTTTTTTTTAATTCAATTTTTTTATCACATATCATTAGTTTATGTCAAGTAGCTACAATGTGGTTTTTTATAATAGGTATATAGTTTTATTTAAGATTTAAATTAATTATCTAGCTAAAATTTGACTATAGCTACGTAGCCTACGTATTTGTATTAAAATATCTCAATTGTTAATAAATGTAATAATTCTCAGTTGAAATACATCACAATGTATTCAAATTTATAATTAAAAATGTATAATTTAAAGTACCGAGTACTTAACCAGATCAACAATATATATATTATTTTAATTTTATTCACTGAAACGTGGATTCATTCTTAAATTTAATTAAAAGAATAACAATTTCAATTAGCATCACTGCGTAACGTGACGTTTTTCAAACCTGCTTTTGTTTTATGTTTTTGTTCTGTGTACTAAAAGTTATTATTATAGTATTTGAATGTGTAACATAGACATATGCTACATTTACTTAAAAACATAGTTTTTTTAACAGAAAATATAATATTAGTTTATAATTAATATAAAATAAATTTTTAAAAAATATAGAAAATAAAAATGATATGAATTTTTAACTTAATGGACAACGTTTTTATGAAAACTTATATTGATCATATATATCTTATATCTTCATGATTCAATTGTTCGTTTACTGATTTAGACCAAAGGTCTTAGTCAATGATCATCGTCACAATATTGGATAGTGCTATAGTATGAATATTAGGATGATCATGACGTGATCTACATATTTATCTATTCATAATGACGTAATGTATGTTTAACTATACGCACGACAATACTCCTTCCCCCTCCCACATCGGTAAGACGTGAGATATGAGTGGACTACACTCCCAGTGGAGTGGTTCCTACTAGGAACTTCCTAGTTGAAACTGGGAACGGACGACAGCCATCGACGAGGGCACGTGGAACCACAAATTACATGACGTGTTGTGCCATGAACCAAACCGATTACTGAGTGAGTTATAGTCTTTTGTATCACTCCGTTCCACATTTTTCATCACTATACCAATTTCATTTTTCCTTTCCTATTTCTTCACTAATATAATATGATACAATTATAATATGTTTATGTAATAAAATCAGGGGTTGGAAAATATTTCAAGGGAAAATAATAATAACTGTTGTATAAATAATCTTTATTTTATCTCGTACCTATTGGTAGTAATATTACTGTTATACGGCTTACATTTTTAACGTAAGCCCCGTGCAGAAAATATAAGTCTTGATTTTGTACTTCTATAGAACTTGAAGAGGAGAGTATGAAGAATAAATAAGGCCATTAGCATCATTCTGCCAAGGAATGTCTGCAGGTAGGTTGTAACCCCCGCAAAGTATGGAGGTATATTTTGTATGGAGTTATTATGACCCACCTTAGTTGAACACAAATTTTCGTATACCAATGAGGACTCCGCCGTCTCAATTTTCTCTGTTTGAAAACCCGATGAAAAATTATATTAATAATAATTTAAAACTTTTTTTTTGTTGTTCAATATTAAGGCTTCGAAAACTGAGGTCATTAGCCTGCTACTGTGGGGTAGGGTACTGTTGGTTTGTGTGTATGTGTGGCAAGGATCCGTCACTAAAAATCCCGGGTGGCCACCCATCCGGGAACTAGACAGTGACACCCACCGTTGCGTACACTCAGAGCACATTCTTGACTGAATGCAAACACCACGGAGCAACTTTTTTTATTTTTAATTATCTATTATATTACTATCGATGAGTATTTCGATCGTGTCAGTATTCGTAATTTGTATTTTATCATTGGTCGATTCTAACACCTGAATATCTGATCTATATGACTTGGTTTGTCCGTTTTAGTTTAACGAACACTCCGCAATGTATCAAACACATACCTACCTAAACCATCTAATAAAAATGTAATTTTCTCGTATTGAAATATTAAAAATGTATCTACGAATAATAATAATAATAAATTGAGCTAGTTTTTTGGCTATTGAAAAGTAAAAAAATATTGTTAATTATTGTTTTAAAAAAATGTATTTGTCGTAGACTCGATTTAATGGTCTTACTGCCTTACTACTTATGTTAGGCGTTCGGCTTAAAACTTAAGAGTATTAAATGACATAGTTAGTTGAAAACCCCATCAAATTGTATATTGGTTTTTATTTTTTATATATACTGTCAATACATTATTGCAATCTGTTAATTTAATTTGTATTACTTATTACTTATTCGTTTCCATAAACTATGCCTTGAGGGGGTGTGGGGCATTTCAGACTCCCCCCCACGCCTTTGATTTCTTGAGTACGCCATTGATATAATCTACCGGGTAAAATCTAGTACCTAGTAAAGAATCTCAAAGCCATAACTTAAAATTAAAGAAGCATTTGTAATGGGCTTAAACTTTTATGAGTTTTATTTTAAGTTCTTAATAAAGAATAATAGTTCTCCTTAAATGGAAATTATTAATGGAAACTTGCTTTTTGAATGTCTTAATAACAATATCATTTAACTACTATAATTTATTATTTTTAATTAAGAACATTGTCTTGCACATTCATTTGTCCTACCTTTAGCATTATTACAACTTCTAGTGCGTAATTTATATTTAATTTTTAATAATAAATTTATATTTTAGCACATTAGGTAATATGAGGAAGTTGTAATACGATATTAATATCAAGTATTTATTATTACTAAACGTAGTTTACAAAACACAATTCCAATATTTTTAATTACGAATTAAAGTCTACTTGAATATTTAAATAGCTATATCAAATATTAACTTTCTTAACAATAACTCAAGGTAGTTATTATTTTATGTGTTTCATTCATTAATTAGGAATGTATGTTATATAGATGTTAAAATAAAACCCAACATTTTAAATTTGGATATAAACTAATAAACAATTAAAACTGTTATGGACGTTGAAGATAGAGAGAGGGTAAGTATGTAATCAAACTAAATTGTGAGCACATTTTTTTAGTATAGTATGTCGCATATTATTATTCTTTTTTATGTAAGCATTTAGGTAGGTGAATTAAAATACAATTTTACATAATGAACCATTATTTATTATTTTTATTTTTCAGTTGCAAATTGTAATATAACACAGCAGTTATTGTGTCAGTTTAATATTTACTAGTTTTATAATATTATTGATAAATACAATATTATACTAGTATTTACAATCAATACTAAACTTTACCTAATCTTGTTTTAATGTTCATCCAATTTATTGTTCATATTGTTTGTATACTATATTTTTAAATGGTTTTAATAATTTAATTACATTACTAAACGTCCAATTACTTTGTCATTGATCACTAGGTGGTACAACAGTAGTAACTAGTAGGTGGACCTAGAAGCATCAGACCACCAATCACCATTGTATCTACTTGAAGTCTTAACAAGGGTCGTTTTTCAAAGTTAATTTTACCTTAAAAGTTATTAATAGTCATATTATACTCAACGTTGTTTTATACCAGACGACAAGACTCAAATTGGTACTTATCAATTAAGTGCTAAACTAATTTGCATGTTGAAAATTTCCATTTGAATGTATTAAATTAATGTTTTATAAATTTAATTCGAACAATTTTTTTAACTTTTTATCATAAACTTCGATAAATATCTAGATGTTAATATCTAGATTATATTTAAATTCTATGGACTAAATGAGACTAATTATTTTCATTTATCGCATACAGAATTTAAAATATTTAATTTTTGGAATATTAACATCCAAATTATATAAAATACCTAATAGCTATCAATTAGTTTTGTTTTTTCCTTCATTATACTTTGTTAAATGTAAAACAGACAACAATGTTATACTATATGTAATTAATACGTCATGGACAAAAAATAATTTAGTGTTTAAATAGAATTATACTCATTAGGTTAAAACAATTGACTAATGTTGTTTGTAGACATTTAATATAAGTACATCTTGTTTTTATTATTTTTACTGTACTACAATTTGCAAGCATAATTTTGATATAAATCATGCCAAAAGCTTTGTACATATTATATTACTAAAAGGTAGTGGTTGTTTTCTAAATTATTTCACAATGAACTTAAAATATGAACCATGAACGGAAACTAAAGAACGGTTTAATTATTTAAAACCATGTTTTTGTTTGTAAATAATACATTCAAGGGGAAAAAATTATATTATATTATTATACTGTTTGTGTTTTCAATAATAATACACATTTAAATATTATAAAAGTATATTATATTTTTTTATTTTATAAGTAAACTTCGGATAAGTATATTGCTATACAGATACCAATATAATATTTTTAAATAAAAATTACAATGTCAAATTATTAATGAATTTTCTTATTTATGTATCTATAATTAGGTACTTATATAGTATATACCTAATACAAATATAGTAATGGATTAATATTATTCAATTTAACATGTAAATATTATTATTTGAGTTTTATTATTATTTGCTTATGGATTTCGAATAAAACCTAATTTACGAACGTAGACTTAACTAAAAAAAAAATCTACGTCACTAACAGTTTTTTTATTTATGCGCATTATAGGTATGAACTAGGTCGGTACCTTAAAAGAATTGAAGTTTTAATAAATAATACTGTATGTACAAGCTAAGAATCATAACATTATGCACGTAGTTTGCAAACAAAGAATATGGTATGATATTACAGAAGTTTTATAGGTATACTATTTTATTCCACAAAAATATTTATATTTAACATATTTATTCAGTCAGTTGAATTTATTTTGAATTTTCTTTAGTGGGTAAGTAATAAAATAAATAAAGAATATTGTATTAATGTTTATTTATAGCCTTATAGGTATACCTATATTTTGCTTACGTGTTACTGCGTACCCATGTGCACGTCGGTGAGTGAATACTAACAGTAACCGGTGAATGTCATTGACACAAACCTAAACTGTTTGTGAATGTTGATAAATTGATTAAAACTGCATTTTACACACTGTTGAATCAATATAATTTAGTAAACGCGATTTTTACTATAGTACAAAACACTTTAAAGTTTAAAACTTTATTTGTAAATTTCATTTGCCGCAATAATTACACTACACGTTTGCTTCGCACATCAAAAAATCTCATTCTGGGATCAAGCAATAAATTATAATAATAATAATAATAATAATAAAAAAAACACAACGAAAATCTGTCTTCAAGTACTGGCAATAAAAATGTTTCGTAAGTCAGAACATATTAAGTGTCTTCCAGATCATGATGTATATATACTCATTGTACACATACATTCACATCAGACGTTTATCTTGAAAAAAATGGATCTCGAAAGCATTTTAGCTGTTTCGTTGGATATATTACAAAACTATTTTTAGACATTAGCTGCCAGAAGTGATTTTATATATCCATAAATCAATTTCCATTGTGCAAAAACTACATCGCTAGATGACGTATGAAAAGATGTTATCTACTTAAAAAATTACGGACAAGTATAAAAAATAAGATGTAAAATATTGGATGGCCAAAACATTTTAGTTGTACAAATTATTGGCATTTCGTATGATAAAAATACCATGAGAGTTTATATAACACCGATATGTAAAATAACTCATTTCAGATGTACCTATATAGTTTATATAAAACATAAAAACTTTACTATATCTTCTAAAACTATCTTATATCTTTTAAAACAATTATTGTACGAATAATTATTCAATGTCATAAATTAATTTAATAACTAGGCACGTCTATTATAATAGATCATCTAGAATAATCACTTAGACTTATATTTTTTTTTTATTAAACTTGGCTTTAGCATGAGAACTGTATTTTAATTTATACCGATAATTCGTGGATAAAAATCATATTCTGAACCAATGTAAATAATTCAAACGTAAGTAAATAGGTTTGTATAATATTTTTTTGGGAATTTATTTTAAAACATACATATTTCTTTACTTTGATTAGAAAAAAAAAAGTAAAAATCTGTCTGCGAAAGTGTGAATTATTAGTCTGAATAAAAACGACCAAGTAAAAAATAGAAAAAACAAAAGAAAAGTTGGTGAACATAAGAAATAATTTTTGTGTCAGAAACAGACATAATAAGTAAAATATCTGAAAAAAAGAACTGTGAAGTTCTGAAAAAAGGTATTTTATTTCCGAAAAGTATAATATATAAATCTATAAAAATTCTTTTGATGTGTCTTACCTTAGTTTTGTTTTTTTAATATTTATCTTTACCAATGAAACCAGAATATAGGTACTTGTGAAGTGCTGAAGAAATTAATTTAATATCCCAAAATATATGTTGCTCGGTTGAAAAAATTTGCATTTACTCTGCATACATAAATTATTTGAAAATGATCAGTAATTTAATTACTGATAATTAAGTATAAATACTTACATTTTCTACAATTTTAATATGACATCATATTATTATTATTATTTATTTGTAGAATCCTCATTTTTTTTTATCATTTTTAATATTTGTAATATTATATTCATTATGTAAGAAAATATATAATATAAGGAAATATGAGATATGAGTGAAAGTGTATGAAAGTAGTACATAATAATATGTAGGTACATAATATACAAACTTCAAAAAAACAATGTTTGGACGTACAAATACACAAATTACACAAACATTTTCCCGATATTGATATGATACAAATTATATGAAGTTGATACTTTTAAAAGTCATTAGTATTAAAATTCCCTGTAGTTTTTACAATAATCGGAACAATAAAAACAATATTTCTGTAGGCTGTAGTTTTCAATAAAATAGATGTTGATTCATGATTGCTTGCAGCTGCGTAGGTACTTCAAAAATGATACTTGAAACTTTCGACAAATATATTTTATATTAACATTTTCTAGAAATTTTATAGTTTTAATTTGTATTTTGGCTCTTTTTGAGACATTGTTATTATTTTTTTTTTCTGTTTATGTTGAGAACGTTTTTTTATCTATGCCTAAAAATGTATAATAAATGGTTCCTCATAAGCAGATTGTACATTAATATAAAAATATTAAAAACGAAAATGCAACATTTTTTTTATATAGACATTTAATGTTTAAAATTTGACGAAATTTGATATTTAAATTACAAAAGAAAAGTAAAATTATCTTTCCTCTAACAATTTTAGTTATTTCTTGTAATATTGATTATATTTTGAAAATTATTACGTAGTGCGTAATTATTATATTTTATTAAATATTTGAAAATCGTATGCATAAGTACTTTACATTCATTTGTCGTTACTGACCAACAAAAAATAATAATCACGTGGATAAATATATTATACTTCTTTGTTAATTAATTATTTTTGACGAAACAATAGAACAATATTATAGTTGTAATTTTACAAAATATATAAATAATAGTACGCCTATATAGGTTAACAGGTATGCATACGATACAATGCTTTTTACCAAACACCAAATGGGCCTAAATGCCTAATGACAGCAATGAAATACACAGATATTTGAACTATTTTACAGCCGTGACGCAAATAATAAATAACCACAGGTACAACACATTTGGTAATGCGTGAATAGGTATATATTATATGGTTATGTATATATAATATGTTTATGAATAAATATATATGAATGTATGTTTTACACTTTGAACCACCGCTTCACTCTTATACTATTGTGAGTGGGAATCCATTTTGTAACACATTTGTACGCCGGGAGAGTTAAGGTTCCTTCTTTGTAAAACCGAATACATTAAGGTAGATGAATATATTTTAGTAAAGAAAAACAATTTTATTTTTCGTTCCGAATAAATTTAATTTTACGAGAGATTCAAACATGATCCGTATGCTTTTGACAAACGTGTAATGTACTAATGTGTTTTCTTTTTTTTTCTAACTACGATACCCTGTGTATAATGTATACTCAACTAACCTGTAGTAAGTTGAATCACACTTTCACGTGCTGCACACGTCACGTGTGAATAAAAAAACCCGCACAAATAATAACATAATAACCATATAAAAGTAGGTATATATAATAGCATTAATTATAATACTCTTTAAATGATTTAAAACTGTTCGCATTGTGATTGTGTTGAATTCACCCAACACGCTTTCCACGAAAATAATATATAAAACAATATGAATTGTTAATTTTAAATTCAGGCGAGCAATTTATATAATATATTATTATTTCGGAGAAAAGAGGTACAGTATGGTTGAAATAAATAAGTTATAAGAAAAAATATTCTATTTAAGATGAAAGTAAGCACTATTTTAAGTAAAATGCGTAACTATTAAATGTTTGAGCTTTAGTTAAATATAAAGCTTTGGATATAAATGCTTAAGTTTTCTACACTACAAGTGTGGATCATACGAAAACATAATTTAATGAAAGTCGGACACGGATTTTATCTTAGGAATGCCGACAGCTATAGCAAAATCACTAACGTTTGAGAGAAAAGTTTCAAAAAATATTATTAACAGCCGTATAGTTGCTAAACTATATATAAACCGTTCGTAGCGTAAATAATTTAGACTGATAGTAAAAAATGACCTGCACTCAGAAAGGTTTTTTATGAATCTAAAAATGCATTGTTCATTTATAAAAAAAAAAAACACATGTTTGAGTGCCGATGTCAGCTAAGCAAGTCGAAAGTTCAGCACTCGGTCATTTTATTCGATCCATGGTTTTTATTTTATTATTTGACGCCTAATGATATAGTGTTTAAATATGTATCTTAAGCACTTTGTAGTAATTTAGAATTCTTTTAAAAATTAATTGTGTTTCTATTTTCCTTTCCGAACAAAAATAACAGTCAATAGTTATTGGTTCGACCCTGAACAACATCATATTAAGGAGTTCACTAGTTTGTGTTTCCTGGATGTATGTTTGTCATGATGTCTCGAAAATCTTTATCGTGACCTGGGTACATTCCGTTACTAGTTGGTTGTTATAAATGCATACAATGCATAATTTGATAAATTACATTACCCTTCTGGTATCCGTTTTCATCACATTTATTGTAATTTATTAGATATTTTATTTTGTTCCCTAACGTTTTTATTTATGATAGGAATCGAATAAAAATAGAAATAATTGAAGCAATTTGGAAAAATGTTATTATAATAGTTGTTCAACATTTTATAATTTAGAACCAAAATACAATTATTATTAGTTAATTTAAAAATTGATAAGTAGTAATATAACCTATATTGGTACATAATAACTTATAATAAAAATAAAAATATTTTTTATTTTTACGGAATACATTTTTTTTTTGAATCTTGGTTTTTATTTTACTAATCTGGTCACAAATTCGTTAATATGACGTTTAAGTTATTTTATCAACGCTGGCTCAATGTTATTTTTAATTTTAAAAATCGTATTAATTAATTCTATAAATTTGTAGCAAATATTTAATTTTTATATGGTAACTCATAGATAGTCCTTGCGATAGAGCTCAGATTTTAATACCATAAATAATATTATCTTAGAATGTATTTATTACCTTAAGTTTTTAAACACTAAGAAATATACAATAAAACATCAAAAAATGCTCTCAAATAATAAAAGAAAATTTAAAATATCAAAACGTTTAAATGAAAACCAAGATTTGTAAAAAAAAAAACAACAAAACACAATCATACAAGAAGTATAAATAATAATAGAAACAGCAAATGCATACGATGGATCCAATTAATAATTACTAACAATTAAACAAGTCAATAACATGCTGCATGTAACATTCATGTATAGTAATAACATTTTATTAGAGGCAAACGATATTACTATCGTGTATGTTATAATTTCTACGAAAAATACGATTGTTTTCGTTTACATCAGGGAACACAATAATAATGTTAATTATTATTAGTAATTCATGCACTATCTTTCTATACCTAGGTAAAAGTCAATACAACAGACGGGCGTGTAGGTATTACCTCACGGATGTCATCGTCGTCATCTAATATTTTTACATTCCTGCTATCTAGTAACGGATATTCAGAAGGTAAAATGTTATTAAAATTCCCATATTATCCGAAAATACAAAAACAAAAAAAAATTCTATAAAATGTCAGTACAAACATTTATTTAAATTTAAAATTAGACACCAAAAAGGGTGGGTAAGTGGATTAATACCTAATGGTATTAAATTTGAATTCAATGATATAATTGTATAAGAAAAACGATTCTGAGCCGAGACGGTTTGTCAGTGTGGATATTTTATTTTATATTTATATTGTTATTTCATATTATTAATGTGGTAGCCGATAAGTTGAATTAATATCATAAAATTACACCAAAACAACTAAAATCTTTATTCTTGGTTATTTAATATTTAATTTTGTCCAAATTTTGATCATAAAATAGCTATAAAAAAATATTTTTGAGGTGTTTTAGTTACAGAATGACCTACTTACGTAAAACCTTGTTTTAAATGTTCAATATCCTTAGCTATAAAAGTTGAAAATGTCATCAATTTTTAAATTTAAAATTTGATAAATGTTGTCAAAAATAGAACTTTAAATACTTATAAAAAATTGTGCCAATGTATTTTTAATATTTTTCAACTACTATCGTAATAATATATTAGGAACCTTGTATTAAATTTTCAAGCTTTTTGACCCAACGAATAAAATTTTAATGACATTTATAGAAAAAAAACTAAAAAAACTGTAAAAAGAATATGACCGTAAATAGCTCAAAACCAAACAAAATATTTTGAAAATTTTATCAAGTATAGGAATTGATGATATAAACATATGATATAAATTTAAAGTATCTTCAAATATTTGTTTTTGAATGATGGTAAATCAAGAAAATCACTACATGAGAAATCGAGTGTATTTCCAATATTGTAAGAATTTGAACTTCAAACGTTCGTAAAAATTTAATCTGACTTTTAGATAGATATTTTTTTTTTTGAAAAGGTAGGCAAACTTAAGATAAATCTTGAATTAAATTTTCAAACCTTAGATTTAAAAGGAAAAGTTTTTATGAATTTCTAACTAAAAATAATTTGCACATTTTCGTGATTTTTACGTATTTTGCTAAAATTTAAACTTTAAATGCTTATTAAAAAAAATTGTGACTATAGATTTTTAATATTTTTTTAAGAGTCATTGTAACAATATATTAGTATCCTTGTATTAAATTTTCAAGCTTTTATACCCAACAAATAAAATATAATTGACATTCATAAAAAAAAACCTAAAAAAATAGGAAACTGAGTATGTCCGTAAACAGTTCAAAACAATTCAAAATATTTTGAAAATGTTATTGTCTGTATAAAATGCTAATATAAACAACCAGTGAAAATTGTATGTATTTGCGGTCATTTGTTTTAGAGTAATACCAAAATACAAAAACGATTTTGCGTAAAAATTCCTGTTTGTCCTTAATTTGTATTTGTTTTCCCTGCACTTTTGAAAACTATTGGGAATTTTAAAAATGGTCTCCCAAATCCACTAACTAAATTTACTCTCCCATCAAACAAGGTACTGTTGAAGAAAAATGAAACATTATTTCGACTACTTAATGTGTACACAGACACGAAAAAATTAAAAATTAATAAATTAATAAAAATTAAAAAATTAATAAAAAAAACACACATCATTGTAAAATCAATACATTCATCGCTCCGCTCAGAATCTAAAATGAAAAACTAAATTTAAAAATTATAAACCTACTCTATCTGAGACAAAATGTTGGTACCTAGACAATACAATGCGCTAACATTCGGAAAAAAATACATTTTACACACAAATCCACGTCTTAGTGTCTAAGGCTTAGACTAATATGTGTACCTAGGTAATATTGTTTACACAATAAAGTGTTTAACTTTCAACAAAGTAGGACGGACGGCGAACGATAGGCCGGGGAGGCGATACGATGGCTTAATTTAACCCGTTTGCGATGGACGTGTTTTTCGAATAAACAGTGTTATAACTTATAAGTTATACAGGCTGTATAATAGCTTCGCCATGAACATCGTTATTACATTATACACCATGAGCGTATGTACGCGTGGGCGCCGAACATCACTATAGCTGCCAAGTTTTCGGTCCATTTAAAGTTTGCCGATACGTGGTCCGGTAAAGTTTAAGTGTATTTGAATCTCTTTGACACACCCTTACCTCCATCAACCCTCCCGTTCAACGCTGCATCAGTGTTCTTTCAACTCACCCCACGTGTTAGCGGTAAATATTTTTCCCAGAGGAATTTTTATCCACGTTAAACGGATCAAATGCTTTATTGTTTCTCCATCGTTCTACCTTGTTATGCACAGCTTTTAATCATCTAACTATCCTTCACAAAAATAATCTGAGTTTGAATACCATATTGTAATACAATATTATCAGTATCGTATTATAGGTGTAACGTTTATTTTATTTCAAACTAATTGGTATAATTATTTTCTTACTCGACACATACCTATACATACTATGTGTCTCATATGTTGGGTCCCAGATAAAAAAAAATGTTTGATAGGTTATTTGCGTCACGAGATTATAGACCCAAATTAAATACTGATTTAATGATTTGATGTAATTTTTATCGAATAGGTAATCAGATGAATTGTAGTAAACCACTATCGTTTAGGTAATGTTTATGATACGCCCTATATACATTACAATTTAGCATAGGTAGTCTATAATAATAATATATTCTTGGTTGTTGTCTGGAAATATCATATTTTATTGAAATTTTAGTGTGTCGTAACACCCTTAACGACGAAATTATGAAAACCAGTGATCTTTAAGTTAATGTTGTGCAGTTCTGAATGGAATAAAAAATGATATATCAAAGATGGTTTTACTTTTAATGGATTTAGTGAATTATGTAATTGCGCATCACTATATTATGAAAACGTACGCAAGTGCCTTTAGCTTATTTTAAAAAACGAAATTATATAATTATTCGACATGATAATTTAGTTTATCATCACAACTCAATAACATCGTCAATACTTCAAAAACCAACTTCAACGAATTCTCTAAAAAAAATAATAACCATCAAGGATCTACAATAGTCTCACGAAAGTCTAACAAAAATGTTATGCAAAGGTACAAGCAATATACCTAATAGTTTTTCGTTAACTATGACTGATGTTATAATATTTGTACGATAAAATATGTGTAACGCGCGTAGATTAATTTTTTCGAAAGTTCCTAAATCTATACAAGAAGTGCACGACGCGTTATTAAATATATGTTATAATATTAACGAAATATCAATAGAAAATCTTATTCCAGTAGATAATGGAAACAAATAATGTTATATAAACTCATATTGTATTCATGTGAAAAAAAAAACAGTGGGTGCATACATTTTAAATACATGTATTGTAATAGGTAAAGTACTGTATGATACGTATGTTGATTAAACAGTTCGACGTTGTTCCGATTTTTTTTTTACCAATTACTTCTAACCATAAGTAAAAAAATTCTCTTTTATAGGTAGGTATCTGACATTTTTGTTTTTACCGAACAAGAAAACAAAAACGAATATTCATGCATTTCATTATTTTATAAGCGAACGTTGAAAAAAGTGGGCAAGTCGATAGGTAATGCTGTGTTATAAAATAGGGGTAGAATGTCAATTAATATACGGTAAAATAAACGTGGGGATAAAAATAATAATAATAATTAAATAAATAAAGACGTATAAAAGTAAAAAAAAATGTTTATTAAAATACAATATCAAATAAAAAATGCCATCTATTCGTAATAATAATATGCCAAAAATAGTATTTATACATTGCATTGTTTTGCCTTGTTTTGCATTTATATTTAATCTGGGATGCAAGGATGTGTAGATACACAACTGATTACTTTTTTTGATAATTATTTATTTATATGCCTCAACAGCTAAGGTTATTGGCGTTTCTAGATATGCGTTACAATAAATTAAAGTTGTATGCAAAATATTTTAAATACGATAGTTACATGAATGGCTTGAATTTATTATTGTAATTACATAATATGATATAATCAATGTGTAAACACGGTTACTTATAAATATGTCACGGATGCAACTAGCATTTAATATTTTTTAATACATTTTTTTTATAAATATTATATATTATTAAAATATGTTTCAACAAATTATTGTTTTTACAATGAGTTTAGATATGAAACTTATACCAAAAAAGATAAATGGGACGCAATTAAACATATTATCACGATGTTAATTTATTTATTGAAATAAACTTGTACTTATTACACGACACAATTATTTTATAGATTATTCTCCAATAATAAGATTTTAACTGTTTCCTAGATTATTTCTTTGATATTAATACATATAATACATAATATAATATAATTTACTAATATAATATAATTTACTAATATAGTAATATTATACTAATATATATATATCAGATATACTAGTTATGATGGACTCGTAACATATAAATATTACAATTCCTAGAAGCCTACCCATTTACATTTTACAATTCCATAGTCTTTATAAATCTTTTTATCTATAGACCTAACCTGAACTGAGCGATGAATGTATTGATTTTACAATGATGGGTGTGTTTTATTTATTTTTTTGAGTCTTTCCCCACATTTTGGAGCAATAAAATGCTTTGGTTTTAAACTTTGAGAGTGGTTTCTGGTACGTATCAAATTAGATCCAACTATAAAATGAATGACTGTAGACACTTAAAATGTTTCAAAAAATGTCTGTATTATCATTTTCTGCGCATATGGTATCATTTTCTAAACATTTTGACCATATTTTAACTATTATAAACATTTTCAATTTTTTTTCTATTAATGCCGATATAAATTGTCAGCTTGGTCAAAACTTTAAATATTGAATACAAGGTTCCTCTGATTGTTATTATACCTACTTAAAAATATTAAAGATAATTGTCACATTTTTTATTTAAAGTTCAAGTTTTCAAAAAATTCATCAAAATTACAAAACGTCGTACGCACCTATTTAAAAATGAAATAAATATTTTATATTTTGTAGAGGACGGTTTTTTATACAAGTTTCCTCATAAGTAGGTAGTTTATTCTGATAACCACAATCTTTTTAATCGACAAATGAAGTTCAAATGTTGACAATATTTAAACGAAGAATAATAATTTTAGTTATTTTGTTCTAATTTAAAAATATTATTTATGGGTAATTGAAACTTTTTGATAATGCTTATATTATGATTAATTATTGTTTAAATGTACAAAGAAGCAATACAACACATAATAACACAAATAAAGCAAATTATTATTAGTAATTGATAAAAAATTAATCTAAAATCAAATAAAATCGGTAATATTTAAAAAAAAAAACTGCAATCAACGTTAAAACGTGAAATGTAAATAATACAATAACTTTAGAACAGATTACAATATATACCATGTCACGATTGAATAAAAACTATACTGCAAACTAAATTCAAAATCTAAAAGGCTAATGAAAAGTAAGCCATTTATTTAATAGCTAAAATTGTAGATGTAAATTCATAAAGTTACCCAGGGTTTAAAAAAAAACTTCACTCGATTACAATTACAAATAACCAAGGCTGACACACCGTCTCCGTTCAGAATCGTTTTTCGTATACAATGATATATCATTGAATTCAAATTTAACACAACCATTACGGCATTACCTATACAAAGACCCACTCAACACTTACAATTGTACAGCACAGTTGAGAGCGGTAACCACTTGCCCGCCTTTTTTATTTAATTTTGTTAAGAATAAAGGCTTCGACAGCTAGGTCATTAGCCTCGTTGCGGGATTTAAAACTTTTACGAAGGTAGGTTTATTATTATTATAAATGTTATCATACGCAAAGACATGTTACAAATATTTAAGCTATGGTAACCAATTTATACCATCAACCTATTCTGCACACTGTTTTACGGTAGGTATTGACTCAAAAGTTAATAACTGCAAGAATATAACAATATGATATATCATATATATGATCATACATTATTAAAATAATTAAATATTTATAATAATATAATAAATGATGCGATGATTTCTGCAGAAATTAAATCAATCGACGTAATATCTAGGTACTACTAATTTAATTATTTATTTTAATTGAAATATCAAAAATCATCATCATGATATGCTTGATATAGGCTCACAGACCGTCTCTGCTGCTCAGAATCGTTTTTTGAATTTGAATTTAACACATCCATTACAGTGACCCGCTAACTACACTTACAACTGTACAGTACTGTCAGTACTATAGCAGACTGCAGAGCGATACCTACCCACTTGCCCACCTTTTTTTATTTAACTATATTAAGAATAAAGGATTTGACACCTAGGTCATTAGCCTAAATATTTTATATTAACATTAATTATAATTTATATGAATATGCTGTATGCTTAACTATAAAATAGCATTTACAATTAATTATACCTATACAATTACATTTTTACATTTATACGTACATAATAATATTATATCCTACATTTTTATTTTTAAATATTGATAGGTAGGGATACTCATGAAAAATCCGCAGATAAGGTAAGTAGCTTTCGACATTTCGTAGTGTTAATAAATAATATAATATTTTAAATTTATTATTCCAGAGTTGTAAGCCGTTAGTGTCTTTTGACGTAAATAAATCCAATGACAATATTATCATATACCTAAACTCACTAATAACGGCACTGGCATAGCAGCTGCTCATTACGGATGAAAATCCCAACAACATTGTTGTTTAATACGACAAAATATAGTTGTGGTTACGACATATTATAATAATAATATGATACCTACTCAGTTTGGCACAAAAACGAATCCGTTCGCTGATAGACAAATCTTTTTTGGCTGCTGCGCCTAACGGCTAACGAGCGTCATAATATATGGTGGTGGGTGTTCGAAACATTATGAATATTATACCGACTGTGGCAGTGTTGTTCGACAAACGTAAACGCGATCATGCGTAATTGTTATTACAGAATAATAATATATGATAATATATTTTAATGTTTGATTTTTTCAAGTAGGTAAGACATTTTTCGATATTTTATGAATTGCGCAAAAATTATAAACTAATAATGTATATCTTTACGCTAATATTAAATGCAATTATTGTATTTACTATTATTATAATAATATATTACACATTAATATAACATAATAAAAAATATTATTATGATACCTAATACTTGTCATAAATTATAATAAATGTAAATAATATTATATTGTACGAATTTCAATATTAAATGTGTCATACCATGCAATGCAACAATGTGATAAAATAGGTTATATTCTAGATATTATTTTAAATTGAATTAGAATACACAAACTAAACATTGTAATAATATAATGATAATAAATAATAAAACTATATCTACTCCTATTGTTTAAAATTTCATAATATTAGTATGCAGATTAGAATATAGTCGGGATCCAGTTATAAATATTCCAATTTTTAATTATTGCAAAATATAATTTTAATGCATCTACATGACCTAGGTACGTAATTATATCAAACTATTTTTTTATATTCTCTGAATCACATTAGATATTCTTAAAATATTTCTTTATGTTGGGTTGTTTATAAACAATTATTTTCAAAATTTTCAATTAGAGCTGATTTGATTATAAACAAAGTTACGAATTCCTATTTATCGTCATGTTTCTAACAAAAAAAAAAACATTAAGTAATTGAAAAAAAATCAAATAATATCAAATTACAATTACTAGATAATTTATGTCAAATCAATAAATACAGTGTTCGTTAGTATCCTGTATCAGCTAATAAAATAACATAGACACTATAAGACACCTATTAGTATATATCATTGAACATAATATAATGTATTACAATGAAAACTAAATAATGTCCACTGACATCTTTCATACAAAATTGAATGAGTTAAAATTAAAATAAGGTCAATTTATTTATTTATTTACTTTAGTACATATGATAGGTATATGTATCAAAGCTACAAAATTTAAAAAAAACTGATTTAAAACAATCAATCATATCGAATTATAAAAATTAAAAACCTCTGTTGACATCAGTATACACATAATATTATAATTAGTCGAGTGACACTACTGAGTGCCCTCCCCTATCTGTCAATCTCGCTATGTAAACTATCTCAAAATTACTTATTCTACTAAATTGTTGTATAGATTGTAATTATATTTTATTAATAAAAAAATATATATATATATAATAAATAATTAAAATGAAGTATTGTTTAAAATCAACTTACCAATCGCAGGTACCTATTGTTTATTTCATCCATATAGGCTAGTGCAGGAATGGTACAATATTAGTAGAAAAGAATAATGTTTGTTACATAATTTTCTGTCAATTTGACGTTTTATATGGAAATTTCTATCATATATTTTTTCAAGATAATATGCATAATTGATTTACAATATCATACTTGTAAACATAATTATGATTTTATTATCAATTATTTACGATATTATTTATTTGTTTTAATATTATAGGTATAGAATATACATATTATATTAATTGTGATGTCTGATATAATTGTTTTGTTCAAGCAATTATGATTTTAATTTATTTATTGATATATATTTAACGGGCAAATCATTGAAAACAAATCAATATTATTTTTCAGTTTTCGTAGCGTTAAAATAATATTTATTCATAACTGAACTTATTATAAAATATTAAGTATTACATTTTATTTCAGCACGACTATAAAATTAAATCAGTTATTAATTAAACAGTAGTTTAATAACAATTACGAATTCAATTTTGATGTATATTTTTTTTTAATCTAACATGAATAATTTATTTTTATTAAACCAACCGAATTTGAATGTCATTTTTGTAAACATGTCAAAAGTCAACATTTTCAACTATATACATCTATACTAATGGAAATTCAATGGTGTTTAAAATACTTACTCATTCATAATTAAATTTTTATTATCAGTACCGTGATTTTTTCAAGAACTCAATCTAAACGTTCTATGGTAATTATAATCGCATTAATCATTTTTTTTTTAATAAAACAATAACATTTTGCATGAAGTATTACATACTAAATAGGTAGGTAGGTAGGTACACAAATTAAAATAGTTATTTTTTTCTATTTACTATTTTTTTATATAAAAATTGTGTTTAAAAAATCGAAAAATTAATTACTATAAATACAAAATGTATTATATTATATGAATATATACCTAATAACATTTTTATCTACAAGTCGATTATACTATATATATATATAATATAATACCCATCATAAATTAATGACAGTTCTACAGACGATCGTATAATATTATAAATATACTGCAGGTCTGAGACTTGTCTCTTAATATTTTAACCCTCCCCCCCCCAAAAAAAAAAAAAAAAACAAAACCAATCAAAGACGACAACATCGAAAACAAATACTTTATTATAATATTATACGTTTCATAAATCTACTCACTCGATTACGAACGTCCCGCGGAGTATCTCATCTTCCGACAAACCGTTTTTTTTTTTTTATTCTTTGACCGATATGACGATTAATAGTATTACGTTGACCGCACAACACCATGAACAGTAAAAGTGAGTTGCACGGCTGTAAACGTATCAAAAAAATAAAATAAAATAAAAACGAAAATCTCTCGTAGATTACTCACACGACAAACACGCGCGATATCTACACCGGGACGAAACTCGCGTGGAACCGCAACGATGACATGCACGGCACACGGTCGGTACGCGAAAACTGTCGGTGGTTGCCGCAAACCCAAAACCGTGTGTCGAGCGGCGACGAGTATTTTGAAATCGATTATCGTCGTTCGCCATCTACCCCGAAACCATCAAACCATTACGATCCGACACCCCCGAGCAAACCTTCGTTTAAGTCGTGTTCAACGCCGCACTATAATATTATTATACATAGTGATGGACGTTTTTGTTATTGTTATTGGTCATTAGTCATTACTATCATTATCATAGGGAGTACTCGTCATGGGTATATTATATTATGTAATTTGGTGTTCTGCAAGCGGATTTTGAGTACAATTTTAGGGCTGTATAGGCTTATTATCTTCTAAATTAAATTTAGATTTAAAAAGCAAAATAAATATTAACATTGTCAGCTGACCACCTATCCCTTTCATAACGAGCGTTAATTATTGTATTATTATGTTTTACAACTAGCACACACAATTGTGTATGTAAATTTATACTATCTTACATGTCTTAAACATTGCGGCCCCCTTTATCATAAAATATATTAAGTACTTTCTACCTAAATAATAAATAATAATTCATATAAGTAAATGGCAGTTAATATAATCATACTTAGAAGTTAAAGTTAAATATGTTAAGTAGTAGTTATAAAACCAAACAATTAATTGGGCCCAATTGGAAAATGCTTATTGTTTAAATTTTTTTTAGGTGGTTAGCTGAGTGGTTGATTTAACAATGCATAATATTATGTGACTCACAGGTTTATTTTAGTTTGACAGTAAACATAGAAATAACTATAGGTATAGTTACTATGAGATATTTCCAATTGTATTACCCGATTTCACCCAAGAAAAAATAAATTGTGAATTTGGACCATTCAAGGACCCACTCAAGCACACACAAAAAGTTTCATAAAATCGGGTCAGCTGTTTAGGAGGATTATGAATACTTACACACGGAAAGAAATCGTATAAACTTTATAATATATACCTATGTATATATAATATATAATATTAAAAAGAGACAACGTTTCTTTGTTTGTCCGCAAAAATCTCAAAAACTACTTGACCGATTAAGAAAACTCTTTCAGATGTAGAAAGCTACATTATTCTTTAACAAAATAGGCTACTTTTTTGCAAAAATAAAACTTTACGGGGGTGAAATAGGGGTAACATAGGAATAAACTGATTGCACCATCCGATTGATAAAGTAAAAACGATAAACTTAGTATACATTTAATACTTTAGAGTTTAATTTTATATTTGTGTACGCACCACAAATGGTACGAAATCTACAACAGGTATATTGCCTATCTGATAATATACTACTCATAGCTTGTGCATAATCACAAGCTAGTCACACGGGCAACTCTGGGCGGGATGGCTATAATATATAATACCATCAAACGTATCCTGATTAACCTACTGGCTGATCAACGTAGATTCTAATCAATGAACCAGGTACATGTGCAATTCATCACTGACATATTTTTATTACAACAATATAACAATACTGAGGACTGCAGGGAAGTATAATAATTATATTATACATATGATAATAATTAATATTATTATTCGTATATATGCATATTATTATATTATTGTTATAATTTATGTATACTATATTCGTATTTCTAAAATCATAAATATTTGGATCATTGTCGTAAAATCTAACTACGTACAAATCCAATTTATATATTAATAGATACTATATATACGGCGGTTGCATCTCATCTCTTAAAGTTATTTACAGGTCATAGCAAGTAATAGATTTATTGACGTTTTTATTTTTATTTATTATTCGCTTCATAGCAATCATAGTTAGTAATATCGTCATAGCCTATAATATTATGTGTAGTTTTTATTATTAATAGTTTTGTTTTAATATAGAAATATTTTAAGCCGAATAAACACAAGTATTTTCTTTTGTGTTTATGAATTATGGTTAGGTTGAATTAATTGCTAAATAAATTGGTTTTGTTGAAATATTTATACCGTAAGATATCATGAAATTCCAATTATATAGTTACTGGAAAATTTCAAATAATATCATTATCTTCATTTATATTATTATATTACTTATGCTTACTAGAAAATCAGAAAAATAAATAACATAGCCTAAAGGTACCTATATTAATTATACTAGTACCTACAGGAATTTTGAGTGTTATATTATTATATTATTATGCATAGTGTTGGCTACTTTGATACAATAATTATTATTAGTTTCAAGCTAATATATTTTTAGTATAAATAAAAAGTATTTTATAGGAACTATAACAGTGGCGTATTTAGGATTATTTTTGTGGGGACGGTGGGAGGGTTGTAATTGTAAAGAATATATCATCATAACCATCCATAAAAAATTGTATAAAACTAATGATTACTACAATTATAAATAAGCAGCTGAACCATCACCAATCAGTATACATCTGCACCGAATGACCTGGCAAATGTACCAAAGAGATTGAAAATACTGTCGAACAGATTCTGAAACTATTTGATGTATACCGCATCAATTTTATTTTTATAAAATAATTTATCTACAAATAGTTATACCAAAAATTCTTAAAAAATATAAATAAAAGTTGCATTATCAATATACATTATTATATATATATATCATCATATTTTAGTATTATTTTCCTATATTAGGTATAAGTTCAAAGAAAAAAATATATATAAAGTAATATAATAAATTCTCAGCTGGGGGAGAGGTTGGAAACCCTTTACACGCCTCTCCATAAATATTCCAATGGGTACGATACATACAAATTAAACTTTCTAAGTAACGATAGAGAACTTGCAATAACTAATAAATATTAGGTATGCTTGTGAGCGTTTATATCCAAAGATATCATATAAAAATAATTGGGTGAAAAGTGAAAGAAAATAAAAACAATGAAATGTGTGATTTTTCCGATACAAAAAGACATACCAAAAAGTGTGACAACCTGTTTAAATATATTTAAATGATGATCAAAAATATAGTTCCACCCAAGACCCAACTATATCTTTTACTTTTAAAATAACTTTATAATTTTTCAATATTTTAGAAGACAATCTTCTATTTCTTACTATTTTATAAAATTAATTACAATTTAACTTAAGGTAATACATTATACACCTTATAAAAATTTAATTATTTATTTTTTTATTGAAAACAAAAATTTTTTAACTGCTCTTAGACATCATTATTTAAACTACTCGCAGTCTTAATAAATACGATACGATACGATATGTTTGGTATTTATCAACTTTTTTTTTATAAGAAACTAATATAACTTAACAATTATTTTAATACATAGATAAACCTGTTATATGTAACAATATAAACGTATGTAGTGATATTATTAAAATAAGAGAAAACAAACCAACACACAAATAGAAATAAAAAATACAGCCTTGAAGTTGCCAGTGTTGAAAAGTGTCATCCCAAAAATATTAACGATTTGAAATTATTGTTTTTACATACCCTATCTGAACTCTGAAGTCATTGTAAATCAACATTTTTTAATAAAAGAACTATACTTTTAATATTTTTTCTGTTTTAAGTTTTTAAATTTTTATTTTTTGGAATGACAACACATATTTTTTATTTCATTTTCCTAAATAGGTTCATGAGTATTCTTATATATACAAATCGAAGTTTAAACATATAATTCATTAGCCACAAGTATTCAAATTTTGAAGATTGGATACTACACAATCGACAGGTGTCCAGGACTTCATTCTCTTAATACATGTATTATACGTGTATTACCCGTCCGTAGATTTACCCTTTTTTACGACTCGTTTGCACAGTGCACACACAAATTTTTAATGCCTGAGCTAAAATAAACAAAAATATAAGACCCTTTTGCGTACATAAACTATAACTAAAGTCTTCCAAATCTAAAAAATCTTACAAAAAAAATTATCCGTATTCATAAGCTGTGTGTGATTATTTTCAGACATTTTCCTTCTCACTTGTATAGAACTTCTTCTTCTTCTTATCGTGTCCAGGCTATGATATAGATGCTTTGTTTTGTTTTTCTATACTTCTTTTTTACTCCATTGATTGGCTACTTGTATAGTTGCGTCAGTTGGGGGACATGGTGAGAGCCTGCACGAGGCGTACCCTGCATAGCGATATTATAATCCAGACCTGGACATGTTTCTAACTAATTTCTGCACCACTACCGGGTGAATAAAGATGCTTTATATAGAACTGTCTGACTGGCTTAGAACTGTCTGTATCAACAGGCGTGATTAAATATTGTTTTGTTAATTTAGTTTAAAATTGTAATTGTAATTTTATTGCCTCTTTGTTACCTATACTAATTTTTTGCCATAATATTTAGTCAAAATTGGGAATGACCATTGAGATTGAATGGTTGTAAGCAAACGTTTTCATTTTTCAGTTCAACATTTCTACTGACGGGCTTTCACATTTTACATTGTACGCAAACAAGTATCACCGATAAAAAACTAGAAAACTAAAAATAAACACATACCTACGTGATAGCCGATTGCTATGCAACTGGTCATATAATACACTTGAGATTTGTATCGAAAGCACCACAGTTCCTTTGGTAATATTAACATATATTATTAAATTATATAGTTATATAATAATTAAATGCTGATATAGCATTATAATATTGAAGAAACTGTATTCTTTTATGTCATTTTTGCATCTATGGTGTGTTTAATTTGGAAACTGTAGGTACACATTATACAAAATATGCCGCCCGATTGTAAATAAAATCAATAGTTTCAGAATCTCGTTTTAATGAACCAAAGCTGGCCGTTATAGATTTTAATGGAGAAAGTTATCCATTAAAAAAGACTAATGTTTCAATAACAAAAAAAAACTTTGTTATTGATAGAGAAAACTTCCTTACGCCCTTGTACATTTTACAGTTTTTGTTCGTATTTCACATAAACTACATATTAAACGGTACATATTTATTTTTTATGTGTTAACCCATAAACATGGTAAGTTTTCTTCATGCATATTGTTTTAAGATAAGCGACTTGTAAGGGCAAAAACAAAAATAATAAACTTATACACATGCAGATAAGGATTTATAGAATATTATATTCTATAATTTAAACATCGAATATTTTGATGATAAAACTTTAATGCGATAAACGTGACAATTTAGAAGCATATTAAATATAAATCTGTCAAAACAAACATTGAGGCTATCAAATTATTCGATTCAACAAATAAAAATAGTTATACGTGATACAAATCATGTTTATGCACAGTTTGTTAAGCCGAATTTACATTTAAGTTTCAAGTTTGACATTTACCTTACAGATAAGTTATAGGTATAATACATTGCTTACTAAAAGTGACTCATTTAATAGTAAATATTGTTGAAATTATTCTAAAAAATATTAACTTTGTAAGTAATTTTCTATTTGAAAAACTACATTTTTCAGTAAGTTTGTTGGTGAAATTATTACAAAAATATTTAGTTTTTAAATGGTTGTATTTTTTTTTTTTTTAAGGTAAGCATGCAAAAACTAAAAGTGTACTAAAATTTCTAGATAATTTCTTGTGTTTTTTCTAATATGAAAATACAGAAACCCATCAAAATAATAAGTATTCGTTATGAAATATTAATAGAATAATATTGTGATAAAATCAAAAATCCAGAGATATAGCTCGTACTTTATGGAATAATTTTAATAATAACATTTTTTTAAAGTTAAGTAGATACCTATTAAATTGTACCTATTACAATTTATTTCACATCGCAATAAGGAAAAATAATGCAAACAATGAAAATCCATTACTATTTTTGATGAACACTAAATGCAAGACAATCGAACAAAATGTGATCATAGTTTTAAACTTTAACTTAGCGATGATGGGCATTGTGCAAAGAACTTAGCGTTGACTACACAGAACTAGAAGTTTAGATGGACTGACTTTCAAATTATCACCAAAGAAGAAAAATGAGTTTTCCAACTAATGCACAAAAT
This sequence comes from Nasonovia ribisnigri, assembly GCA_027563435.1. Lineage (NCBI taxonomy): Eukaryota > Metazoa > Arthropoda > Insecta > Hemiptera > Aphididae > Nasonovia > Nasonovia ribisnigri. The sequence continues at coordinate 31,838 of JANEHU010000007.1, read as the reverse complement.
ATATTTTCAAAGTTAGATCGATGTATGTGACTTATCTACTATGCATGATGATAAATTGAAAACGGCTTGTCAATGAACCATCAAAAGTTAAGGTACAAGAACATACATACCGATATATTTAACGAGTACAAAAACAGGAAGATGCATCTTTATTTTTTAGAATTTATTGTCTCCATTTAGGATCACTGGTAGCAAACAATAATTTATTTTCTGTATACACGATAATAGGTACAGATAAGTTTAAATTTATGAGTTGCACAATCCACACTGTTTCTTGATTAATAATATTTATATTATACTACACACAAAAGACTTATACACTATGCAGTGTATCAACAAACTGTAATTAATTTTTATTTTTTATAAATTATTATTGCATATGACACAATTTTCGGGTAGATAAACATTTAAGATAATTTCAATAAATTAGTTGCCTACGTATATAAATAAAAGTTAAATTCAAGTATTTCAAAATTTGGTAAAATATTCTTTTTAAAATAAATATTAAACAATAGCTGTATCATAATATTGAGGTTTATAAATTATATAACGATTAATTAATGTAAATATATCAGCAATCATAATCGATACAAATATGTTATACTAACGTTTTTTTTTTTTTAGTTTTAATTTAATCCGAAATTTTTTATTTAGGTACCTACCTATAACTTTACTTATTTATTTTATTTGACATTTTTAAATGGTAATTAAATGAATTACAACACTGCTTTAATTTTTAAACACTATATAAAAAATGAAGGTTTGATATTGGTATTGCCATCTTTAAAAACTATTTCCGTGACAAATATAGAATACCAATTACATTATGTCAAAAAATTATGTAAATATAAATTAAAACACATTTATCTCCCAACTCAGAATCTAAAATAAAAATAGTTTCAATAATATAAAATCAAAATGTATTATTAGGAACCTAGTCTGACTAATATATTGTATGCTTATTTTAAAATTGGTAAGTAAGTACATTTTATAAGAAATGGGTTTTTCCATAACTTCACTACTAGTCACAGTTTTTGGAAACGATTTTTTCTAAATATGACATGAAATTTGAAAATTACCACTTTAATATGTATCATTAAATTGTGTATTAATTGGTAAAGAGTACTACAAGCAATTTTTGAAACAATTTTACTGCTATAATAAGTATTTTCCAAAATAAAAAAGAAATTACCTTCTCGTTATATCTACATTTGAAAAAGTAATTGAAAACGATGTGATTAAACTGTAAAATTAAAAAATATCCTTTATAATAATACTGTTTTTCAAGTGTCTGAAACTTTTAGTTTATATATTAAATTAAAGAAGCATTGTATCAAATTAAAAATGTTAATTAAATTCTTGGTAATAGTATTTAAAATACCTGTTATATATAATATATTATATAAATTCCTCTAGAAACTTAAACATTGTGCAGTACCTACTAAGACATATTATAATTACATAATAATTAATGCATAAGTAATATATTTTTATCATTTATTCTCCATTTATTAATAACTACAGTGACAATGCATTTATATTTTATAATAACTTAAATTATATTGCATTTAAATATAATATGCTATATAAATGTATTGTTTTAATTTAATCTTTATATAAATATATACAAAAACAAAATGTTTAAATTAAGATAAATTACCTGGATACATTTTTACTATATCAACGAGAATATTTTGCCATTAATTTATTGTAATTTGGTACGTATGCTCGAAGGTAAAGATGTGCAATAACTAATATAATTGGACGGAGTGCTGGTAAAAGGGGATAAGTCAATTCGACCAATTTTCGATTGCTTCGACGCTATATTGTATTTTTATCCTTATCATCTATTATTTATGAAAAATGAAAAAAACCATTATGTACAGCCAATACAGACAATTTTTATCGTTTCCTGAAAGTAGTGATTTTAACTGGAAGTCAGAAATGTTGAATTGCTACACGACCGAATGTATCAGGTACAACCATGTGTAAATTTCATTACGACTAAAAACGAGATAAAATTATTTTAATCCCTGTACCACATTAAAATTGAAAATATTAGCTCCCAGTTTCTCATACACAATAAGATAAATCTCTTTGTTCATTCAGACTTAGGACTGACAACTTATTATACTATGGCAGTTTGTGTGGTAAAAATATATTTGTTGTATTGTGTGATTAATTATTGTATAATATGTATATAATAAATTATAAATAAAATCAATAAAAGTAAACCGGAGAAATCGCTCTGCTGTAAAGTAGGTGTTGACTGTAACTCGTCATTAAGTATAGGTCAGATGAGTTAAATGTAAAATATTGTATGTGAAAACAAATATTTCGAAGGATATTAATTATCATATATTGTATAATACAATATGTATATTTACATTTTTATTGCTTGTTAGTATAATAAACAACTAAATTTATCAAAAAACATAAGCAGGTATTGCATGTAATATTATTATATAGTAATTGATACTATAAATATTACTTCTTTCTATTACAATGTAATTTATAAGATAATACCGACGTACCGTAGAACTGTGTGAATATTTTGAAAATTGCGTTGAGCATAAGACAATTTGAACTTTAAACGTGTCAACAAAACATAAATGTATTTTGTTGATAATAATCACGTATTTTCGATAATATTAAATTTCTGTAAAAAAAATCGATAGGAACTTAGAATTAAATTTTCAAGCCTTTTTACAACTCAAATAAAAAAAAAAATCGAAAAAATTTTAAAATTAGAACATTTTTAACATCCATGATTATAGTGCACAAAGAGCACAAATATTTTGAAAAATATTCAACTTTTTACCTACCATAAACAACTATAAGAGTTGAAAAAGTGATGATACAGACACAAAAATATTGATATACCTAATGAAGCAAAACCCAATAATATTATGTCAACTACACCAATAATGCGTGAAGTTGTCAGTCCTAACTCCTAAACCTAAACCCGAATAAAGTGGAAGGAGATTTATTTAATTATATGGCAAAATCCAGGAACCATCATATTTAAGGTGCCAATATAATTTTGTACATAAAAATACGCTCTATGGGAATAATGATCCTGTTCTATAGAATTAACCAAATTTGATAAAAAAAATTGAAATAATAAAGGGTAATATACTATACAGGCCACATCAAACTCCATCATTCAATATTTTAATCTCAAAACGTATGTATATCTACAAAAATAATACAATTTTAAGCCTTTTTTTTAAAAAATTATATTAGAAATAAAATAAAAATCGGGATTCAATGTGACCTGTATGAATTCTTCTTTCAGATAAAAATAGTTATCGAAATTCGACAATTTTACTGCAAGGCCTAAGAATTATTATTCCAGTGAAGTCATTTTTTTCGATATAATATCACACCCTATAAACCCCCAATCGGGCAGTAGATTAGTGGACATTTATCATCGATAAGGTGGCAACTAAAATTTAAAATTTAATTTTCAGATTTTATAGAATTGCAAAAAATTTGAAAAACTTCAAACGAGTGTTTATATTGTATAGTTTTGCCTATAAGAATCTACATACGCATATTTTGACTTCTTCACTGTTAGCCGCAAACCACCCAATCATATTATTTACTCCCCTCCCCTTCACGCCACACGATAAATAAGAATAATTTTTAAAACCAAAGAAGTTGCATTTTACTATACAAGTTATTATATAACGTAAAATATACCTAATTATTATATTTCTAGTTAAAGGTTAGCCCCCTGTTCAAGGATTTGTTGCCAAATGTTTACTTACTAATATTGGTACTATAGGGAATAGCAATATTAAATATATTAAGATATTATACCAAAAAATAAAAACTTTGCATACATTTTATAATATGAAATTAAAATAACCTTTAAAAATGATTCTTGGTATAGGTATAAATAATAATTAAGTTAATGCGTTGTGAAACAATATTTTTCCTGATATTAATTTTCTTAAAGCAAGGAAAAAATTATATTGTTGAAAATGTATAATAATAAAATACTGTACACTTATAATTATTTTATGCAGCCTTATGCTTTGTTACTTTTTATACTTGTAGAAGAATTATGATTTACTAAAAACAACAATTTTAATTCTTTGAAATAAATGTATATATGTATATTTAATTATTACCATAAATAATTATTAACTTTGATGTTATTAGCTTCATTTGATTTATTTAAGTCGTCTACAGATAAAGCCCGAAACAGTACCTACGTACATTAAAAAGTGATAAATATTTTAATGCTTTAATATTATTCAGCTCTTCCAGAATACCTAAACTATGAAATTACAAGGTACACAATGAAACCTTTATTATAATCCAAAATTGACATCACGCTACCTAATCAAATAATGTAGGGCACTTTGTTTGGTATGTCTGCCGTCTAGGTAATTTATACAATTCCGACTTTAAGTAGGTATTTAATATTTATATCTTATAAGTTCTAATATAATGATACAGCATGTACTTATCAATAGACATTTTACACACTACCTATATACAGTATACACAAACCTATATTTATTTAGTATTTTAGATTCTGAGCGGAGCGATGAATGTATTGGTTTTACAATGATGTGTGTTTTTTTTTTTATTTTTTTTTTTATTTTTGTGTCTGTCATCACGTTTTAGGACAGAAAAAATGCTTCGATTTTCTTCAATAGTACCTTTTCTGATAGGAAACTTTGGGGGGTCAAAAGTCAAAATTTCCCAGTAGTTTTCAAGAGCGCCTGGAAAAACAAATGAAAAATTATGGGAAAAACGGGAATTTTTACGGAAAACCAATTTTCGACAAAATCGATTTTGGTTTTTGGTATAACTCTAAAAGAAATGACCGTAGAGACATGAAATTTTGACCGAATGTTTATATAAGCATTTTCTACATACCATATCATTTTCAAAATATTCTGTCTTATTTTGAGCTGTTAACGGACATTTTAAGTTTCCAATTTTTTTAGTTTTTTTTTCTATAAATGTCAATAAAATTTTATTTGTCGGGTAAAAAATCTTGAAAATTTAATAGTAGGCTTCTAATATATAGTTTCAAAGGCAGATGAAAAATATTAAAAATCCGTAGTCCCAATTTTTATTTATAGGTAATCAAAGTTCAAATTTAGACAAAATACGTAAAAATGACGAAAATGTGCAATTTATTTTGAGTTAGAAATTCATAAAAATTTTTCTTTTTAAATCTAAGATTTGAAAATGTAATACAAGATTCCTCATAAGTTTGCCTAATTTTATCAATAAAAAAAAGTTTATAAGCAAGTCATAATAAATTTTTATGAGCATTTTAAGTTCAAATTTGTACAAGATTCGATATTCACTCGATTTCTCACGTAGCGATTTTCTTATTTTGTTGCAATTCAAAAACAAATAACTGTAGATGCATGAAAATTTCACTGAATGTTTATATAAGCTATTTCTATACACCATCTAATTTTGAATATATTTTGACTGTTTTTCAGCTTTTTACGGACGATTTCAGTTTTCAAATTTTTTAGTTTTTTTTTCTATTAATATCAATAAAATTTTATTTGTTGGGCCAAAAATAATGAAAATTTAATACAAGGCTCCTGATATATTATTACAATAGCAATTGAAAAATATTAAAAATACATAGGCACACATTTTTTTTATAATCATTTTAAGTTCGAATTTTGATAAAATTTATCAAAATCTCGAAAATTATCAATCATTGTAATTAAACAATTATAAAATGTTCAGTTTTCTTAACTAAGGATTGAAAATTTAAAATAAAGATTCTAATAAATAGTACATACTGTATTCAAAAAATCTAAAAAATATTTAAACACAGTTATTTTTTATAGACATTTTAAGTTCAAATTTGGACGGAATTACATATTAAAATCAATTTTAACGAGTAAAAGTATATATTATAATATTTTTATAGCATCACTGATAATTTTAGGTTAATAATTAAATAATATGAATAATATTAATTCAACTTAGCAGCTACCGTATAATAACAATATCAATATAATTTAAAATATCCTAGACTGACATACCGTCTCCGCTCAGAATCGTTTTTCTTATACAATGATATTATATCATTGAATTCAAATTTAATACCATCCATTATAGTACAGTGATCTACTTGTAGCCTACTGTACAGCGGAGCGACATCCACTTGACCCCCTTTTTTCAATTTATTTTCTTCAATTATAAACCACGGTAGTGAGAGTCGAGCTAATAATATATGAAGATTTTTTTATTTTTAGTTACGAAAAAATCACATTTTTAGATGACAAATACAAAAATCAGCCATGTGTCTTAAACAATTAGATTAAGGATGTTAATTTATCAAACTGTATCACAGTATTTTAGTGTATTGTTCGATGAATAATAATAATATCCTCCAATAAATTCATGTCTTCAAATTAATTTTATCTCTCTTCTTAATTTTTAACTTAGTATGCTTATTGAATTAATCAGTTCAACAAAAACTAACTTTTGTATTGTATAAAAACTATTCGAAACGTTGAAGTTTTTCACTAAATCGTTAACTTTTTTTAATTGTATACAGTTTTTAATATTGTCTTCTATTGTACTTGAATTATATATCACAATGATGATATTTAGTACAAAATCAAATACCTATCAGATCCACATAAAATACACAATGATTATTATAAATTCGTAGGTATTATAGAGAATTCGTTGAATGGAAATAAGTTTCGTTGTATTTTTTTTTAATTTGAACGCTAAAATTATCTACTTTAAGTAGAAAATATAATAAATATATTGTGCAGATCTCATTCTAGTAATATAATATGGTAGTATAATAATTTTATAAAAATACAAAAATGAAAAGGATCATTATCTATTTACAACCGGGTGGATAATGGGTATATTTTACGAAGCCGATGAAAGTAATATTTACAATAACAACATTGGAACACACAAACAAATTTCATAGTACTAAGTGACACTTAATAGTTTTAATGCCATCAAAAATACGGAAAATCCAATTGACATCACCAATCCTATTCTAGGAGAAAGTCTTACAGGGCTATCGAGAAAGGAAAATTGATTCAATTTATATGAATTCCCAGGCACATAGGCACATCGGGAAATTAGAAAGCAGACCAAGAATATAGCTCGCAAAGTATTCTCCCGAAGTCATATTATTTTCTAAATATTTCTACATTTATATCATTTGATCATATTATACATTAAGAACGAAATTTAAGCATATATATATATATCGTATAATTATTAACAAATAGCACTCCACTGGCATAATCCTATAATACTATACTCAACAGGATAAAAAATAATTTAAACCTACCTATGTGGGAAATCCCAGACTCGGCAGAAAAAATGAACTAGATTAACAGACTTCGAATAGGTCACAATCACCTAACACACAGTTGTTTGATGACCTAAGAACACTCCAACACGTAATATATAATATTATGGTGTCCTTCTGATGATATATAGCTGTGAAATAAATTCCACATATCCGATTAAATTAGTTAGTAAATTACACTACACAGTATAGGATAGCAGGTTATATAAAACTGTGAAACACTAGATTGAATAACATAAAATTTAAAAAAATAAATAGTAGGTATAAATATAATAATATTATCCAATATGGGATTTACAATACTTATTAAACATACATTATTCTAACCTTTTCATTGAGATAAAACAAAATCAACAACTAAAAATCGTTATTAAAATATAGTTATTACTAATATATCTATCTTTGGTTAGATTTTTAACTATATTTGTTCAAATAGTTTATACAAGAACAATAATATCTATCGACACAAACTATTCTTCGAAATAATAATATTGTTCTAGTTCTGGGTATATACAATAACACAGTTTCACCTCATGTTATTTAATACACATGTTAATTAGGCTCAACTAGGCGGTTGGTCTCAAGACTTACCCTAAATATTGGTATAGCTTCCAGTAGAGCCCATATTTTGAATATAACAAGTCTCAAAATAAAATTTCCGTTGTAGCGAATAAGACGTTTGCCAAAAACATACGTACGTCTGGTTTCTCGAATTTGGTTATAATTCTCAACATCAAAAGATATGTTTGAAAAATGACAATAGAATGTAGGTGCTTAATGTAATTTTTCAAACACAGGCAATTCGCAAATAAATTAATAACGCGTAGAAATATTATTTCTGAAAATTCCGAAACAATTTTTATTATATACGCCTACCTATGACCTGCTTATAATTTTTTTTTTTTGTGTATAAAGGATAATATTCACATCAAAGTTATAACTTTAATTAAATTTGAATTCAGCTATACAGCCTTCTGACATTTTACCCTCGGGCTCCACATATATACATATATCGCTTCATAATTTATATATACAGGCAAAACGCTAACAATGTGCTAGAAACACAGGGACTGCCAACACGCCGTTACGGATTTACACGCTGCATACACTTTGTCGTTTCTGGAATATTTTAAAAGCAACTAGGGAGCAGCGGTCACATTAAACTTACATCAACGCAACCGTATAATTATAATCGCATCGTATATTATAATAATCTAGTCATTCGGCACACGAGTAGAGCATGTGTCAATTTTTGAGACGACGGGAAATCTTTCCTGTCGTCTAACAAGTAACAGATGAAAAAAAAAACACAACAACTTTAGTTTTGGATCTTGACGTAAGCTCGAGACAAATTTATTCGTTAAATTCAAATATTGTTGGCAGACAGCTAAAAGTTTTAACAAGTGACTTATACACCTCGTATTATTCTACTTTACAGGCATGTACAAAGTACAACTACAGCCATATTTTGTGTACACGCGTCACGCATTACTTAATTAAATAGTTTTATAATATTTTTAGAATAATATATAGGTTTATTTTCATAAGAGAAAAAACTTGATATGTATGGATATTCGAAGAAAATACGGAACAAAAAATATATCCAACATATTATTCGAAAATATGTAACAGTAAATTATCAAAGTTATAAAATAAAGACAGTAAATGTTTTAAAAAAATAAACCTTGTGTTAGGTATATAAAGAGGAAAGTTATAAATTAAGAATGTATCTATAATAGGTAGGTAGTTGATAAGAATTGAAAGATTACTATAGTAAATAAGGTTACGAGTTTTTCTTAAAACTTTGAAAATTAGGATCTTAAGTAGGTAATTCAAGCTTATCGAAGAGTAATGATAACTGAATGCTAGGAACTTCGTTAAAGCTTAGTTACGACTTAGTTTAGGAGGATATTCTTGTTTTATTCTTTTATTAAATTGTTTAAATTTATTAGTCACGATGCTTTTCGAACTGCTTGGTTCGTCTTTTTAGGATTTCACTTCCGTGTACTGTACAGGACCTGCATGACCCACACCATGTGTTGCGGCGAATTACTTTGGAATTACAATTCGACCGCCATACCGTAGAATCCTATACCTATACCGAACGGCAATTTCAGACCGCGTCCAAATGTTCCGCGTATAATTAATAAACAACGGACGAAAATATTTTTTTCCAAGTTCGGTCCCTAAACAAATCGGTATCGCAAGGTATTCAGATTAAATTACACTATTAATAGATATGTACATATTAAATATACGCGCATAACATATTTATATGGTGTATAGTATTACGTATGTACCTATACTTAAAACAGTGTAAACGCGTGTGGTGGCACGGATGAGGGTCGGCCTTTATACTGGCATGCGATAAAGAGGATTAGACCACGACGAGAGTAAATATATTTGTAGAACTGTTTGTATGGCAGACGTGAAAACGCCATTTAAGCGCCGATGCCCGCGAGTGTGTGTGTGTGCGCGAGAGAGAGAGAGAAAGAGAGTGAGGGTGAGAAACGACTAAAAGAATTTAAAATACAAAAATGTGTACGCAGACGATATCCGATGCGTTCGCTTCTGTACATTATGTGCATTATTTAAAAAGCCGTTAAAACGGAAACCGTGCTCTTGTTTTCTTATTAAAAGGGCTCGGCACCGCACCGTGTTTTTCCCGAAACATAATCCACGCACCGTGTTACGAGTGCATAGGAATAATATCGCGTAGTGTTCACGACCTACAAAAACGCGTTTAAACCTTTAGCCTGAGTGTGTACCTACTATTCTCAATCGAATAACGGCGACCCAATGCGGGCATAATATAAAGCTTAAAATGGATTTCGAGGGTTGTGTATATAATTACGGCGCTTCCCTCGAAAGCAGTTTTTCCGAGTCCGTCCGGGCCCATTCTGCTGTGGAAAAATTTAATGTACCTACTTATATCGTTTTGAGGGGCGACGATCCAAAACGCGCCACATTGGCATTCTTCATATTTTTCAACAGACGTGTGGGCGATTTTGTGTTTTGAATTTCTGCAATGTCATTATAGTTATCTTTGATTATTATAATGGATGATATCAATAAGTTCATTAAAATAGGTAGCTAATAAATAATAATTATTAATTACCACAACAAAATATTTTCATCACAAACTCTCCAAGTTCAGATAATAAAATATATTAAGTAATGTGATATTTATTATATTTTTCCTTATATAATATATATAAATTGGTTTAAACTTGAATTAATACATACAACTTAGGAGTTAGGAGTTAGGAATAAGTAGCAGTTTAAACACAAGTTGATGATTTAAGTGCCTGCCTATTACAGATGTATTATTTTTTTCTAGCTCTCTGGGCACCAAATTCTTTAACGATATCACTCCATTTCATACTTTGTAGCAAAATATTCTCAACAGAGCCAACGATGACATATTTTCATAAGAAAAAGATGCCTCGCCGGTAGTTCTTCACCCTTTTCAAAACTGAGAATGATTACTACCCACTAGCGTTGGAGCATATGGTATGGACACAAAAGTTTTTTTTTTGTCACGCCTGCACCAAAAGTTTAGTTTCCGATGGCGGTTAAAGCGTTGGAAAGCGGCCTTTTCCCGTCCAGCGGGCGGTAAAGTGAGAATCTCCATAGTGTCGGAAGGTAAACTAGAAATCACAAAAAGTGCCGGGTGGTAAAGTGGTGGACGCAAATATCATGTCACGTATCCTCTGCACATCCAGACACTGAAATCTATAGCAAGGTCCTTACAAAACATAAGCTTTTGGTAACATATATTAGCATGAACATTAGAGTATGTTATCGTTATATTATTATATTTTATTTGTTCATGCATATATTAGGTATATTCAAGTTATAACCTCCTTGCATGACGCTCCAAAATAAATGAAACCAAATCGTTTCTTGAACTATTGTTTTCGTATAACATAGTTTGATTGTTTCGTGGGTCCCTGTAATACTTCCCGCCCTTTCCACACAATAATATACTCTTAAAGCTATATATTCCACATAACGAAATGTACACAGTTTAACTTTGATGTCGTTGACGCTTCAAGTAAACTCCATAATGAAAATAATAAAACTGTTTGGCAGTGTACAAATTGGAACGTTCAGTGTATGTTGAGGTCAGTCGTTTGTATACTATATTTCTAACGATATTATACTGTCGGGTTTAAGACAGTATTGCGCCGCGCGTTAGAAACCACCGTCCGCACACTTTGCCACCTCTACCCGCAATCACATCTTTATTAAATTAATTATATTATTAATATTATGTATATTACCGGTCCCCCACCTATTGTTCCGACGACCGTCTAACGTTGGCCTTTAGGTTTACTTATTTCCTCTCTTCTCTTCCTGCCGTCTACGGGGTCGCACCGGCGCCACTTTATTACGATAAAATTTTTCACGGCGTGTTTTTCTATCAGAATAAGAAGTACCGGCCGCTGGAATTTTCCCATTATTATTATCCTCTCGTCTGTTACTATTTTATAAGTCCGAGTTTTACGACCGTTTAGCTTTCTCGGCACCACCTTAATATGTTTATATAATTCGCTTAATATTGTGTCATGAGTTTTTATTATTATTATTACTAGTATAATAAATGTCGCGTCATTATTATAAATATGACTAAAAAATCCACGACGCTCCGATCCCTTCGGATCTCGGCTCATGGTTGGCGACCTTGATCAAAGCGGTGGGTGACCACATGACTCACGATTCATGGGCAGTATGTCTGGAGTTAATCACAAAATAAATTGAAACTATTAATATAAAATTTAAATTTGGTATCTGATAGCTTGTTGTTATAATACGGAGAACGCAACAATTACCATAAGCTACTGTTTTTACTGCTTTAATCATATTGTATTTTATACTAACTCGAAAATATATAGTATATGAACGAAATTAGAAATTCATAATACGGTTGTATTTCCAAGAACACGCTCACTAATGTGATAAGTGATAACTTTGCGGTAGGTGCAGGTATAGTGTAATAATTAATTTTGAAAATTATAGCATATTAAAAAACATCGAATCTTTTATTTTCTCCTTCCGTCACCCGGGGGAGGGGTTAACCCGTGACTACCTTCTTCTGCTGAGTATTGTTATCTGAACTAAAGTCATTGTGCTAATGATTTGTCATATGATTTGGCCAAACAGTTCAACAGTCGTGTTTATATTTTTATAGCGGACATTATTGATTGTATGACAAAAATCTTTTTGTACTTTTTCACATCGCCTTATTTTACTCACCATTGCCGATGTAAATAATATTATAGTAATTTATTATGACGAATAACAATGTAAAAAAATAAAAAAGAAGAAATATTAGTACAGTAAAGTATATATTACAATATATATAGTCTGTGTAGTCTGATATAATCTCTTAAGAGGACGCTACCTATGCGTTTGTTGTCTCCGTTTTACAAATGTACGATATGACAAATTTTCGTTCACTAGTTTCAATAGTGTGCTGTTGCCTGTTACAGTTTATATTAGAATGAATTGACCTATTGTAAAACTTTTAGGTAAACATTATCCGTGCTAAGACGTCGGTGATTTTTGATATTTTAATTTTCAAGCGACATATAGGCTAGGTTAGTAAAATGTTCATATCTTGATTGAAAATGTAAACATCAAATAAAATCTGACGATTATTAAACACAAATAATGTTCTTGTCTAAAAGTTAAATAATAGGTCGATTCACTCTAATATCAAAACTAACTAACAACACACTTTAGAAACCAATGAACGACAATTCGCCATGTCACGAGTGTGGAGACAACAAATAGTTACACGGGTAGCGTCCTGTTAAATACAAATTAAATTCGAAATCGAAATCGTATTTTGCAGCGCCGTCATGCAACGAAAGTGAGCGGCAATCACTGATGGTTGTGGTTCTTCGCGCCCACATTATTCCGAACAACGGCAGTAGATAGCGCTTCCATTAACGTTTTGATGTTTTTATACAATAATTCCCTAATTGGCATTCTCAAAAACCGTCAACGATATTATACGAACTTACAGAATTATTTATAAATTAATTTACAACGGGCGTCAATATCTGCTGAGTTCCAGATCTCTTCCCCTCCGACCCAGATATTATGCATTATGATTATAATAATATGTGTTGCGTATAATAAAATTACCTATATTAAATTATTATCCGCTGACTGAGATAAGTTTATCTTACTACCTTACATTTTGTAATATGTACTGAAATGTATAATATAAAATATAATAATGCAAAAATACCTACAGGTACGTTAAACAGAAAAACAGAATGACGAAAACATCAATAAAATAACATTTAATTTAAACAAACATTTAAGTGCTTACCTATAAAAGTCGTATTACACTCGTATAATGTGGAAAACTTTTTACTCTTTCGTAAGTTCTTAATAATTAGGTAGCTATATCAACAGTTAACGAAAGTTTTTTAAATCCGACCCTGGCCTTGCAAAATGTTTTGTCCGTAGTGAATCTATTTTAAACTCATCTTAAAGGGTACCTATCCATACCGACCGTTTCTAAGGAGTTTTGATATAGGTAATTTTTTTTTTGTGTACATGTGGGAAGCCACCTGTGTTCGCCACTGTGTACAGCAGAGCGACTACCACTTACCAGCTTTTTACATTTTTACTTCTTATTTGTTGAGTCAAAAGCTTTATAAATTGATACGAGGTTTCTCATAAGTAGTTATAATAGCAGTTGAGAAATATTAAACATCTATTGGCACATTTTTTTTTTATGAGTATTTAAAGTTCAGATTTTGACAAAATTTATCAAAATCTCGAACATTTTCAAACTATTTTGTAGTAAAAAAAATGTTAAATGTTTAATTTATATAGCTAAAGATTGAACATTTCAAACAAGGATTCTCATAAATAGTCTCGACATCCACATACCCGTTTTTTAGACCTTAAAATATGTAGGTATATGTCGTAGCCACTTCGTGAAAACGATCTTTTCATGAAAAGATGACCATTTCATGAAATGGAAACGGATATCCGATATTTTACACTTCGTGAAATTCAAAAATATTTCACAAAATGGTCACTTTTTCATGAAGTGGTCACTCCAATTTAACATCGTGTAATTTTTTTTACAATCTGGTCGTTCACTTTATGTACTGAAATCGCACACGTCAAGTTTGATTATAATATCCATTATTATCTATTTAATGTATTTATATAATATATTAAATTTTATAAGTTATAACTATTTATATACCTAAGCACTTTTACTTGAACAACTTAGAAATCCCTGACCTCTAGATAATACTGTGACAGTTTCACGCAAGGTCAATTCTTTTTATTTGTTAACCTGTTCAGCTGAAATAAAATTTGCAGTGGCATGCTGCATATTTCCAGAATTGAACCATCCTTTAATGAAACCATGTGTTCCTATTTTGTACATCTCATTTTTTTTCTTCAATAATGACAGTAATCACGCGAGCAGGGTCCGATGGCCCTCTGTCGACTTTTAATAATAGTAATATCTGGAGGTCGGGGATTTCTAAGTTGTTCATGTAAAAGTGCTTGTCAAACCAAAAGATGTGTTTGTTTTAAAGGTAGCTTAAAATATAACAGTCGTTGTCACAATTCTTTTTCCTGTTCTAATAAATAAAAAATGATTATATTATGATTTATGAACAATAAATTAATATGATATAAATAGTTATAACTTATAAAATTTAATATATTATGCATAGGTAATATATAAATTAAATTTAGATAAAATAACTGAAATTTATCTTTGTAATATAATCTATACCTTTGGTATTGTAGAAGTCATAAATAAGTATACTTAATAAATACATTAAATAGATAATAATGGATATTATAATCAAACTTGACGTGAGCGATTTCAGTACATAAAGTGAACGACCAGATTGTGAAAAAAATTACACGATGTTAAATTGGAGTGACCACTTCATGAAAAAGTGACCATTTTGTGAAATATTTTTGAATTCCACGAAGTGTAAAATATCCGTTTCCATTTTATGAAATGGTCATCTTTTCATGAAAAGATCGTTTTCACGAAGTGGCTACGACATATATATATCGTTAAAAATATGTAAAAATATTTTTAATCCAGTCATGATAATAAATAACTTATATTTTTGATTATAACTGTCGAGAATCAAGATATACCTATAGAATTTAGTAGAATAGTGCTCAGGCGCACTAAGAAAAAAATCTTTCTGAAAAAGTTGTTTTTTTGTTTCGGTATGATTATTGATTCTTATTTCCGATTTCAATATTGATATTTAGTTAGTGAGTATTTGTTTTTGCAAAATGCAGTGGTTCAATAAAAGGTAATATTTTTTGTAATCGTGAGATTTTCAACAACTGATTTCAAGACATTTACAGGTTACAACTTTTGTAAAAGCAGTTATTATTTCCTTGTGAGTGTAGGTTTATACTTCATATAGTGCCTAAATATTTTTTTTTCAATTATAGGTACTTTTATTTTGCTAATTTTTTCGATATAATATAATCGTGCAATGAATTTATTATTGGACATTAAATACCTAATTCAACAATCCAGAACAAAATACACAAACTTAACAGTCAGTTTTTTTGTTGCCTGACTCTAATATTAATACGTATTATCAACAACGTGAATTCGTGTGACAAATGCATAGTGAATAATATAGTCAGCCACTAGTGATTTTTACGTCATGTTAAATTTCACCACTGCAGTTACATAGTGTCAACTGTGATTTAACTTATATACCATATAGCACTGTCATCGTTAGAGCCAACTCCATTTCAACACTTTACAAACACTTCACAGTTTGATTTTGACGTAAATACATACATTTATTTATGCAGTTTCTAATTTTATTGAAGAAGTTACTGTAAAGTAATTTTCAATTCTGTTGTATTCTGTGAACAAAAACTGTTACTATTTATTCCTTGCACATATGCGAAATTATACATTTCTGTTGAAATGTTCAATAACGAGGTCATTTGACGGATCATAACCTATAATTAATATACCTCATATAATTTGTAATATTGTCTATTTTTAAATGTATTCTAATTCAACAACACAAACGGCTTGTGACATGAAATATTTATACTCCATTATAACCATTTAAACATAATATTATTATTTAATTTGAAAACCGGTTACTTATAATATATTAATTATAGCACTTAGGTTTAACTATTTAATATCAGATGGGATTTTTAATCTATACAACCATTTTAACAATTTTACTCTAAATGTAGAACATAGCACACATTTTTAAAGTAGTAAAAACTCATTATTCATTAGCCATTAATACCTAGTTATAATTATCGAACTAACAACCTCATGATAAAATCTATGAAATTTAAATAAATATAATAGATATAAAAATCTTTTGCAATGCAAAAAAAAACCATTTTAATTTTAAATTAAACAACCATAATATTAAGAAAATTAGTATAGAAGGTAGTTAGTATGCTTAATAGTCGAAGAACTAAAATAACAATGGAACTGCAGAAGGAGCAATCAATAATTAATTTGCAGTTTGTGAAAATTACTGGATTGTATCAACTACTAATACCATCAAATGGTTTAAAATTAACAAAATCAATATTTATAAGTCTACATTCATTGTGCAAATATTAATCCTTATTGTTAATACTATAATGAATTTTTATAGCATTTATGCTTATCGAAATAATGTAAATCAAATAATTCATTGTATAATTGTAATAATTTATGCCATTTACTTCGTAATTTGTAAGTATTACTTTATAATCAAAAATGTAAAGACCATTTAAAATTGTATGCCTAACCTAACCAAAATATCTAAAAAATTATGAGCACTGTTTTTTTTTTTATACTTGAAACATTTGCAGCATATTATTAAAGGTATTGAAATAATGAAAATAAACAACAACATTTTCAAATGTAATTTTTATTTTGGAAAAAATATGTTCAATTTTGTGGATAATAGTAAAATAAATTACTTTAATAACAATGACAATATCATAAAGTAAAGTTAGGCTGACCGTCTGAATCTTAACCTCCTTACCTATTGTAGGTACAGCAAAGTGGTACCCATTTGCCCAACTTTTTGAAATGTATACCTAGCTGCTTCTTAGGCGGACCTTCTCACGCTGTTAAAACCTCGCGTTATTGACAACCGTTGCGAACATTTATGTTTAGCCATATTTTTTTTAGGTTCCACGACATTTGATCCACGTCACTAGATCCGATGCAAAAGTATCCTGTAATATATAATATTATAAGCGATGGACTGCTTTGCTCGTAGATAGTGATATATAATTGGATAGGAAATAATAATATAATCCATGTATTTAAGTGTGATCGGAGAACATACTATAGTTACCAAAGTGGTTTCATATAATTTAAGCGTGACATCATAATAAACAGTGATAAGTGAAACCACAATACAAACATTAATATATTATTTTTATTTTTATTTTTAATAATTAATTAGTTACATTGAGTGTGGTGAGCGCCGGTAGTTCGCAGTTAGGTACTGCTACTTGTAATCAGATGTACGGTAATTACTAATTACCGTAGCTGTACGGTCAAATATGACTAAGTATGGTATACAGTAACAACTTTGTTATATCGCACATCAAAATATATAAAAATATATTTTAAGATTGTATTGTATATTTGTATGTATCAATTAAACCATTTCCACCGCTACCATCCCCGTATTCACTTCTGGCGTGCGTACTGACACACACACAGTTTTTTTGCCAATGTTTTCGAAATATCGTCATGGAAATGAAGTTATTATTGGCTGTTGAATAATACAACAATAAAGTATAAAATACATACATTAAAACATTTCAGTTTTCCGATAATAGTCTTTAATACGTGTTATCAACATAGTGAATGTGCGTGACCAATATTCATAGTAAATAATATATGGTCACCGAAACTATCTAATAGTATTAGTCAGCTGATGTAACCAACTAGTGGTTTTGAATCCAGATTAAATTACACAACAATAGTTATCTCTGTCAATATTGAGATTTAACCTCTATATATCTATAGTACTATAGTAGGTACTATCATCGTTATAGCAGACTCCTGCAGTCTAACACTTTACAAACACTTAACTGTTTTCTACTAAAATTTGTGCCTATTTACATATTTTTTCATTTATTTAAGAAAAATAATATTGAGAGATTTTTGATAATGTTATCAATAATGTTATAATGTTATAATGTTCTAATGTTTCTGTGAGTAAAAATAATTATAATTTATTTCGTACACAGAGTCGAATTTATATATTCCTGTTGAAATGTTCATTAACGAGGTCAGTCAAAGGACTATAAATTATAATAAATATACTAATTCCAAATAATATTTTCAAATGTTGTCTAGGTTCAAATCTATTCTGATTAAATTGCAAAAAGTGCTTGTGATTAGCGAGGCACAATATTAATTATAATGTAACATGAAATATTTAAACTCTGTACACAACTATTTGTATGTAAAAAAATAATATTACGCTTATGCATTACATTATGACTTTTTAACTAGATGTGATTTTTGATCCTTGTAATTGTTTTAACAATTTTGCTCTAAATATAGAACATAATCACCAATTCTTTTTAAGTAGCAGATACTTATAATATTAAAGTTATTGAACTAATAACTACTTCTTTTGGATTAGAATTTTTTAAAAAAAATGTAATAGGTAGGTAGGTATTATAATCTATTGCAAGGTATTTAAAATATTGTTTTAATTTTAATTAAATAACCATAATATTAAAATTATAATATTGTATATTGGTTATTATGGTTCTTACTTATTAATTTGTGTTTAATTTATTATTTTAAATTTATTCTATTTGTTTAATAGTCAAAGATCTTATATGAGAATGGGATTGCAATCAATAGTACCTACCTAATATGCAGTTTATGATTAATGAATTATATCAATTAGTAAGTACCTACTAATACTATCAAATGGCTTAAAATTATTCAAAATAAATATTTTTGCGATTGCATTAGTAGGTATAACTTAGTATAACCAAATTTCTCAACTAAATCTAATCGATTTAGAACAAACATTTACCAAATTTACTGACTTACAGTTTTTATACAAATTTACCAGTAACAATTTTACCTGTTTAATATCCGATCCACGAATAGGTACAAGTTTAACATGTCTACCTATGATCTTGTACCTATACTCAATAGGATAGGTATAATGTATATAGTACCAATACACACGGTCTAGGACATTTCGGCGTGGCCATTTCGGCGTGGCCATCTCGGCGTGGCCATTTCGGCGTGGCTGTTTCGGCGTACGGCTGTTTCGGCGTACGGCTGTTTCGGCGTAAGGCCGTTTAAGCGTAGAGCCATTCAAGAAATTAGGTAGGTCACCATAAAATATAAATAAATAAATAATTTTGTATAAAAAACTGTATATAATAATTAGGTATATTTAAGTATAATAAAACAAATTTAATTAAAATAATTAGAATGCTAAAAAAATTGTATTAAATATATAAATAATTTTTGTATAAAAAACTGTATATAATAATATTAAAATATTAAAAATATAAAAATAAGGAGAATGCTATTAAAATCATGAATAAAAATATTCATTGCCATCGACATACCAATTGGAAGACTCTGATAAAATATTTAAATTTTGAGGGCGACAAAAAATTAAAATTCTATCGACTCCAGGTCCACTATCGTGTAGTAAAAATTGTTCAGTTACACCTTCAGATGGCGAATACGACTGGTAATTCAATGGTATTATTAATGAAACCAAATCTTTTGGAGCATCGGGTGCAGCTTGAATTTCACGCCGCGTGCGTCTTATCTGTTTTTTTAAAGCTCCATCGGCCGTCAACGCTCCCTAATTAATTTAAAATTAATTCTCAATTGAAGTTATTAAAATTTTGATATTTACCTTTCCTGCTTGTGATAATCCACTCGTACATTCATTGATGATATTTGATGTAGGCTCCATTGTCTCACGTGCTCGTTTTTTCATCTTGGTAACTGCATAATTAGCTTCAATCTTAGCCGCTTCCGAGTCATGGGTCGAATGTTCATTTATTTGTTTTAAAAACTTATTTGTTTCAACTAGTGTATGAATTCTCGCCTTACACGAATCTTTGTAACGACATCGCCAAAACTTTTTTAATTTATTTGCACTAAATGCATCAAAAATATACATATACCCATCATGTACATATATTTCACGTCCACGGAAAGTTTCAATAATTGCTTGTGCCATAGCGATTTCTAACTACTGACTACTTGATGATTTACTCAATGATCGTCTATCAATACAGCGTATAGGTTAACTATACCTAAATCTATATCTTTATTAACTTAGACCGTAATATAGATTATGTTGTATGACAGTATAATCCCATACTATAATATATATTTATAAATATTATTATTATATACAGTTCAATGAGTTCATACTGCATACCTGCATCTAACCGACGAAAGTGAGATAAAAGGTGATAAATGATATCGGTACAATATAATCAATACTAACATTATATTATCTAAACGCGATTAAAATCATTTTATGAAAAATTACTACGCCGAAATCGACCCACGCCGAAAAGGCTGTACGCCGAAACGGCAACGCCGAAACGGCCACGCCGAAATGGCCACGCCGAGATGGCCACGCCGAAATGTCCGGATCCGCAATACACATCAGGTAAAAGTTCGTATCTTGTATTTCCTAATAATAAATAGCATGTTTGATATGTTTGGGTATCGCTGAGAATGTTGGATGATCATAATAATTTTTGGGTACTTGATAAATGTGGTTGAATCAGTTATAATCAAACATACTATGTATTACAACTATTGATTGACTATACTATTGGTTATTATTTATTATACATACGTATTACTATGAACCTATCTATTATGCATCTAATCAATTACTGGTTATTTAGGACAATACGGTAGAAAATAAATTTAGCACTATATTTAAGTTGTTTGAAAATTAAAAAGAAATAGATAATTAACGAATGGTCTAATTGATATCAGAAGTACTAATTAAATAGATGGTTGTTAACAATTTCTTTTCATATAAATATTCTACAAGCGTCCAACTTAATAATTTGTATAAAATATGTACACTCACAGAAAACACATAATTGTATTAACTAATATACTTACAAAACCATGCACGGCTATACATATTTTGGTGTAGCCACGTTTAAAACCAAAATCAAACAAATGTATACATTGAAACGTCTTACACAAGTTTCTACAATCACAAAAAATCTCTCAGAGTAGTTCTTAGAAAATGCTCAAAAATGTCTGATATTTCAGCAATTTAAAGCTAATACAGGTTAATATAGACTCTTTAAAATAAGATGCAATCTATTACAAAATATTTTAAATATTGCTTAAATTTTAAATGAAATAACCATTATTATATTAAAAAAATAATACATTTTATATTTATTGTTATGATTATTAATTTGTGTTGAATTAATTAATATAAACGTATACTATTTGTTTAACAGTCGAAGAACTTAAAAAACGATAGAATTTCTGAATGAGCACTCAATAATTAATGTGCAGATTATGAAAACTTCTGGATTTTATCAACTACTAGTATCATTAGATGGCTTACCATCGTGCAAATATGACTCCTTACTTTTACGATAATGGGTTTATTTAGCAATTATTGTTGTAAAAATGATGTAAATCAATTAATTAATTATATTATAATATTTTTTTTGCAAAATTTAAGTAATAGTTAGGTACTATTTATAATCAAAACCAATTGGAATTTTATGCACAGTATGATGTCCACTAATTTCTCATGTTAGTGACCTAGGTTAGGTCTTAGAATGTAATTTCGTCCAAATTTGAACATAAAAACTGCGTTTTTTATTTTTGAGATTTTTTGGTATTTAAATTTTAAATGTGATACATTTTGAAAAAATTAGAAAGAAAACTAAAAACATTGGAAACTGAAAATGTCCTTAAATAGCTCAAAACAATTCAAAATGTTATGGTGTATAGAAAATTCTAATATAAACATTTAGTGAAAATGTCATGTAACTACGGTCATTTGTCATTATAGTTACATCAAAAACCAAAATCGAATTTGTCGAATTGAAAACTGAAGTATTTTTACTGGCCCAAAAGGTTCGTAGTCATTAAATATTAATAAGAAAATAAAAGTAGTTTATAGAAAATAGAAATCAATGATTATCAGCTATTATTGTAGTAATATGTATTAGATTACGACGATTAGAATGATAAGACTAAAATATTGGATGATTAATATAATATATTATATTCATCAGATTTTGGTACGGTTAGGTTAAGTTAGGATTTTTTATTAATTCACTATATTAATCCACCGTAGGTTGAATTAAGTAAAAACGACAAACTTGATATAACTTTGAATTTTGATACTTTAGAGTTAAGTACCTTGTTAAATAATAATATTTTACAGTTTTAGGAGTTAATTCAGACATCATTCGGTTTTTTAGTTTTTTTTAGTTTTTTTAAATATTTTTTTTAGTTGATTATATTTTTAAATTGGTATTTTTTATTCAGTAAACAAACCAAATAATTGTAATTTCTTTAATTCTTCTTTTATTTTATAAATTTTTATACAAAAATCACAGTACTAAAATATTTATTGACAAACAATTTTAAGAAATATAGAAAAAATGGTTACTATTTCTTATGAAAATGAAAACTTGTATAAAAATAAAATAATGTATGTACCATTTTTTATCATCTGGTGATTTTTTTAAATTATTTATTTTATCTGATTTACCTTCCATATAAAAATAAAAAAGTTGTATTTTATTGGTACCTATAATATACTAATTGTAATATATCACAATTTATAAATATATAATTTTATGTGTTATATAATAAAAACACAAATCAAGTAAATTATTAAAACAATCATCGAATAATAATAAATATAGATTCACCCTTGACCTTGCCTCGTGTAGTAACTCACACACGATCACTTACCAACGGGTGCGCCCGGGCTGCCGCCACACACCACATAATAGTTTATAATAATAATTTGAACTATGATACCAAACGGTGAAACTATAATATTAAAAAATATATAACCCAAATACACAACTTTGACTATAGTGGGTATAATAAGATAGGTACTCAATTATTGAAATATACCAGAGAACAAAACCATTATGTTACCATGAGAAGTGGCGGCGCGAACTTTTTTAGTCTTTGAAGCATATTGTATATTTGAAATATTTTGACTTTCCAATCGATCTTGATCCATTGGTTGAACGTAATCTAGTCTTGATATTAGATTATATTATATTAATTATAATATTTGTCATGATATAAATGTTGAGATCTTATAATTATCACCCACCCATTTTAGACATGAAGCAATTGCTTCAAATAACCCTATATCCCACCGCCACTGACCATGAGCTATTTTAATTACCAAGTACCTATACAACACATACACATTATTAAAAGATTGAAAGTTCAAGAATACCTATACACCATGTCTACCTACATACTTGAACCTACCCATACATAATAATATAGTTAGACACATTGTATACAAGTTTATACCTATATTGAATTTCCTAATAACTAACATTAGGTCTCTAAAATGTTGTGTAGATGAACAATTGCGGCATGTGCCTACTCATAGTGATAATATTCAGTCATTTTGTGGACTTAACCACACAATTGTATATTCAAAATGCAATTGGTTTTTAAGAAAAAAATATATTCTAAAGCATTATTATTATTATTGATACATTTTGTAAGTCATTTTTAACATTTAAAGGTTAATACACGCCTCCCATAAAATTATTGTTAATTTCATTCTAAATAATATGTAACTCTATGATAATTTTATCATCCCGTTGTCTTAGCAGCATACTCCTATGTTTCACACATGAAAAATCAAAATACAACACACAGTCTCAACAAAAGCAAGTCAAGTTAAAATCAAAATGAATCAGTTATAACTTATAACCAAACATACTCACACCTACTATAATCTAGTCTTAGCTTATAAACGTACCGCGTATGCACTCAAAATACTTACCTGTTTTGTCTTTTGGAATTCTAGGCCATAATATCGAAAAAAAAAGCGAAAAGAAAAATAGTAAAAAATATATTATTATAATAAGTATAAGTATAAAAATATAAAATAAAAAAATATTCACAGGTTATCGCTATAAGCGATACCTTTTAAGTAGGTAGTTAATATGATCGTTAGTATTGTAAGATAAAGGTAGGTATTATATATTTTTTTTGAACAATTTTATATTTTTTTTGTTTATATTTTTTTACACCAGCAAAAACTGTTTTCTGTTAATGTCCTCTAAATATTGCTGATCTTTGAACGCACCGATAGTTGTCCATAATGTTGGATGATATGCATCTTAAATAGTTAACATTATTTTGTAAATTATATTGAATTAAAATATAAATTGAATAAAATGTTTTTAACAATTTATTTTAAAAATGTAACCAAGTAATGAACTGCTGAAACCTCTATGCCAACCCTATACTGTATTGTTAGACCTTGACAATAAGTTACTTGCCGATTCGTAACAGTTACGTAAACTAATGAATACTTTGGTAATCTACGACCTTTTCTTTGACCCATTGGACGGCCTATCCAGGTGTCTTCAAAGTATTCAATAAGTGGTTGTAACATTTTTTCGTTATCTGTGTAGTATTGGGAATCTATTAATTCTTCAAACCCATCTATCACATGATTTTCTAGTACATATGTTAATGCTAATAAGAGTCGTTATCTGCAATGAAAATGTTGAATCTGATATATATTTTTGGGCCACATATTTGAATACCTTAAAAGTTCATACGGTATACGAATAAAAGAAGAAGATTATTCCCTGGCAGATCGTAGGCGTCCTGCCAACCTTAAATTTATTTATAAATTATTGAATGGGCAGATTGACTCACCTCAACTACTCTCACTTATTCCTATAAATGTCCCTCCTCGCTTCACTCGTCAACACACCACTTTTAATTTGCCAACCTTCTGTACTAATTATGGTTTAAATGAACCGCTTTGGCGCTGTATGTTTCTTGCTAATTCTGACCCTTCCTTTTCATTATCTTAAAACTACCAAGTACTAGTAAATATTACACTATACAGGTTGGTTTGGTTTATAACCTATTAATTACATATTAACTCTCTATTACGAAAATTCTGTATAACGAAACAAATCTCTTGGTCCCTTCAGATTCGTTGTAGAGAGTTTTCACTATATATAAGCGAATGTTTTCCCACTAACTGAATGATCAACGTAGAACCTAAACTATAATAAATTTACATTTTTACAGTACTTTAGTACCACTATATCAGGGATGGCGAACCTATGGCAAGCGTGCCAGAAGTGGCACGCAAATATTATTTATCTTAAAAAAAAATATTATATTTTAAAACTTTAGTATGAGAAATTTTAAGAATCAAATTTATAAGTTTGTAATAAAATGTGTTTATAAATGTTATAATAAATAATATTTATGGTTTTTGTACTCTTATCGCTACGATAGAAGTACAAAGAACCCAACATCCAATTACGAAGTTTATTTTAAATTTACCGATACCGCGACCGGTTGCAATAACAATAATTTTTAAGTATCATAAAAGAAACAATTCAGCAGTTCAATAACAGGTTTATAGATTTTAAAAAGTTTGAATGTAATATTAAATTCCTCAAATGCCCTGATACATGCAATTACGATGAATTAGATTTACATTATTTTGAATGGATGAATATAGGTACATTAGAATTTGAGTTAATTGATCTTCAATCCTGTAATACGTGGAAACAAAAATTCATTGATTTAAGACAACTAATCGAAGAGATAGAAATCAACCGTCTTCAAGCAAACGTGGTAAAAAATGCAGATATTGAAATTCTTAAAGTCTAGAACTCGCTTCCAAACACGTTTTTACATTAGAAAAGTTGCTCAATCTATCCTTTAAATTTTTTCGTCAACTTATGCTTGTGAAAGTTTATTGTCCATAATGAATTTAATAAAAACGATGCAGAGAAAAACATTAATCGATGAAACTAGTGCTGCTTGTGTTTCACTGAAAACTACCAACTATACTCCAGATATTAAAATGTTATCTTATAAAAAACAACAGAAATCACATTAATAAATGAAATAAAACTTTACATAATTACATATTATATACTATTTATTTATTAAATTATATACCTAATAAAAAGTGTGTAATTATTGCATGATTTTTCTTTTCATCTTACCTATAGTAAGCTTCATTTTTTTTTTGGCACGCGAGCATAATATTTCAAAAAACTTGATTTTAAATTTTGGCACTTGACGCAAAAAAGGTTCGCCACCCCTGCACTATATGAACTAAGAAATCAGTAATTGTCCTATCGAGTCTATTGAACAGACGGAACTAATGTGGTTCTTCTAAGTTGATGCGATGTACATTTATATTTTGAGTTTTGTATACACCTACTGTTTCGTTTGGTAATATTATCCGATCGTATCCACTGGACCATCGACTCTTTATGAGGTTTTAGTTTTATATAATATATAAAACTAATAAACAAATAATAATCTATCTATCTATATATATAAAAATAAGTGTACATTTTGAATAATTTCTGATCTACCGCAGGTAGATTGCCTACCTGATGATATACTGCTGCGAATCTCACTGAAAGCGCTGGTGAAGATGGCTAACATTAAAATATAATATCATTCACACTTAAAAAGACATTGCTTCCACAGTGTGTTACACCCAAAAGACCTAACCCGGGCAACGTCGGATAATTCAGCTAGTATATTATTTAATAATTTATTACAGGGCGACTTAAGCTCTCGTTGAATTTTTGTGTGTTTTTGTTAATTTTCATTTCTTTATAGTAGTTCAACACAATAAACATCGTTAAGTTATCAAAAATTAACCATTTGTTTTATTTTATTTTAATTCACTACCGTATATATATTTTTTTTATAATATACATCTTAAACTTTCCTCGTCACTATACCAGACATTACCTTTTACAAAAAAAAAAATGTTTTTACGATCGAGAGTTTTCTACAAATGATTTTATGGGTAACTGCTTTCTTAAAAGCTATTATTTCTGTAGTACCTAGTGTAGGATAATATATATTTATTTTAATTCATCCTATATTTTTTGTCGATTATTTTGATATATCATGATAACAATGAACCTATTATAAGCTTATGAATAATACAACTATCTACTATAAAGTACATAGAATTAACGTTAAAACTGTTCAGTTTTTTCGTTTACAGTCTTTAATACATGTTATCAACAACGTGAATGTGCGTGACAAATCCGTAGTAAATTATATATTATAAAAACCGAAAACTAGCTAAGTAATAGTTATCTGATGTAACTAACTAGGAACCTAGTGTTTTCGACGCCATATTAAATACACCACCGCAGTTACCTTTTTAAACTGAGATTTAACTTATATAGGTACCAACCATATTTTTTTATACCCTCATTGTAATATCCGACCTCAGACCATAATTTTACTTACAACTAACTGTTTTATTTCAACTAAAAGTCGTGCCTATTTATTTATTTTTTATTTTTACAAAGAAAAATAATATAAAGTGATTTCCGATTCTGTTGTACTCGGTGAGCAAAATATGTTATTATTTTTTCGAGCACATTCGCAAAATTATACATTTCAGTTGCAATGTTTAATAACGGGGTAATTTGGAGGATCACAAATGTTAATAAATGTATCTTGTACAATTTTTTTTTTAATATTAACTTTGTTTAAAAGTATTCTGATGCACCAAATGCTTGTGATTAGTGAGGCACAATATTTACCATAATATAAAAAAATATTTAAACTCAGTGCATATCCATTTGCGTATAACAAAATAATATTTAATGATTAAGTGGTTACTATGATACCGCTTATGAATTGTATGAACCTGAGCCAGATGGGATTTTTGATCCTGTTCATCATTTTAAGCATTCTGTGCTAAAAATAGGCAACCATTTTTAATGTAGTAGACACTCGTGATAAGTCATTAACAATAAATTTAAAATATCAAACCATTTCTTTTAGCTTAGAAATTCAAACAATTGCAGTGTACTTAAAATATTATTTTAATATTAAATAAATAACCATATTATTTAAAAATTAAAACATTTTGTAATGCTTGTTTGCTTATTATTTTTTATTTAATTTATTCATATAAATGTATATTATTTGTTTATTAGTTGAAGAAATTAATAAGAATGGAATTGCAGGATGAGCATTCAATAGTTAATTTGAAGTTTATGAGAATAACTGGACTCTATCAATTACTAATACCATCAAAGGGCTCAAAGTTATTGAACATCAATATTTATACGATTGTATTCATCGTGCAAATATTAATTCTTTGTCTTAATACAACAATGTGTTTTTTCAGCATTTATTTTTGTATACATGATTTAAATCAAATATTCAATTATGCTATAGTAATTTTCGCTGGTAACTTTGCAATTTTTAAGTACTACTTTATAATCAAAAATGCAAAAACCATTTGGAATTTTATACATTATATGATGTCCACCAATTTCTTATTTTATAAAGATCACACAAACGAAATATATAAAATTGGTCGAACTAGATCCTCAACCATAATATTAATTTCATTTGGATTTTGGTTATCTAATGTATTATATTGGAGTTTGTCTGCAATTTTATACAATAATAGTTATCTACAAATAAAAATCGAAGGTGTCATATACAATTATCGATCGAACGTTATTGGTTTGATATATCCAGTAACTGATACATTTTACAATAAAAATTTCTATCTATTCTTTATAACCGAAACAATTTTCTTGATAAATTGGGGTCAAATGATGTGGGTTTTCGATATTCTAATGATTACGGTGTGTATAAGTATTGAATACCAACTGAAGACTATTGCTAACTCGTATGGTTCACTAGGCCTCAATCATAATGAATCGAAGAGTGAGTTATATATTTAAAAATACCTATTTTCGAATTCATATTTCCAATTTGAATACGTCAACAGAAAATCTTCACAAATGTATTTTAGTTGTATTCATATTCAGGTAACAATAAAAGTACCAAAAGCGATGAAGCTATATTAGATTTAAAAATACTAATTCAAGATCAACAAAATATTTACGAGTAAGTAAATATTATATTAATGTAATTGTTCATCAACAACTAATTTTCATTGAGATTTATAAGTATGATCATTAATTTTTGTTTTGAAATTATTTTATATTTTAACAATAGGTATATTATACAGTCAGCTACTCAGTACTTCTAGCTAATATTTTTTTTTTCCAGTGAATTTATATACATCACTTACTTACAGTAAATAATACAATGCTTAAACAAATTTATGGTTTCAGAGAAATGAAAAAAATGTATCAAATATTTAAACCAGCTACATTTATTCAACTAGCAGTTGAGTCATTTCAAATTATTTTTCAGCCTTGTGTAATTTTAAAGGTGCATTTAATATTATAAAAACGTTTTGTTTTAAATTAATTAGATATTTTTATTTTAGCTTTATTTTGATGGATCATTATCACCAACAATTTTTCTTAAGATATTATTTCCAGAAATAACATATTTGTGCCATTTATTCCTCACTTGCTACTTGTTTAGCATTGTTAATGAACAAGTACGTACCTATGGTTTAACATTTAAAATATTATTTTGTTTTACGTTCTAAAAATAGCTGTCTTGAGAGTTAGAACATATTATTGTAAAAAAAAAAAAAAAAGGGCGGGTAAGTGTATGTCGCTCTGCTGTACAGTAGGTTACAAGTGAGTCACTGTAATGGATTGTGTTAGATTTTAATAATTTAATCCAATGATATAATATCATTGAATAAGAAAAACGATTCTGAGGGAAGACGGTCAGTCAGTCTATAATATCTTACTAAGTCTAAATGTATTTGATGATATTATTGTGAATAAAGTAATTAATTTTAGTAATATAGGCATTAGTATTTATCATTTTTCTCAAAAAAATTATATTTTAAAATGCCATTGCGTGTATATAAAATATAACAATATATTCTAAAAGTTTCATATACCAACAAATAATATTTTAAATTATATCAAAATAACTAAAATCATTATTCTTGGTTTAAATATGAAATTTTGTCTAAATTTGAAATTAAAATGTCTGTAAAAATAAATGTGTTGATATATTTTTTAGATTTTTTGGTTACAGTATGATTTATTTATGAGAATTTTTGTTTTAAATTTTCAACACTTAGTTATAAAACTGAACATTTTATAATTTTTTAATTACAATGATTTATAATTTTCGAGATTTTGACAAATTTTGTCAAAATTCGAACTTTAAATGCTTATAAAAAAAAATCGTGCCTATGTATTTTTAAAATTTTTCAACTGATATTGTAACAATATATAAAAAAGCTTGTATTAAATTTTCAGACTTTTTGGCCCACTAAATAAAATTTTATTGACAATTATAAAAAAAAAAACTAAAAAAATTGAAAACTAAAAATGTCTGTAAACAGCTCAAACAAATCAAAATATTTTCAAAATTGAATGGTGTATAGAAAATGAGAATATAAACATTTAGTGAAATTTTCATGCATCTACAATTATTCGTTTTTTAATTACAACCAAATAAGAAAAACGCTACATGAGAAATCGAGTGAATATCCTATGTTGTACAATTATGAACTTAAAACACTCATAAAAATTTATTTTTAATTGCTTTTAGATATTTTATTTTTGATAAAAGTAGAAAACTTACGTTAAATCTTGTGTTAAAATTTAAAACCTTAGATTTAAAAAGAAAAATTTTTATGAATTTCTAACTCCAAATAATTTGCAAATTTTCGTCATTTTTACGTAATTTGTCAAAATTTCAACTTTAAATGCTTAAAAAAAAATTGTGACTACAGATTTTTAATATTTTTCATGTGCCTTTGAAACAATATATTAGGAGCATTCTATTAAATTTTCAAGAATTTTTAACGAATAAATAAAATGTTATTGATTTTTTAAAAAAAACCAAAAAGATTGGAAATTTAAAATGTCTGTAAACAGCTCAAAATAAGTCAAAATATTTTGAAAACGGTATGGTATATAGAAACTGCTTATATAAACATTCAGTAAAAATTTCATGTATTTACCGTCATTTTTTTTAGACTTACACCAAAAACCAAAATCGATATCGAAAATCAATGTTGCGTAAAAATTCCCGTTTTTTCCTTAATTTTCCATTTGTTTTTCACGGTACTTTTGAAAACTACTGAAAATGTTTACTTTTGACCCCCCAAAGTACCAACTAGATTCACTTTCCTATCAGAAAAGGTAGTATTGAAGAAAATCGAAGCACTTTTACTGTCCCAAAACGTGATGACAGACACAAAAAAAAATAAAAAAAAATAAAAAAAAAAACACACATCATTGTAAAACCAATACATTCATCGCTCCTCTCAGAATCTAAAAT